>JARHVA010003190.1:925000-1512500 GCA_037957365.1 Torreya grandis | reverse complement strand
CCTATTTTGGTCATTTTTGAGTTGTTTTAAGTAGTCTAGAGAAGCTTTGACTAGGTCCAAGACTTATATCCTGGAGTCAATGTTGTTATCTAGGATGCAAACTGTTTTCCAAGTTCTAGTGTTTTTGTCCAGTGTTAGTGTCCTTTTGTAGTGCTATTGTCCACTATGGATGATTGATGGAGTTTATAATTTGTTACTTATTTTTGAATAGCTTGGATGTTTACTTGGCATGGTTGTCTGATAAATAGTCTATTTTCTAGTGTTTTCAAGGTGAGGTGTAGATACAAGAGTTTCATAGAGGTCAGGTGATGGAGACATTGAGGATTTTACCATTATCCATTGATGAGCATGTTGTTATGGATAGGGCTAGATTGGGTCATGCATGTGACCTAGGTATAGTGTGGTGGGATAGGTATATGATTATCACCTTATGTGAGAGGTAGAATGTTGATACCATCACATTCTGGCTTCCTACTGGAGAGATCACTATTATGTTGGAGAATGTATACTGCATTTTACATATATCAATTAGTGGGTGATAGGTGACAGCTTAGGATGACATGGGTGCAACTACCATTGATTGTGCATCTAGATACTTTACATAGGTACCTACAAGAGTACATTATTGAGGTAGTGATATGATGTGCTATTGTTAGTGATTATGCAATTGAGTGTTTTGTGTTTCTAGAAATGGTTAGCTGTATTGTTGGCTTCATTTGTTGTAGTGGATGATAGTGGAGTGTTTATTTCTTATAGGATGCACAGGGTGGTTCATAGTATTGAGATGTATGGTACTATGTTTTCATGGGGTAGGACTATGCTTTCCCATTTTTACATAGACTTATATAGATTTAATCAAGAGGTATTCAATGGTGGTGTGGGTGTGGCCACTTTATTACATTGTTGGGCGTATGAACACATAGTAGTTGTGAGACCTATTAGATTATTGAGGGTGAGTTGGCCATATCCATAGTCATTTGGTGATGATAGACGAGTGAGTTGGATATTTGATCTCTTAGGATAGATCACTATAGGAGGATACTAGATAGATTGGTGTCTCAAGATATCATATGGAGGCCCTATAGAGGATTCCCTAAATGGCCTGAGAATGGAGAGAAGCTATGGTATATGAAGGTCAGCTATTGGTTACATGATCATTGGCCTAGATTTTATGATCACTTTCAATATGAGTCCATGACTATGTAGTTTAGAGTTCAACAAGATGTTCCTCCTACAACATGGGTATGGTTAAGGATTGCACGAGCACTAGGGAGAGCTAGGGCTTATGCAAGACTAACTGAGGCTAAGTTGACACCTTTACTTATGGATGCATGAGATGTTGTTATAGATATTATTGATATGGATGATGTGGGATGTAATGAGGGATATATTTCATGGTGGGCTAGGCAATGATGGGCTCCATTATATCCTGTGGATAGAGTGGATGTTCCTACATATGAGGAGCTTGAGGTGATCTAGATGATAGGAGGTAATTAGTGATTATATTTGAATTGTACCTATGTTTGTGCTTTAGTTTGGATTTAAAAGTATATATCTAATTTAGTGTTTTAATTCTTATGCATGTAAGTGGAGTGGGAGGTGCACAAGATGAGGCACCTACTAAGGTGGGAAGGGGAGATGGTAAGTTCTAAGAGACCATCATTGAGTCAACACGTCATGAGCTAACATGACATGTTCCTAATGATGCCATGGAGGAGGGTTTGATAGAGAGAATGATAGTTACAACTAGTGTGTATGTTAATTTGTTTGACTAAGCTTATATAGCTATAACTGCATATGTTAGTGTAGCAAGAGAGAGGGATGAGCTTAGAGCTAAGTTGGATAGGCATAGGATGCCTCCACCTGATTGTGGCATGGTGAGCATGAATATTATAGATGACTATATGGATCTTTAATGATGATAGACAGATTTACATGAGGAGCATGGTTAGTTGTTGGAGTGGGATAGTCAACACAAGAGGCATTTGGGAGATCGATGAGGTGCAGGGTCATCGAGTGCTAGATAGGATTATGTGACTAGCACTAAAGGAGAGAGTGAAGGCATGACCCCTATTCATGATTGATTGTACCTTGACATGATGTATATGTTTTGAAAACTTTGTGATACATATACAAACACACACACACATATACATATAGACACACACACACCCCATTTTGAAAAGTAATTTTGAATTTCAAATTCATTGCTGACTCCCATCTATTTCTAAATGCAAATGCACTCGGGAGTAGTCATGTCAAATTGAAGGCAAGTGATATATTTAATATATTAAAATTATATATATATATATATATATATATTATATTAAAATATATAATATTTATTATATAATTTAATATAGTATTACAATATTATATAATATAAATTTAAGTATATTATACTAAAATATATAATATATAATTCTATTGATTTATAAACTATATTAGTATATATATTATAATAATAATAATAATAATAATAATAATAATAATAATAATAATAATACATATTTTATAAAATATATAATTTATATCTAATATTAATCAGTTTAGTATATAAAAATATTATCACACACACACACACACACACACACACACACACACACACACACACACACACACACACACACACACACACACACACACACACAAAGAGAGAGACATGTGTGTGTGTGTGTGTGTGTGTGTGTGTGTGTGTGTGTGTGTGTGTGTGTGTGTGTGTGTGTGTGTGTGTGTGTGTGTGTGTGTATTATTCATATTGATTATAAGGACAAACATCATACATAGTTTCTTAAAAGTTACCCACTTATAATTAATTACAAGTTCATATTGTTGGCCATTACAAGTTCACATTCATTTTATGCAATATGATGGAAGGAAATGTTGTTCTTGAAAATTAGAATCATATCCATATATATGCAATTACATATTCAAGTATACACAACTATCACTTGTTTTGATGCAAAAAATTTATAAAAGAACTAATTTTTTCATGGAAGAAGCAATGTGTACATAATGCTCTAATAAATGCTCAAAATAGATGAGATCCAAGAATGGTGTAGAAACCATACCATCAATTTTAATTATTTTTTGATGAAAGTGATTTATTCAACATTATATTAGAGTAAAATATTACCAAATTGTATGTAGAAAGAATATCTCTACAAAAGGTGAACATGTATAATGTCAAGCCAATGCCATAGAGGCATACAATAGAATCCATAAAGGAATACAAAATGTGAACCTAATATAATGTCAACTCAATGCCATATAGGCATATAATGACAAAAATGTGTACTTTCTCATATAGGCATATAAAAATGTACATCATGTAAGACATGTCCTAGTCATAAAAAAGCCTCCCTCTCTTTGCCTTGCTCAAATAAGGGTCTCCTTCAGATGCTTTGGTCATAAATGTATATCTCTAAAATGTCGTAGATTCCTCTAAGATCTAATATTGTGTCTTTCTACCTTTGTGGCTTAATTGTAGTTGAACTTGTTCATATATAAATATATATCCATAGAAGCCATAAAGGCATATAAAATGTGAAGGTAATGTAATTTTAGGTCAATGTAATATAATCATACAATGCCAAAAAGGCATACATTTCCAAAAAAGCACACAAAAATTACATCATGTAAGACGTATACTAGTCATAACCTTGCTCTAAAAACGGTCTCCCTCATATACCTTGCTCATAGATGGAGATCCCTGAAATACCATATATTCCTCTAAGGTGTGATTACAAGTCCTTCTACGCTAGTAACTTTTCTATAGATAAACTTGTTCAAATATAAATATTATTATAAACTTTACATACTATACATGTAACCAAGTTCATAAGTTAATTATACAATGATAAAAAAAAAACTATTTAGACATGCACTTAATGAAATCTTGTGGCCATTCTCAATTTTATATTAACACTCAATAGGGTCAATGGTAGACGATTCTCACACAAATGAGTGTGAAATGGAGAAAAAACTTGAGTTGGTGCCCTACTAATCATCTCAATAGAACTATCATATGTCATCAAATAACTCTACGTAGATAATATATTCATGTTAGTTATATCACAAGTATATATTTAAATTATTAAAATAAATATATATTTAAAATTAAATAATATAAGTTAACGTACCTCAATGAGAGGCTACAAAATGGAAATCACAACAATAATGCCTATGTTTCTTCCTACCTATATCAATGGAGGAGTCTCCATTATGTTCATCAATTGAAAAAAAAAATATGATTGTTAGTTCATAATATCTATATAAATAAATGTACATATATAGAAAGTGTAATATTAATGAAAAACTTCCTTTGTATATGTATAGGTTAGTTGAGTAATAATAATATAGGCATTAATATATGACCCAAAATTTGGCTGTGTAAATGTCAGGGCCAACTCCTCTTGTAACATAAACAATTACAAATATATTATTGACTTTTTTTATGTAAATTAATATTTACATTTTAAATTTAAACATATATGAAATTCAACATGTCAAATATATAATATCCTTACATAGGTGCATTCGAGGTCTCCATACCAAATTTATGTAACAATAAATCATCTATCATACCCATTATATCATGCCCCAATGAAGCAATGCCATCTTTGTATGAAGGTCTAGGGAATATAACACTAAAATATCTACAAAAGTGTGGTTGGACATGAATAATGTTAGCACTAGCATTGTCCATTTGAATGAGGGTGTCAGTCAGCACATTAAGTACATTAAAAGTGTCAATGTTGATAATGTCCTTCAATACAGAGGGGATTGTCTCAGGATAATATGAATTTTAGATGGGGAATCTTGTCGATTGATTAGGTATATGATGTGTTCCTAGCGTATCCTCCATAGAGCCTTTTCCTTAGACTTAAAACTCTTAGTGGTCAAAATAATTAGGAATTTTATTAAGGAAAAACTCACAATACCATTTCCTTAAAAACTATAGAGGAAACTCGTTGTTGTTACAAGGAAAATAATCAACAACCATCCATCATCACTCCCAAAAATTATATTTATAAAAGAATGTTGGAACTGGTGGATTGGGAACCATTTGCATGATAATGGAGGTAGTGCATTGGTTGATGTATCAATGAATAATTCAAAAATTTGGTCTTTTGAGTTTTTTTAATCCTTCACAACATACCTGAATAATTTGTCATTACAGTGAGCCATGCATTTATCTCTATAAGATGCCCATTTATCAATTTGACTTATTATCAAGTCAACCTGGCATAGTAATGCCTCTAAGCTATCTACAAATGAAGTATGGTGGGTGTTGGGTGAACAAGTGCCCCTCATTATCCTAATTATATCTTCAATTCATAGTTTATTTTTGATCATATGCATGGGAAAATCCTCTTGAATACTTGGGGGTCTTATGGAATTATAGGAAGGATAAGAGATTAGGAGGGTTAGGATGGATAAGAGGATTATGAGGGTTGGTAGTTCATTAGGAATTTTTTGTTTTGCACTTGAACGGGATGAAAAAATAGAAAAATAAAATGTATTAACAAAAAAATAATGAAAACCTAAAATAATTAGTATTTTTTGTGTTAAATTGTAAGAAGTTAATTTACTAACCTCTCCTTTGCCATGAAATTACCAATTTGTTGATGTAAACTCAAGTGAGTGTGGTGGTGTTGGTAAATTTATCTCTCTTGGCAATGATAGGTCATATCAAAAACATAATTTATGTTGTAAAGGATAAATGGGCAAAGAAATGCATTTAAAAAATGAGGAATGAAGTCTTATTTTTTATTTTTATGAGAAATGTGTTTAGAAACATGTACATGTTTCTCTATCATAGGAGCACATACGCATTTTTATGTCATAAGAACACGTACAGGTTTCTATGTCATAAGAATGCATACATATTTCTATAACATAGAAACATGTGTGTTATGGCTCAGTAATGACAGATCCTATTTAAACATAATACATACACATTATATCAATAATGCATATGTATTTCTACTGATATCATGAATATGTCCATGAAATGGTCCATCAACTCACTAAACTTACCTAATTACACACATTTTCCTTTGGAAGCCATTACAATTTACAATTTACAATTTAATAATACATATTATTAAAGTTCATAAACTTAACCACGTGGTCTGGATAAAGAAAACTACCATAAAGTTATGAATCGAACACGAACCCTATTAAGCACATAATTACTAAACCATCATTACCACGGTCACTTTGAAATCTTTAACACTTTCATGTTATATATGACCTTTCTATTCCCCACCAATTATCATTGTTCAAGATCACTATGAAATACAACTTCTCTTCCTCGTACAACTTATTACCACACTGTATGAATAAACACATAACCTCATTTTCCACCATCACCTTAGAGATTTAAGATTATATTTATTTAACCATTCTTTCACAAAATGTGAGATGATATCAATGGTCATGAGTTTTGAGTGAGGTATTTTTACCGAATTACACTCATGCTTTACAAAACATTGCTTTCCCAATATAGAAAATTACCTCCCTTCCACTGTAACTTTTACCTTTGCACCACTTAGGCATTACATAAGCTTACTGTGAAACATGACGTCTCCTCTTTGCATAGGTCAATTCCATGATGTATGAAAAACACACCACCTAATTTTATGTCATCACCTCCACTAGAAATACCATATTATTTTTGTTTAATGTTTCATCCAATAAAAAATGAGACATGTTCATCGGTCATAGGTTTCACATGAGTTAGGACTATCAATTTACAGTATTTTACTTTACCAAACTTTGTGTTATGAAACAATAAATTGATTCCTTTCTACTGTAACTTGTACCTTTTGGGAAACTACTAGTATTTAAATCTCATCAGATGCAAGAATTGATACCAATAGGTGAGGTGATTATTCGTTCCAACTTTGCATTCACTACCCTATCTGTCTCAACCCCAAATATCCTATTCTTATTGTTATAGTGATCTTCCTCAAATAATAAAGTCCTTTGAGTGTACCAAAAAATATGTCTTAAAAATATATAAAATCACCATATTAATGCCACCGTGGTCACCCAGTTAACCACAAAAATCTAATCCAACAAAAAAAATTCCAACTCTAAAAACTCAAAAATACATAGTTACAATTATACCCAAAAGTGTATTTTCCTATCAAACAACTAACAAAAATGGTGTATTTTCTCATACATCCAGTTGTAATATACTAAAGAGAACCATTATGAACCATTTGATTTATAAATTGTATTGAACTAGAAATAAGTGAGAGGAAACATAACATTATACTATCTTTTATCTTTTCATATCTTACAACTCAGATGTAAGAATACAATCATATATTTAAAACTCATATAGACTAGTAGTTGCCCCAAAGGAGCAAGTTACACTGGAATGGATGTAAAAAATTTTTTGGCAAAGTGAGGTTGTGTAAAGTGAAAGAGTATAAATCCATATTTGTACCTAACTTGTAATCTATGACTAATAAATGTGTATCACCTTTTGTCGAATAAGTGTTAAGAAATAATAATCTTATATTTATAGTAGAGATGATAATGGAAAATGAGGTTTTATGTAACAACCCTATTAAGCACACATTGATGTGTCGGCATGAGATGTTTCATTTCATGGTAAGCTTATGCAATGCCGAAGTAGTGAGGAAGGGTAAGGCCAGATAGAACATTCTAATGATAAAATATTTCAAGGTGAGCTAGGTAATGATGGTTAAGAGTAATGGCAAGGTGTTTTAGAGGATACAATATGTCAAAGGGTCCATGTCATACATCAGACTTCGATTCAAGGCAACTGGTGGATTTACATGCCCTGTACCCATTGTAAAGGGGTCCACAACTTACATCCATAATTGGTATTTTTTTGATCTCACTAAAAATATCTAACTCTAAACACCTCATATCTTTTTTATTATTATAATCATCGTTGTGATCTTTTTCCTGGCCATGATTTTTGTTAGTATTAGTTATACATATAACTGTATTCAAATTTAAAATGGCTCCAAACCTTGAAGCTCAATACTTTTTGATTACACATGGCTATGGAATTCATCTATTCACTAACAAGGTTTCTATAGGGATTTCTCGGCTAGGAGTGACTTACCAACAATCAACATTTACATAAAGGAGAGTTCACAATTTAGCCCCTTTCAAATTCAAGCATTGAGTGAAGCACATCAAATTCCATGACTATAAATGGTAAGAAATCAATTGTTTCAACAAGATCCTTCAACCTAAATTAAGTCATTGGATCTTAATATAAGACAACAAGGAACCTCTTTTAGACTTGAAAATAATGTTATACAAAGTAGATACCCTAAACCCACCATGTATTTAATTAGAGAACATTTTGAACTAAAAAATGTAAGAAATAATCTCTTACATGTTGAGAGAGATCCAAAAAACACATAATCTATCTGTGGCTCATATGACCACCTACTGGAGGAGCTCAATTATTTATGGTTGCATTTGTATCACCAACATCTTACCAGTCTTCAAACTTAAAATAGAAAAGAAAAAGACTGCTACACGATCAATGTTGTTGGGTTTGCAATAACCCGAACTTCTATGCACCATCTTACGGTGTCCAACACCATTGCTATGTTTCTATGAAAGCATTGGTTTTATTACCAGCTAGAGGAATGATGTCACAGTCAAATGGAGTGCAACATTGAATACCCATAGAAAACCTAGTAATGGTGAAATAGTGATTACATAAATGTGCTTAAGGTTAATTACGACTGTTGTAAATATATTTATATTAATTTATGTTTAAACAAAAACATAGTGATTGCATGTTCATTAAAATACCTTCAACATAAAACAATGAATACACATCCATATCATAAACATAAATTGTGTAAATTTCTTATTTAAAAAATTAACACTATTAATTAAATAAAATTAAAAAACACACCATATCTAAAATCCAAATACTATAAAAAGAGATATATTTAGAACACCATATTGTTTGGAAATTTCCATTTGTCTAGACAAAAAGGCTACAAAATTATGGTATCAGTTGTCTAGACTAGGAACCACTAAGTAACATCACATAGAATATAATACCTAAAATAACATTACTTATAAAAGAAAAATCTATACTTAGAACCCTCATGACTACCAAACCCAAATAAAAACATCACACCAGACACAACTTAGATACCCCGGAAAGACGCAAAACTAAGTCAAGTGCATAATTTGGTACAAAGAACACCTTCAATCTAAAAAATTAATTATTTATATTACTAAGGTAAATGCTTATTTGCTTTTGACCATACATAAATTAGCCTGGCCAAACATTATATTTATTAAAAAAAGTCAAACCAGATAACATGAACTATCTTAATATCATGCTATCAATCTTGATCCAAAATAACATGCTTGGGAGCTTCCCTCCTTGCAAAGATATTAAGAAACTAGCATACAAAAATATTTACGTCAAATTACATTCCAAAAGAAACCTCACCAAACAAATCTCTTCGATGCCGGACCATCTCTTTGGTCCGATTAAGGTGCTCATTTAGTACAATTTTCAATGGTATGTTTGTCTCTGCATGTTTCGATCTGTGGACCGAGCCTTTGGCAAGGAATTCGTTTGATTTATTAAAGGAGCGTAGAAACCTCCTTGGGGTATGTTTGTCTTTGCATGTTTCAATCTGTAGATCGAGCTTTTGGTAAGGATTTCGTTTGATTTACGAATGACTTTTTGTTATTGGGTTTCATGGAGAATTTTTTGTCGTTCTCATTAGAAACAGTATGGGATGTTTTCAAAAAGGTTACACAGCTCATTTTTGAGATTTCTATAGCAAATAAAAAAATTGAAAATGAGAGAATGAGGAATCAAATACAACACTTCTTGTTTACTAAAAAACTATATTTATTCTTTAAGGTAAAACATATCAATAATGAGTTGGAAAAGATTCGAACCCAAGATTTGTGAGAAAACTAGACATTTCACACTAATAAATAATTATTAATAGATTATAAGCTTGCAATAATAAAGATAATTTAAATAGACAGAATAAACATGCATGAGACAAAACACTAAATTTACATGGTAAAATTTAGTAAATTTAAATAAACATCTAACGTACAAAATGTGAGAGTTTATAAACTCCAATATGAATGGATTATATGCAAACTCATCATATATTACATACAAACTCCATAAAGATAATTATATCTAATTGGTAAAGTACAGTTAAGATTCTTCCTCCTAAAAATAATGTGGTAAAATACCATTAGTACTTTCCTTCTTAAAAATAGAATTCAGTGGAATTAATTTTCTTAAAATAGAGGTTTGATTCTTTGATTTTTTACTTTGAGGGTGCCAAAGTGTCATTAAAGTCCATTTTTAAATATGTAATCTATACATGTGCATTTTTTACTTGTAAAGTGGATGTATCATCATATCATTTTTTATTGTACACTATTAATCAATCAAAATTGTACAATTACATATAAATTGTATACGTACTTTTAATTCTTTTGTAATATGTATTGATTATTTTTCAATATATCAAATATTTTAATCTCATGTGCTATGTCAACTATTAAACCGTGCTCAACTATTAGATCCTCTCCTTAATGATCAACAACGTGCAAGGTAAGCATATTGTCATGTTTGCTTATTTTCGAACTTATACAGGATATTAGGTAAGCCCTGATTGCGAGTCCTACGAGCAACAGATAAGGGGATGTGCCTGGGATTACTTCGCTGAATTGAAGATGCTTTAAAATTTAGGCACTGCAGTGTGGACGTTTTGTTTCAATATGTAGGTAGGTAAAGTGAGTGTAGTAAAATCTTGAAATGCCTGTTTTTAAAATTTGCTGATAAAATCAATGGCCGTAAACATCCCCCCTGGATGTCTGACACGTATTTCAAAAATTAGTGGATGACCTATTTGTCCCCATCGAGCTCGCTAGATATGGCATTTCAATTGAAGACGCGGTGCAAGGATAATCATATTTGCATAAACGCAACAAATATCAAACCAGCTCAACCAAACTTATGGCCCTTATTTGCGAAATGGAGCAGGCGAAGGTGCTAGCGAAATAGGCCTGCAATTATTTTGCTATAGTCCATTGTAAGACGGTTAAAAAACTTTCACACTCTTATTACCAAAAGCCATTGGTTGAAGATTAAACGAGAGAAATCAATGTAGTTACACTGCAACAAGAAAGAAAATTCGTGGAAGAGCAATTATTTTTTAAAAATATGACAAAATCAATGCCTATATGAGTGCACACTCACCTGAAATGCCTTAAAAATAAAGTGCACGACATGATTAGAGCAGAGTATCTGAGTTTCATTATGAAATGTGGAAACAACATAGATGATATTTTCTACGATAGTGTGGTTATATATAAATATTTAATAATATATATAGAGTATGTATAGTGTATATTAGAGTTTAGATTTTAAATTAGGGAAAATTTCAGTGGCGAATCTTCGTTAATTCATGAATATTTTAATTTTAAAAATTTATATTTAACGATTTTTTGGAGTATCGTCTAAATTTTCTCGATGCGAATTAATTTTTAAACTCAGATCACATATTGTTTAAAATAATTTCATTCATATAAATGTTTTTCACCAATACCTTGAAAGGCAATCTAGGAACATTCACCTCACATTACACATGTATACAAACATTTGCATATGTCGACAATTGTCTGCATATCTTCGTATGTCATATGTCGATAGTCGTTTGCATATGTCAGTGACTATTTGCATATCTACATATGCCAACGACCATCTGTATATCTACATATGCCGACGATCGTCTGCATATGCTAACGGCCATTTGCCTATCTTTATATGCCAACGATCATCTATATATATGCATATGTCGACGATTGTTTGCGTAAATATGCAGATCGTTGTTGGTATATGCATATATGCAGACGACCGCTTACATATATGCATATGTTAGTGGCCGTCTACATATCTGCATATGTCGATGGCCATCTGCATATGTCAACGGTCGTCTACATATCTTCATATGCCGATGGCCATCTGCATATGCTGACGACCATATTTATTTTAATGTCACTCGTCTATGACCTTAAATGACATAAAAAAAGTCAAAACATAAATATTATTACATATTTGAATTTCTCTCGAACATTTATGCAATTTCAAAAAAACAAAATCATCGCAATCTGACTCTATATACAAAAATTATTGTCAACTAAGTAATTTCTCGAGGTTGTAACTTTTGCATATGAACTCAGATTGCAATGATTTTTTTTGTTTGAGATTGCATAATATTAGAAAGGAATCCAAATATGCAATAATATTTACATTTAGATAAAAAAATTATTCATAAAATCTTGATTCGCTTGTTACATCACTTAATTCCATTTCATAATTAATCACCTTTCAAACTAATTCGCTACCATTATGAATCCAATTCACATAAAAATCTCCAAAGGTTTTTTAATATAATCCACTGAAATTAACCCTACTCCAAATAAATGGAGGGGAAGGATACATGATAATTACAAGAAATCAATAATTGACTCAATTTAGTTGTGCATGAATTTTTAATCTATGTTTATTCTTTTTAGCCTTTTTTTTATTAATTCATAAAAATTTAAATTAAAAATCAATATTTTTCATATGAGAGAGCATTATTTCCACTTAATTTAAAGTGCCGTTGGCCATTTTGATAGTGTAAGTTTATCTTCTCATAATTAAAAAAACTTAGAATTTGGATGCCTTATTTCTCAACTAGCAAATTATAATTATATATATATATACTCTGTGTAACATATAAATTTTATCATTTAAAATTTATAAAAAATAAAATATTAAGTATAAATTATTTTTGCATTTAATTTTTTCTCTTAATATTTTAGTTGTGATTTAACATTAATTATATGTTTTTATATTTTCAACTTGATGATTTGTTTCAATGATGTCTTAATTTATTTATTCATTTTTTTAACATCACGAAGAGCGGAGTTAAATATGTAGAATTAGCATATTATGTTAATTTTAAACTTATTATTAAAATTGGTTTTTGTGCATTAAGTAGTCATTAAATTATATGAATTTAGAATATTTGTATACTTGTCAATTATTGATTTGTATACTTTTTATTTTTTGATGGTTTCAGACATTTTTTATTTCCCCCTCTAGTCTTGCTTTACATTTTGATATCCTTGTCCAAAGCCTTCAAATGGTCCCATGGATTTTCTAAAGTGCCTAAATGGCCCTAGGAACTTTATGTAGAGCCTTTTGGCTAGAGTGCACTCAACTTTTTATCCATTCTTTTTCATCTTGTGACCATTTGATTATAGGATATGTATTACTAAGGTCTTAATTTGAATTAAATTTGTTTATAAATACACAAGTATTGTATTTCATTTGGACGTAAAATATCTAACTATCATCCATATAAAATAATTAAGCATTTGCAACCATTCTAGAGGAAATCAAATATTTAGTATAACATTCATTAAAGCACACAATTTTATGTTTATACACAAACCACAAGGAAGTTAGGGATATTGGATTTAAGAGAATGTAAGAGAATTAAGTCTAGGGAATTACACAATTTAAATTTTAATCAATTGAAAAAAATATATCTAACCTTAGTGGAGAACGCATTAAAATCAAGTTTTTTTGAAACCCTAAAGGAACATGCCAAATAGTTAACCCTATTAAAATCAAATCCATCACAAAAAGGAAAAAAGATCTAACCCTAATTAAGGTGTAAGAGACTACAGGTTCATCAAATTGCTTAAAGCAAGTGATTTCACATAAAAATATAGTACATCTATAGTAACAATGAAATTTATCTCAATCAGATGTAAAAGACACCTAATTAATATTCTAATTCCATATAAATAATTATCAAAGTGAGGGTTTAACAAAATACATTATTTTCTGGCAATATGAAAAAATGTCATGGTGATTTGTTTACAATTTTGTGACCCATTCACTTCTCATTTGCATGAGCACACATCAATTAAATAATATTATGTAGTGTGTATAAATTGGCATACAACACATACACATGGGACTTTGTGTCATATTATAAGCCATCTAGAACTAAAAATTTCCCTTGTGCCATGTCATTCCACATTCCATAATGTCATATAACATCCATACTAAATAGTCTCCTTTTGGAGACATCACACCACATTACTTCATGATGCATAACCTCCAAAACTAAAAATTTACCATGTTGAGTAGTCCTTCCACTTTGTATCATGTTTCAAACCATCTTGTATGGCACAACCATATTTTTGAAACCTTTTTCCATATTTTAAACCATCTAATATATTCAATCCATCTCTAACAGATACCATAGACACTCTTACAGTAGCACATTTAAATATATGAAGATCATACATAACATTGATGCATGCACCAAATCTTATGATGTATTTACTAGGAATTCCTTAAGGTCCTACACACTTTCATGCCACACCACTAAGGACAACACACATCACATACCTCCTAGCATCATGTGCATATTGTGTAGTGCTAAGAACCATGTTTTAACACATCCAAGAATGTGTAACCATGATATGGAAATTTGTGGCATGCCACCACACATCTATAACTATGCATCTACCATGTTCATATTTGTAAAAATAAGATCCATGTTGTAATGCATCCAGAATCACACATACATTATATGGAAAACTCACACCACATTACACTATGTCATAAAACCCTTTGAATCATCTGACCACCATATAAATACTCAACACCACAACATGTCATTGAAAAAATCACCCTCAAAATTCTCAATTTAAACACTCAAATTTAACCATTAAGTGTTTGACAATGTTTAATATTGACATATTTACCTTGATTTTCCTATTTACCATTATGTTAACTTGAAATATCTATGAGAGCCTTCACTATTATACTCATAATATTGCAAACATGAAAAACATTATTTAAAAATACCTATTCTGCTTATAGATTCTTATCAGCTAAGTTCTATTAATATCCATCATTTTGGGAGAAGACTACACTAGGTTAGAGAGGACCACAACCCAACCTTGTCCACTAGTATGGCCTTATCTACTGCGCTCTAACAAATTAATTTTTAAATTTTAGATATTTCATATTGGCCCTCCCATGATTTTAGCAAATTCTGTTAATGAAAATATTTCAAATATGCTACTATATAAGCACATCAAGGTCGTGTAATACACATCTACCAATCAAGTGGTAATTCTATTGCATATTGAACAAAATGGCAATAATATTCCCATTTCAAGTTCTAATTTATTCTGAGAGTCATAAGCCAAGTTTGAATTTATTTCATTGTAAGTCAAGGACATTCATTATTAAGTATTCAAGTTAATTTACTAGTTATATTTATATAATAACAATATTAAGATTCAGACACTCACTCTAGGAGGGAGAATTCCAATGACTTGATGCTATTTTGGGCTATGTTCATAGCACTCATATTCTATGGGTTTTTTTTAGGATATCTCAATGATTCCCCTTGCCTAATTACCCCTTTGAATTTGATTTTTGTTTTGTTTATGTGCAATAACTAGGGTGTTTTTATTGCAAGCACTTTAACAAGCCAAATTAATACATGTAGTCAACCAACAAGTCATCTCTAACATGCACATGTATTCAAGCATAAAACTCACCTACACAGTCAACACAGAAATGGTCACATTCAATAGACAAGGCCATAGTACACCCTTGTCCATCATAGTGTGTCCCTATCCCAGTTCATTTCATATTTTTTTTGGACACAACACAGTTCAAAGGCCCTTCTATCTAGTTTTACATCAACATACAACCTTCATAATCAACATAAATTATATTTAAGCTAGGTTTACATATTTCATTGAAATATACGTTATATATAATTCATTTTAATTTTTATATTTTACATTTAGATTATGTATATTATGTAATTTAAACAAATATTTCAATCATTTAGTGTTTATTACATTTTATTATTAAATCAAAATAACACATATAATGCCTACACACCTATTAACATGTGGCACATGCCAATTTAATCGACACTTGTAAGAAGGGGAACCATCACATGGGGTATAATATGAACCATTCAATTTTTTAACAACCTTATTATAATTTTATGTGTAATATATTTCTTCCCAAGGAATTAAAACATCAAATGGTCAAATGTATTTTCATAACAACTAGTGTAAATTAGTTAGGATTTGTTACCCCCATTTTGGATCATACAATAATTCATTCCCATACCTATTACACTTTATATGCATATGTACTATACACATTCATGTCTCATTGAGGACAATAATCCTCAAGCTACTAGATAATAGAGGATAAATTCATGTACCTCTCTAATGGGACTATGCCATGCACACATACTTATTTCTCAATATTCCAATGGTCAACATGAAAAATATTATCTAAGTACAGTTTTGATAAGGTATAAGACTTTAAAAACCTTACTCAATATTCTATATCTTCATGTTAATCCCTAGGAAAATGTTCTTCTTCAAAATCAAATAGGAAACTAAACCTAAAAAGCATAAGTAAATAGGTTTTTTTGGGGGCATGCGTTCAAGTTTAACATGTTTTTTAAGTGAAAACTACATATTAGGCCCCTCAACATTAAAAAATATCAAATATAACACACCATTTAAAAATATATATTTAAACTCGTATAATCTTATGTAAGTGTGTCACTACACTAGTCTTCAATGCTGAAATACATGATTTATAAATGATTGATGATCTCTTCTTGAATTCAAAGAATAAATGTTATATGTTATTAAATTTTATTTATACCTTTGGATTCCTTATCTATATTCTTTCATTTATTTCTTGTATAATAATTCATTCATTCATTGTCATAAATGTCCAATGATTCACCAATAAATGTTAATTTGGATGAATAATTAACAAGCACATAAGTACCCTAGAATAATATAATTATACAACTAATTAATATTTAAGGCCCATTTTTAGTTCTATATAATTATTTGACAATGTAATGGTTTCAAATATCACTATTATATTGTATTCACATTTTAAAAAAATAACACCACTCTTGGCATGGTTTGTACCTCTAAGAGAAATTGCCCATGAGGTAAAAAGTATGCTAGGAGGGATGCAATTCTATATTTTGGAAAAGTGATATCCTTTTAATGTAGATGAGTGTGAAGCATTGTCATGCTAATAATGGAAAATATAATAGTGCTTCTGTGAAAAAGATAACAAATTATTTTTACATCCAATTTGTGAATTAATGTAATGATAGTTAATTAAGGGGTTGAAAAAAAATTCACATTGTGTACAATCTAAGCTCAAAACCCCTCGACTTACCCATGTGTGTGGTTATTTCATTCATAAAATAAATTTTCCCACCGTGGGATATTAGTAATTCAACACATTTTAATTCCTCTTGTTACACAAGGGAAACATTTAAAAAAGTCATTTATAATGGCATGGGTGCTAACCATACATAAAACACAAGGAATGACACTTAATACGATAAAAATTATTGTTGTTGACATCAATTGGCAAGGCTTGATCATCACTATAGTATCAAGATTTCACTCATTATATAACTATATATCCCCTACATTTTCATTTGACCAATACTCAAAAATGAAGATACTAAATATGTAAAAACTAGAAAAGAAGAGGAAGCAAGACTCAAATCAAATCCTCCTCCATTACATTTACAACCAATATAAATTTTCACATCAAGGTCCCATACCAATGTTTCAAACATGTTTATCTCATGGGAGTAGATGAAATGTGTTTCTTATATATATTTAGATGAATCTAGACACATAAATTAACATTTATTACTAAAATAATGCACTTGTGACCATTGCTTATGTGCACTTAATTATGCTTATTTCAAACATCTTTGACCACCATTCAATTCTTGTGCAGATGACCCTTACCTCCTAAAAAAAAATTAAATATCCCTATTCGACATCCTAAGCAACCTAAGCTCACTTTCAAAATAATCCTTACTTCCAGTTTAAATGTCTCTGCTCTTTAGACAAGGTCACCCTAGTTGGACTATCTTACTCCCCAGTACTATCTAGTTCTATAAGTTGTGTCTTCCCAACAAATATTAGTTAGTTTATCAAATTTAAAATCATGTAATGGGTCATTTTATGAGTTTATGAATCCCCATCTGATGGAATTCCCAAAATATCACTATAAAATTATATTTCAAACCATTTTACAAATAAGAGGCTCACATATAAAAAAATACTAGAAAAACTAACTACACATTGAGATAAAAACACCTATTTTTCTCAATTCAAAGTGCAACTGACATAAGTAGCCCTAAGCCAAGTCTGCATACACAGGTCATAAGTCATTGTTTAAGCACTTAATCACTCGAGGAATGCACCAAAATTTAGCATTTTTGCACCATTAGTTTACATAGATGACCATAGGATGGGATAACTACATGGGGTTTGATACCTCTTCGTGTTATTGGTATGTAGGTAGCTCTCAACACAAGAGTTGTTGAGGTCTATCACAACTTCAACCACTAACCCCTTTTTAAATTTTATCTATTTATCATATGTAATCTATAGAGACAAGGTTATAATTGAAGAGGAAGACAGATAATGGTTTTTATGAAGGATTGATAACTCCCACACAGTAAAAAACAACACACATGTGAAGGCAAACCTGCCATATCAATTTTAGAAAGTTATTCCTCACCAAAAATCAACACTCCCTAAGGACACTAGCATGTCACTTCCATAAACCATTCCAATATCTTTACCATAGATTCGAAGGAAACCTTGTTTTTTATTCATATATCATTACAAAATCACATGGTATGTTTTCTAGTCTCAGTCATAGTCATGTGTTCTAGTTTTCCAGTTAAATGTTTCATTTTTGCATTTTCCACTTTTTAAAACCTTTCTAAATATAGTAAATTACAAATTAATAAATGCTTAATTACGTATATATTTTCCCATCATGATTAAACTTAGTAAATTTTATCTAATTAGTATCTAACATCTCTTTAGTTTCCCAATTTTTGATAAAACATATTGGTAAACCCATACATTGATTGAATATTCCAAAATCATAGCTTTATTTAGGTATTTATTTCTATTTTTAGCAACCCCATTAAGGTTTCAGATTCCTAATTTTCCAATTTCCATATAAATTATGATCATAATTATTTAATTTATATATTATTTTTTGGTCCAAAGTTTTTATGTGTTTTTTACATGTTTCTCTCTTATGACGTAAAATCTTTCACTTATATGTAAATCCATCCATGGATCCATAATTTCATGGTAAAAATAACATACCACATTAATCAAGAGATTAGTAAGGAACACTTGTATGATAAGAATATTATTTTATGTATTAGTTTGAATTTCCACTTATTACTACTAGAAAACATCAAGATCAAAAAGTGCCTTTTGTTCCTCCTACTCATAGACCTCACAACTATTTAAGCTCATATCCCACCTCTACTATTCTCCATATGTTTATATTAGAACCTGAAGTCTAAGTTGTTATCACTAAACATATTTGGGTGCCTCATCAAGCAAGGCAAAAATAAAAATGTAATAAATTCTTCCTCATCCCAACCCAATACAATAAACTAGTTACACAACCTAAAGGTTATGATACTATTGATCCGTGGAGGAATACACCAGCTAAGATTTCCATGTTATAATTATTTCAAAAAACTACCACTTCAAACATTGAATCAAACACCCATGCCTCATTACATACATCCTTATTATTATGCATCTATTATGAATATTTTGAAGTATATCGAGGATGTCATTTTTTTAGCAAGGAGTATTTGCATACACAACCTAATATTGATTAGAATCTATCTTTTTATACAATTCTAAATCAAAATTACAATAATAAAAAAGGTTTTAATTGATAATGGTTCATGGTTGAATATTTTAAATCTCACATTATTACAAACACTAGGTATTAATATGACTTCTCTTCAAAATACATATAATAATATCAAAGGATTTGATAATGTGCCTCACTAAGATTTGGGTTCTATCAATTTAGAGATCATAGTAGGGAATAAGAATTTAACCACTCAGTTCTAAGTAATTCCAAACCATCTACAATGTATTATATTATTGGGTAGAACATTGATACATGCAATGGAAGTTTTACCTTATAATTTACATATATGTGTAAAATTTATACATGATGGATATTTATGTACCTGCCTTGTAGATAAACTTCTTCCAAAAACAACATGCTTTTTCTTCATCGTATTTTCCTCCATGCTCTCTCTTCTTTTCTTTTTCTCATCTAATCTCTTGTCAACTGCCTTCTTCAGATTCTTTCACCCTCCCTTTGTTTGTTTGCTTGTGTTAAAATAAGAATGCACCTTTCATTAAAGAAATCATGAGCTTAATTATAGGATGGAGTTGAAATACATCTGCTTCCTTCAAACTCTATACAATGGATAAACTATTTTAAAAAAACACTTAAATTGTGAATAAATTTTTTAAAAACTTAACTTGTGAGTGCATACATACGTATATGTATGTATTTATTTATTTCAAGCATTAGCCGAGTATTCAGTGAGTTCTCAAGTACTCTCAAGGTAAGTTTTTGAGTTTTTCTAGGTAAGTTTTGATGAGTTTCATTGTAAAACTTGTGACAAGTACTCATGAGTACTTGGTGAGTGTGACCAATACTCACAAGTATTTGATGAGTCTGACCATATAATTTGTTGAAATACACCTGCTTCATTCAAACTCCATGCAATGAATAAAATGTTTAAAAACTTAATTTGTGAGTGCATATATGTATGTATATATTTCAATTATTAGCCAAGTATTCAGTGAGTTGTCAATTACTCTCTAAATAAGTTTTTGAGTTTGTCTAAGCAAGTTTTAGCAAGTTACACTGCAAAACTCGCAACCAGTACTCACGAGTACTTGGTGAGTCCGGCCCCATAATTTATTGTACATGGTTATATGGTTTTGAGGTTGTATTTGACTCTTATTAAGCCCACACACCTACACATTTTCATCACATGGAATTTGAGCATCCTTTGAGTGAATTGGAAGAATTTTATCGTAGATTTGAGGAAGTTCAATTTCTAGGTTTTTTTCCCTAAACATGTGAATTGTTAAATAAAAAACCTAAAAGCATTTCTATCAATTTAGAGATCATAGTGGGGAATAAGAATTTAACTACTCAGTTCTAAGTAATTCCAAACCATCTACACTATATTATAGTATTGGGTAGATCATTGATATATGCAATGGAAGTTTTACCTTATAATTTACATAATGTGTAAAATTTATACATGATGGATATTTATGTACATGCCTTGTAGATAATCAAAAATTTAGATATTGTAAGATAACATAGTTTATTACTGAGAATCAATCACAGTTGGGGGCACCTATACCTACTATAGTGCCACCACTAGAAATTATACCTATAGAATATATGCATGCATATGAGGTTTGTGAATCTAGTATACCGTGCTCATAGTTACATTCTATGAAACCTTCAACTCCACCACCTTCACCTAAAAAGGTAGATCAAGAGGAGGATATAAAGGAAGTACATCAACTAATAAATTATAAAGATCCAAACTTTATATCTATAAAGGATTTTAATGATATTTATGATTCTACTTATGATTGTAGACACCCCATTCTGGCCATAACTAGCTTCTAACCGGACATCATATTGATTTCTACCAAATAGTGCAAATTAAGCCTAAGAATCACCGAATGTATCAATTTCATCTTCACATCAGCCATCCATTTTTATAATCATGTTGAGGCATCCCTATTTGGGGTATTATCATATACACAATAGTAACCTCTTACGGATTCATATCCATTCAACTTGTGACCTAGTAACGTGAAATGTATGCCTTTGAACCCATTAAACAGGGCACTTGAAAAATTCCTAAAGTGTTTAATTTCTAAGTAGAATGAATTAAATAATCAAACCAAATTAAATGCTTACATGAATTTTAAATGTGAAATTAGTGAAAACAATTTTTTTTAAAGGAAAAAATGAGGTCATGATGATGTCATCATCCTCAAATTCAAGGAATTATAAATATCTCCATAAATGAAATAAATTTAAAAATAGAGAGCCATCCTTAATAAATAGGATATATATCCCAAATATTAATTACATGTCCTCTCCTTAACTCAACTAGGGTTAGTTTGAACTCAACCATAATTAATTATAACATAACTACACTTGAGTTAAAGTTAGTCTTGGAGGCTATAAATATAAGGCCTCACCCATTGATAAAATTTGTTTTAGTGTAATGTTATTATGCAAGATCTCCCTCAAAGCTCTCTTGATATAATGTTACCATGCCCATTTTCTAAGCCAAAGCAAAGCCAAAGCCAACTCAACATTACCAAGGTGACAAGGGGAGGTGGAGCAAGGAGCTTCATTGCCAAAGAATTTTTGATCACACAACTAAGCACATCAACTCATTTCCAACATAGAACACTTGCTCTCATAGAAGGTAAAATCTCTTGTTTTACTCTCATTTATTAGTTACTTGTGTAGTTCACTAGCTCTTTGAGTGTCTAGGCTAGAGGTGTAAGCTTTTTAGTGTGTTTTGTTTGATTTTTTTAATACTAACACAATACTAATCTCTCCTCTATGTATTTTTTGATCACATAATGACATGCTTGGTGGGACGTGCATCCCACAAGGTTCTTCACATGGCCTTTTAAAACCTTTTGATAACATTTTTCATGCCAAATTTTTGAGTTGATGAACAAAAAAGTGAAAATTTGATACTCATAGAAGTTACACAGAGACATGCAATTTTGCAGCTGTGAGATGTAGTATTGTTATGTGGAGATATAGTATTATACATGCGGTATTGCATGAGACATGCATTTTTACACTACAAAAGTGCGGTTTTATATCGTTAGATTTTGTTTTCCTTAATAAATATGGTTTTTCATTTGATACATGCATTACTACACTCACAATATGTGTTATTGCATTGATAAGATGTGGTTTTTCACTAACCAAGTTTGTTTTGCAAGGTAATATGTGGTTTCGACTAGGACATGTAATTTAACACTAGCAGTATGCAGTTTTACACTGTTAAAGTATGTTAACAGAGTTTGTGTTGAAGGTTAAAATGTGGTTTTGACTAGGACATGTAGTTTTGTACTTGTAATATGTGATTTTGTACTCTTAAATTGTAGTTTTGTGTTAATAGCATCTATGTTATAAGGTAAAATGTAGTTTTATACTCGTAATATGTAGTTTTGCACGGTTAAAGTTTGATTTTGTGTTAACACAGTCTATTTTTCATGCAATATGCAATTTTAAACTAATAAGTATGATTTTATAGACATGTACTATTACACTATGCATCGATGGGATTGCACTATGTGAAAAAGAAAAAACCCTGAGAGCTAAAATTTAGTTGTTATTTGCTCAATTACTTTTCAGATTCTAAGAAAGAAAAACCCCTATCACTTTTTTCAAGACCTAAAATCCAAGTAAATAAGTTTTTAGCACATTAAATCTTCAAATCACATTTACATTTTATCCTTGAAAATAGTCTAATCACTTTGTTTTTATTTTTTAAAACTTCACCAAGTGAAAAACAAATCCAAGGGACTAATTTTCACTTAAAACTTCACTTAGTAATTTAAAATGAACATAAATCATAGATTAAGTTACCTTAAGGGATTTTTGTTTATTATTTGTTATTTTTTATTTGTTTTGTTTTTAAAAACTAGACCTTGCATGCATGTTCTCCCCCCGTTCCTTTTACGGAACTTGGGTGACCAAAAGTGCTTTGTCTAGTGCCTTTGTCGCTTAGTCCTAGCTTAGAAGGAAAGTCATCTATGATCTCCCAAAGTGAATATAACTTGGGTGATCCAAAATATGAACTTTATAATTTTTCTAAATTTATTTCTTTCATATTGGCTTGTGGGAAAGATTTCATCACCTCCTCATAAGTTCTTTAGGGAAGCACTGCCCTGAGATTCATCTCCTAACATCATTTCAAATCTACTCCATAATGGGGTATACAAATTGATCTGGTGAATTGTTAAGATGTTAGTGTGAGAAATTAAACTAACTTTGTTAATGACTACTACCTTCAAAACAATGGCCTACTATGGACATCACACTACACTAATCAATATGATAGATGTAGCGGTTTGTAAAAGGACAAGACATTTTTACAATAAGCTGATTAACTTGGATCCAAATGACATGATTTTATATCTAGTTTTAACTACACATATGGGACCATTTAGAATGTGTTAAAATTATAGTTTTTAGATAAACCCCACTTGTTATGGAAATATTGTCAATGCAGGGTGAGTAGCATGAATTTACATGTCATCATAAAAAAAAATTTAGAGAAGAGGGGGCTTGAAAAACCTTACTTTTCATGTGCATCTAAAATTATTAGATTAACAAATTATTTCCTCTCAAGAAAGAGTATATACACATAATTTGACAATATGAAGCAACCTTGTTATTTTTTTGGGATAGGATGATACACTTAGGTTGTTTGTGTCTTTTCATTTTTACTTGCATTGTTTTGAGTCTAAAACTAATTTTTTTGTAAAACACATGTCCAAAAAATTCATGAGTCAATCACATGTATGTACACCACTTTTAGCCTAAAGAGGTGTTACTCCATCCATTTAATACCACACTTTACCTTAGACATTTTCAAAACGTGTGTGTGTGTGTGTGTGTGTGTGTGTGTGTGTGTGTGTGTGTGTGTGTGTGTGTGTGTGTGTGTGTGACATGTTTGAAAGTGGTGTCATTATGCTTCACATTTCATCCTAATTTTTTCCTTAGAGTTTTGAAACAAAAACTATTGTCATACATTTTTTATGAGATAGTGTCTTTATGTTGCTCTTATTATTTCAAAATATTTGCCTTGTGTCAAATCAAGTTTGAAATCATGTATGCCTTTTTGTCTATGATTGCTATCATTATGCCATCCATTTCAGTCTAGAATGTTATGCATTCAAGAAATCAAGCCCTATAAACCAAGTTCAAAATTGGTCTTGTGAAGTTTAGATTCAAACATTGATTGGTTTATGCCTATGCCTCACTTAATTTTAGCTTGGGTGTTTACCTCTCACTTTTGAATTATGCAACTTAGACTAATTCCTCGCTTGCTTTGAAGATCTTTTGAGCCTATATTTTAGAAGTGGTATTTTCCATGTAACTCAAATCTATTTTGTTAATAAGAATTAAGGTCAAAACTCTCTTTTCAAGTACAATGTTAAGCATGATTTGTTTACATTTGAGTCTTGCTCATCACTTGGGCTTGAATTTGTCACTCATCATGCTTATTTTTGGTTACTTGAGATTGATTTTATCAATTAGTTTTAGTCATGTGCCTAAGGTCCAATGTCTTTTATAGATGGTAAAGTTTTTGTTGATTCCATGTGAATAATTTAAATCCAAGTGATTCAAATAATTACATTAATTTCCTTGTTATTTTACCTTGACCTAGTCTATTTAAAGTCTAGCTTTATGTCATGTTTCCAAAGACCTAGAATTTTGCCTTTTGGACCTAATTTGTTTCAAGTTTATCTTTGTGTCTTATTTTCAAATACCTAGAATTTTCCCTTTCATTTCATACATAGTGTGTTTTCAAGTCTAGCTTTGTGCTATGTTTCCAAAGACCTAGCATTTACCATAGATTATAAGTTTTGATCATGCCATTTTGAACCTAGCTTTGTGCCTTATTATAAAAAACCTAGCAACATTTTTTATTTTAGACCTAGATTAGATTCATTTGAACCACTTTGCCTGAAATTAGGATTCAACTTACCATTAAATTTAGAATTTTTATGTGATACATTAGACATTAGACTTTAAATACCTTTTAGACTAAGTTTATCTTTGTAAATTTTGGAGAACAACTCCATTTCTAGGCCAAATTTGGACAAAGTTTTCCTTTTAGACCAAGTTTATAACCATACCAATTTTAAACCATTTGCCATTTAGACCATGTTTTAAGAGTTTATAAAACTCTAGATCTTTTATTCACAAAAAATTAGTCATGGATTTGGAAATGCCTCGCTACACTCATAGTGGAACTTTGTACAATTTGGATTATGATAATGTGGTCACGAGTGATAAATTTGTTCAAGAAACATATGAAGATGATGTAGTTTATCAGATGGATCCTTGTCCTACTTACACTACTTAATATGTGAAACAAAGCCAAGATATATTAGCACACTACCTAGTTAACACACCTCCCTATTACAAGAAAAATTAATAATAGACTACCAAATATTTGACTAGCATGCCATCAATTATGGAAAAAATTCAAGAACAACCATACTACATCACCATGTCATTGACATATGACTCATAATTTTTTGATCATCACTTGCTTGAGAGCAAGGAAAAAAATTTAGTCAAATACATAGAGGTAGGGGCCAAGTTTCTAGCAAATGTCTGCCATGAAAACCTACCTAGTCTAGTTAGAGTACCAAGAAATGTACCTTGAACACAAACTATCGAACAAGACTCTACTAGTTATCCTTAATCTCTTATGCCAATTTAATACCAAGATACAAATATGATTGTAAGATGAAAATTTACCATGGAGGACCAATTCACACAAATATAACAAGCATATTAGACTTACCTTAATCTAGAACAAAATGTCAATGCCATAGCCATCTAAAATTCTCCACTCATTAAACTAAATCCTTTAGGAGTACCAGTTGATTCAATAGGTCAAACTAATCTAGGTGAAAAACCTTTTGACCAAGTTACTATGGTAGGATACATTTTCAATATTTCATTCATTGAAGAAGTTATAGTGGCCTCCGTTCAAGACAATGTGCAAAATATGGTGGATAACATCTAAGTGTATTCCAATCCAAGACAAGGTGAGATGAATGTACCAAAAAATAATCCACAACAACAAGTGCCTCTAGTCAATACCATGAGTGGTTTACAATAGTTAGGGATAATAATACCTACTTCCCAACTATATTAGGTTACTCCCAATCCTCAAATAACTATTTCTTCAAGCATGCAAAAATAGGTAACAAGTAATCAGGTGTTGACTAATGTTATCCCACTTGCATCGGTGATGACTAATATTACATGAAAATATACACATTCTAATTTACCACCACAAAAAAATTAGAAGACTATGCCACCTTAATAGGGGGGAACAAATGTTCCAACTTAATAGGTAGTGACAAAGGTACCTCATTAGTCACAAACCAATGTACCTCTACAATCATAGATATTGTCTAATCAATAATGTATTTCTATTGGTCAAATAAAAATACCAAATAACTAACAAAAACCCTAGTTTACAATGGGTTTTTGTTCAACAAAGAGGTACTAATGTCTAATAAGTAACTATTAGGCAACCATTGCCTTTTATTCAGCAAGTGCCACATATCCAAAGTCATGGCTTTGGTCAACAAGAAGTTTCCTTTATTGAACTAGGTTGGACTAGTTGGCAGAAAGTCCCTACTCAACCTCAATAAGTAGATTATATTCCACAAAGCTATATTCTTCCATCACAACCCTAATTCCCTTAGACCCAATGCCATATACCAAATCTGAACCAAATTACGTACCAATAATGCATGCAATATCAACAACCTCATTCTAATTTATAGATGCATATTCTTGGTAGATTCACTCATCAAAAAAAAAATTATAACACTCCATACCTTTATTTTACCCCAGTCAAGGTAATCTACCTTTGACCACCCAGCCAAAATAACAACTAAATGTGCAATCAAGTTTCTTGGCCTAATAACTGTAACAAATGAAGGATGTGATTTCTACCATTTAGATAGGGAAGTAGACCAATAAATTCAAATTAGATGATGTGTGTTCATACCCTTTTAACATGGATTATATTTAGATATCATTTCCTCTAGGTTATGAACCACCAAAATTTGGCAAGTACAAGGGTAAAGCAAACCCTAAAGCACACGTAACAATGTTTTTTGTTACTTTCTAGCTAGTGGCCTATAGTGACATCTACCTACTAATTTTGTTTCCTCAAAACTCAGCTAGATAGACTTTGGAATGGTTTTTCAAATTGATAAAAAATTTAGTATCTGACTTTGATGATCTCTAAGACAAGTTTGTAAAACATTTCTCCTACATTCTTGAGCATGAGATTTCATTAGTAGATTTGACTTAGGACAAGTAAAAAGTTGGTGAGATATTTCCAAGCTAATTATAGATATGGAGAGTGCTTGATAGTCTCTTCACCTATAATTTACTAGATAAATAATTGGTCACTATGTTTAATAAAAAAATTTGTAGTGAAATATCTTATCATCTAGAGCTTCAATGTGCACAAACATTACAGAATATTATTGAGAAATACTTATAGATTGAAAAGGAACTTATCAACAAATGTATTATCAACTTAACTCCCTCAAACTAGAATAAGAGCAAAAACCAAAATACTAGCCCAAGTTGGAACTCTAGCCCTGTTCGAGCACAAGCGTCTATACCAACTCAAGCTAATAACTATGAAAAACACAAACCATACAACCATAATAAGAATGATGTTAGAAATAGAGTAACTAATTCATGCCATGTCAAAATGGTGTAAACATTATCTTCTCAACCTATTCCATAAATGTAGATTATTCCACATTAATATCCTATCCAACAAGTACAAACAACACTACAACATACACCAACTCTTTAGATTCCATAACCATGATGTTTATAAGCCCTCTAGAATAATACCCACTCTTAGAGTCTTCAATGACCTTGGTGAGCTCATTGAAGCAGTGTTCTGCAAACTAGCCATGACCAATATGATTAGTTGGTCGATTCTAAAACACTATCTTGAGGATATGCCATATCCATATTGGTACAGAGATCATGAGTTCTATGAATACCATTATGTTCATGGACATTCCATATGCTATTGTTTGAAGTTAAATCTTATTATCAAAAATATGTTGGAAAATGGAGAAATATAGTGAGTTAATAGATCATCTACTTCCAATCAAAACCTGAGTATATACCAAAACCCTTTTCCATAACATAACAATGTCAATCAATAATAAAAATGATGTATACCACATCAATAATAACATCAATAGTCACAATATCAATAGAAACAATAACAATAACTAAATGTAAGGAAACAAGTTCAAAATGATCCCATAACCAAGAGACTTACCACATAGTTTCACATGACTACAATAAATGTGTATGTTATATTTTAGGTGGGCATGTTTATACTATGGACATAAATCCTTGGCTAAGTGCCAATAAACCAAGATGGTTACTTAATAATACTAATCAACCTACCTATGGCAGTATCCTTCTTTGACCTATGACCACAACAAATTACAACAACAACTAAGGATTACCATTTTAGGACCTTTTGTTGATTACTCTTCATTACTCCATGAAAATAACCAAGTGCATCAAAAATCAAGAATTGTCCTCTCTATCCCATCTCCATCATTTTTTAGTATCAATAGTCATGTATCCAATATGGATTTTACAATCACAACTTTGCGGTCTAAGATTACTATCGTAGGCCCACAACCTCCTACCAATGAACTAATCCAACCCACCATGTCATCTAGGAATAAGCCAACTACTACTATTACTGAAAATAGTATGACATTATGGAACAACTCCAATAGACACCCACACAAATCTGTATTTTAGATTTTTTGTGTACATTTACTATCCACAAGAATATCTTAATAGAACTACTAAGCTAATTCCTACTTCCAAATGACATAACCCCAGACAAATTTCAAGATTTGGTTGGACACCTAGCCCCAGGCTAAAATTTGACCTTCAACTAAAGCAATATGTCATCTCTTGGCCCTCTCTATAACAACCTATTATACATTGAAGTTGTCATCATATGATACAAAACTAAACATGTCCTCATAGACAATAGATCAAGCCTGAATATTGTGTCTCTAAATCTAATCAAGCATCTGGGATATACAATAGTTGACCTTCAGTTGGAGGCTATTAATATAAGGCCTAAGATAATAAAGAGAAGGATTTACAAAGAACCATAAGTTTGCTAGTGATCATTGGGATTTTAACCCATGATACACTTTGTCATGTGTTAGATCTAGATCTATCATATAATTAGCTTTTGGGTAGACCATGGATACATGAAATTTGTGCAATCCCTTCAACATTCAACAAGTGGATCAAGTTCCTTCACTTAGGGATGGAGGTAACTATCCATGGATATTTACAACCATATGAACAGTGCAAACATTTGGAGGTCAAATATGAAAGTTACAACTACAATTTTGGTCTAGACCTAGCATTCAAAAAAGATAAAGACAAAGATATACTTGTCAAATTACTAGAGACAAATTTTATAGAACCTAATATCCTTGCCTCATCTTCACATACACATCTTATTCAAATGTCTAATCATTTTACCATTTCATACAATGGTCTAGGAGAGTATTTGACCCATGACATGTTCCATATTTCCAAGCTTCCATAGAACCCCAAGTCCTATGGAAGGCCTAAACCTAAATCAACTTACATGGAATGGTGACAACAGGGAAAAGGCAAGCTTCATAGCCTAGCACCTATTATTTTAACACTAGCCACTATCCAAGTAAAGGACCCCCTGGCCAATGATGATTTTTGGTTATACAATGACAAATTGATTGATTATTACTGTAGTGAAAAGTATCCCATCCCTAAAAAGATCATGGATAACCCAGACTATGAAGGTGCAGGCCTAAGACAAAATTAGTAGGATAATATTGAGCTCATTTTTATGAGCAAATACAAAGGAACCTATGATCTCAAATTTAAACCACCTGGGGGTGAGCCCACTATCTTATTCATGTTCCAACATCAATAACTAGTGATGATGATACAAGTAGAAAAGTAGAGTCTAATAATAGCATTTACAAATACCTTACCAATACCAACCTATTTGACCCCTATACCATTTTCACCATTACGCTAGTAACCCGACATTCCATACTTCCTCTTTATCATCCTCAACTTATAGACTAGGACCAATAAGAATCCATAATGCCAATAGATGATTTTGATAATGATGAGGCATTTTTTGATTTTATAGGCCTAAGAGACAATGTTTTGTTGGGAGACCACAAACAAGGGTTTTCTATTAGACTGGATCCTACAACCTATTTTAGAGAGTAGGTGAACAGCCTTAGTTAAAAACAAAAGAATAAAATATTGAGGTCCCAAAGTGAAAATATCTTTGAGGTGATTTTGGACTAGGTGAAAAGTAAAGAGAAAGGCCAATCTTTTGGTGGAAAATTTTTTTAGGTGCCACTAGATAGGGGTGTTCACATTTCCTCAAATAAAGCTCAAGATATCACCAACAGTGAACTTACTTTTTAGTCTACGTTCAACAGAGAGGAACAAGATGCCTTTGATTAAATTATCTGAGAATGCCCTACAACATTTTTAACATGGCCATTACTACCATTAGGTGACTCAGATTCATCATGTTTGGGAGAGATTGAAGAACCAATCCAACTAGAGGACTTTGCTATTACAATCCAATTCACATCCTTGCCAATTATTTTATAAGATGTCTTAAATATCCTATTAGAAGATACTACTAAGTCAAAAATGGGACTTTAGACAACCTGAAATGGATCAAATTATGTGCATTTTTCACTGAAGAGGAATGAGAAGTTTTTACATCCCTTTTGATGCAATTGTTGACATTTTTGCATGGACCTATTCAGGCATGCTAGGTTTGGACCCTACCTTGGTTGTACACCATTTTGTTTTGCAATGAAATGCCAAACCTATGAAATAGAAACTATGTAAGATGCATCCTCTTATTACTATCTTAGATAAGAAAGAAAAAATCTTAGAAGTGAGATTCATGCGACCAATAAACTATTTATATTAGATCTCAAACATTGTGCATATCAGTAAAAAGCCAAAAGGGATCAGAATTTATACTGATTTTAGATATATCAATAAGGCTTAACCCAAGGATGACTTTCCTTTATCGATTATCAACATGATAGTTGACTCCATAACTGTATATAAAATTCTATCCTTCATGGATGTATTTTAAATATATAATCATATTAGGATCATGCTAAAAAACCAACACAAAATAACATTCACCACTTCATGGGGAATGTTTTATTATGAAGTTATTTCATTTGGCCTCAAGAATGCTCGAGCCACATATTAGAGAGATATAACTGTTATATTTCATGACATGATGCATGATATTGTCTAAGACTATGTCGAAGACATATTAGGTAAATCAAAGACCTGTGTAGATCATTCAACCATGCCACAAAGGATATTTAAAAGTCTTTGTTACTACAAATTTTGCCTCAATCCCAATAAGTGTGTCTTCAATTTCACTTTAGACAATTTGTTAGGTTTTATTATCTCTCATCAAGGTATTGAAGTTAATCTCACCAAGGTTTAGGCAATTACCAAGATGTTGCCTTCCACTTTGAATTAACTCCATAATTTGTAGGGTACAATCCAATCTATCAAAAGCTTCATTTCACACTTGGCTGATAAATATCATCCTTTCACTCATTTTTTGAGGAAATGTGTTAAATTTATTTGGGATGAGGAATGTTATAAATCCTTTATGCACCTAAAGTAATATCTTTCCAATCCACCTATTTTGTTACCACCAATGCCAAAGGCCATTTCTAATATACCTATCTACCATTGACAAAACCTTGGGGGTACTTTTAGCTCAACGAGATGAAAATGGGAAAGAGAATGATGTGTACTATCTAAGTTGTATACTAATAGTGTGTGAGCATAAATATACACTAATAGAAAAATCTTATTTATCTATGGTCTTTAAAGCATATAATCTACATCATTACATGCTTAACAATAAGACAATAATCATTGCCAAAGTAGATTCATTCAAGTATCTACTATCCAAAATAGATTTACAAGGTTGCATGGCTAAATGAATCATGCTACTAAGTGAATTTGAAATTTATTATGTCAATCAAAAATCCATAAAGGGACAAGTACTTGAAGATTAGCTTAATGAAGTTCCCCTTTCAGATACTGAACCACTCACTTTTTCATTTCTAGATGAGTCCATCAAGACCATCATAGAAACACCTCTTGAAGAGAAGCACTAGAAGCTATATTTTGATGGGGCATTCACATATCATGGATTAGGGTCAAGCCTACTCCTTGTTATACCATAGGGGATCTTATTCCCAAATCATTCCATATCAACTTTCCTTGTATTAATAACATGGTTGAATATGAAGCACTTGTTTTAGGGATTCATCAAGAGGTACAATGGAACATTCAACATCTTATTGTTCATGGTTATTATTAGTTAATCATCAATCAAGTTGCATACCACTTTTTGACCAAATATGATAAGTTGGTACCATAAAAAGCTATGGTGTACATTCTCAAACAATAGATTACCCACATACAATTTGAATACATACCTCAAGCCAATAACAAGATATAGATTCCATGGCTACCATTGGCTCTTTGATCTACAGTACATACAAGGCAAAAAAAAATATCATTTCCTCATTGAACATCTTCTAGAACTTGCTCATGAATCTTCTATCTTTGCAATGATCTGTGATATTGTTGGTCCAGATCTATTTGGTACTCAAACCTCTATAACTACCTTCATGATCACATATGTCCACTATACCTTTCAAGTAAACAACAAGATGCCTTTACACATTAAGCCTCTTGATATACCCTACTTGTCCCAACCCTTTACCTTAAAATCTTTGATGGAACTTTGCTTCATTATTTGAATTTGGTATAATCCACATTAGCATTGAGGAAAGTTCATGAAGGAATATGTAGAGTGCACACCAATGGGTTTATCCTTGACAAACATCTCCTACATATTAGTTATTATTGGCCACATCTTCTTATGTCAAAAGATGTGACAAATGTCAAAGGCATGATAATATGATTCATGATCTAGTTAGAACACTCAAACTAATGTTTACACCATGGTAGTTTTTAATGTGGGGACTCGATCTCATTGGGAAAATCAACCCTACCTTATTTGATGGCCATAAACACATCTTACTACTACAAAGTATTTCATTAAGTGGGTTGAATCTATACCCCTCACTTACATGACTGGAAAATATATTTCTAAATTCATCTTCAACCATGTCATATGCCACTATGGTATCTCATCCAAAATTATATCTAATAATGGTAGATCATTTAAAAATAAGGATCTCAAAGCACTATGTACCAAATACAACATCACCCAAAAAATTTCCACTGCATATTACCCCAAAGATAATGTCTAAGAAAAGGAATCTAATAAAACTATTTTCAACATTATTAAGAATATTTCAATGTTGCTAACCATGATTGGCACCTACAAATCTTTTGTACCCTTTGGGCTTACCATACTAATTATTGTATTCCAATAGGAGTTAAACCATATTCCCTAGTCTATGACATTGAGGCCATTCTTTCCATTGAGGTTGAGTTATCTTACCTATGTATCTCATTTAAACACATCTTGCATGATGAAGATTACAAAGTAGATAGCCTATAAGATCTAGATTTGTTAGATGAAAAGTGCATAGTCATTGTAAATAACCTTCAATCATATCAGAAACAATTATGTGGTCAAATAACTAGTGGGTCAAACACAAAGAGTTTGAGCTTGGTAATCTTGTCCTCAAATAAAACTAGAAGAACACCATGGCCAAGAAAAAAAGAAGGGAAAGTTAAAGCCTAATTGGATAGGCCCCTATGTCATTGTGGCTAATCATGGATTTGGAGCATACAAGTTGACCACACCAAATGGAAATGAACTTGATGAGCCTATGAACATAATACACCTCAAGTGTTATTTCACTTGAGAGACCCGAGGTATTGTTTATGAAGATCATTTATGTTGTACCATAATCTCACCTTCATTGTATTATACCATATACCATTCCCTTCATACCTTCTCTATTGAATGAAATTGTTTTACCCTCCCTTCCCCACCCTTTTTGACCTTGGTTATGATCCATTATTTCTTCAGGCACCTTTAACAAGAGGATTCTAATAAAATTTCAATAGTTGATTTAGTAATCTAGACAAAGAGACACTATCTTGGACCAGTATGATAGGGGTTTGGAAATTACATTATTTATTGTTGTCATGTTCTACCTCATTTTTTATGCTACTAATTATAACTATCTTTGGATAAATTAGTATCATTGATCTATGTCGTTGTTTCCTAATTATAACTACCTGTGGGAAAATTAGGAGCAACATCTTTACCATGCCTTACCACATCACCTTGACATTTCTATGTTATACTATTCCATATGTCTAATTCATGAACTTCATGCTACCTAGTTAGATTCCTCCATTGTAAGATATAACTATAATGATTTGAGGTCTCTGCTTGATTTATATTGAGGTCAGCTCAGTCAACCTTTTCCCATGCTCTCATTATTTTTCAAGCATGTTTAAGCCACACTCTCACCATTTTGTGAGTTTGACCATTTAGCCTCTTATAATTCTAAATCAAGTTAAGATGCTTAGAAATTTCCAAAAACATTTGTAAAATATCTAAAAAACCCTTAAAATCACACAATCATGAAAATTGGATTAGAATTTCCTTATGAGATATAAAAATGTTAAAATTTTCTTGCATGAGCCATCTTATCTTTTTTAGTTTCATTTCTAAATTACCTTTCTCTTTTTCCTCCCATTTTTGGGAGAACTACATCAGTCTGAGGTTTGCATGGACCATGTAGGCAACACTTAGATATATGGGGTATCTTGGGTTTGCTTAGTTATACCTTCTATAGACACTATGAATTTACACCATTATATTAGTATGAATATATGTGTTTTACAACTTCCCCATTATTTTTTGCATTAGTTAATTTAGTTTTACCAATTACTATCTTACTTTGCATAATTAGTCTTACTAATTGCTTGTTACCTAGGTAACTAATTTTAACTACTTAACCCTCCTTAAATCTAGTCAAATCTCCCCAAATATATTAGAAGTAAGTTGTTTTTAACCTCTTAACAACTTCTCACTAGATTGACTTCATTTAAATTAGCCCTAGGAATAATTTTAACCTCGTGAATTATATTTGTTTGAATGAACTTGGTAAACTTAGACTGGATCAACACTGATCCCCACGATCATCATTGATCCTGTTTAGATCGTAGTTGATTTAAACTCAAACCATTTTCAAACATAATAACCCTAAATTCGTACACTAAAATGCTAGAGAAATTGTCCTAGAATACGTGCAAAAGAATGACATATGTATCTTAGTCCACCCTCACTCATTCAAAGATTAAGAATATCCTCATCAACAGTCTAATTCTCTATAATATTGGAAGTGTTTTAGAGGTAAGTATATTGCTTGTTTGAATATATTATGATTCCTATATTGTTTGATTATGCTATATTTATTGCCCTTAGTCTAGTCAAATTATCATTATTTATTCCTAAAACCATTTCAAATCCCTTAAATCCCACCTTTAATCCCCATCTTGAGCTTTCTTTCTCCACTGTTAGGATCAATGATGATTCCTCATATGAATCATCCTCGATTAGTATATTTTTTAGCAATTCTAAAATAATAGACATGGATCCCTATGTTTTTACTTTATATTTGTAATCTAAAGGTAATTTAACAATCCAAATTAATTTCAATTCACTATTTTTGCTCTTATAATTTTGAATCTCTATTTTTAGATGACATTACTAGGAGTTATATGTGATAAGGTTTCCATCTATGATTTGCCCATATCCCCTCACCTGCTCTTCACAAATTAGAGTGATATTTTTTGAGGTAGGACTTTTTTGTAATTATGTTTGTCCCTACTCTAGAAGTAGTCATTGAATAATTATATCTAATACAGGCACAAGAAGATTCAACTATAGCTTATTGGAATGAACACTTTGTTAACATCCATGCAATATATTAATCCATTTCATTTCAGTATGACATCTATATTATCATATGATTTATTGTAATTTCTATTATTACATTTTATACTTAATTTATTTATACAGTGGGCTGACATCCTCTTAAAGAAGTGTACCACTTCCTCGAACTGATCTAGAGTTAGGCAATCCAATTATCTATCCTATTAATGAATCTTTTTTTATTTGTCTCTTATGTGTAGGTAATCCTTCCTACCTAAAAAGGAGTTTCCACTTTGTTGGATCAATGGTGTGCAACCTCTATCATAGGTATCCATTTAAAACCCTGTATTACAATTTATATTTTATTAAGTTTATTTATTAAGAAAAATGAACAAAAATATACTAAAACATTTTGGCATCCCCGACATGACCCCTAGGTCTCATGATCCATGCTGTGTTTCATTGTGAAATATTTTTTTGGTTTCATTTTCTTGATTGTGTGTTTGCATTCAAAAAATATAAAATACAAAATTATTTCTTTCATTTTTAAAGTCTAAAAAAGAATTACATTCATCCCCCTGCTTGTTTAGATAATCCACATAGATTAATTGAGGTAAATTAATACATCATGATAGTCACACTCTCTCACACATAACCAAACCATGGTAATCTTAAAAACAAGCATCAAAGCATTCCTTACCTAGGTGGACCTACTTGAATTTCATCCTGAAGGGGAAAACCAAATCGGTGTACCGATCAAGTATAAAAATTATAGCAAAGAAGTATAAAGGATAATCACCTAACACCCTTATCACTTTGGTGTGTGAAGTGAGGGGGTAGGACCTAATACCAAGCCATGTACTTCCTTCCAGCATGAAATCAGGCCTCAATGAACCTTTGCATTTATAGAGGTTCTCAGTGTTAAATAAAACATGAAACCAACCTTAGATTGCCATTTTTTAGTACCTTCATTAACCCATCTCCCCACCACATTATAAATTTTGTTTCTTAAAAAGTAAAAATCTTTAAATAAATTTAATAAAGTGTGTGTTTTCTTTCACTAAAAAGAGATAATAAAAAAAAGGTGTTGTGTGTCTTTGCATTTTATTTTCAGTGCTACATGGTTCTAATATGAAAATAATTTCTAAAACAAACCAAATCTCATATTCATTCTCATCCATGGAGAACATAGCAAGTCCTCCTACCTCTCCTAAATCTATGGGGGAAGGCATTCCCTAATTTTATACATAGGTAAACCCAGACTTCACTAGTATATTGGATAGTAATCTTAATGCCCTCAATCATTATCTTAGTACTCAATCCTTATGAATTAATGTTTCCCATCGAACCTAATCATTTATGTTTTTGTATGGAATGCCCCTAGAGGGACCTGAAGTACTTGTTGTGGCCATGGTTTGTTCTTCCAAAAATCCACCTCTAACAGGTTCTGATGCCATAGTAATGAAACCCCTAAATAATCAACCATTGTTAGTATCTATAAATCCTTCTCTGACCATTACCTAAACCCAAAATGTTACTAAAACCCACCTTACACTTACTCTACCACTTAATAATTTACTCTATAATTTAGCAGTCTCAATCCCTAAGACTCTCCCACCTATCCAAATAAACATAACTTTGAATCCTCAAACCCAACCTTTACAACCTATACAACAGGTTCCTCCAAGTCAGCCTCTTCAACAATATAACCCATTGACTACTCAATACCTATTTACCTCATAATCCCTTGTGACCATTCACCTTTTATCATCCCTAAAACAAAACATGCCCTTTCAAATCCCACAGTATGTGGTTGCATCTCAACCTATCATGACCACTTATGTTGTCTATCCCCTTTCACAACCATTTTCTACTCCATTCTTCACCTATCAACATTAATAATAAAACATCTTAGGGAGTATGCCTCAATACAATACCTAATTTGGACTCATGAACATCCTTATAAATAGGATGGTGAATCTAGAGGATTCTACCTCTGGGTAGAAAAATATGCTCACATATGAGCAAATTTGTAATGAACATATCAATCATGTTGTACCAATTAGGCCATATCCCTCCTATTGGAAACTTCCTAAATTTATGAAATTTCAAAACAAGGAAGATGACCAGAAACACATTAGGGTGTTTAAACATGCTTGTAACCTTATAGCTCATGATGACACTCTCCTTTTAAGGACATTTATCATGTCATTAGTTGGACCAGCCTTAGATTGGTACAAGTCCATCCCTCAGTACTCCTTGTTTTCTTTTGGGCAATTGGCTCAAATATTCTTAGAACACTTCTCCATTAATATTGTAAGGAAAGTAACCATAACCAACCTATACACCATTAGGCAATTTTATGATGAGTCCATTACTGACTTTGTAACTAATAGGTGAGGCATTATAAATCAACTAACCTTATCCCTTCCTTAGCATAAATTAATTAATTTATTTATAAGATCATGTGCTAAATTAATTGATTAATTGATTGATTTATTTATAGGAGATATTTTCAAACCATCTAAACTACCTAGATCTATTCCTAATATCCACTCAATTTTTTTATCTCATTATTTGGGATCCTCAAGAAGAAACACTGCCTAAGCCTATTCAAGGAAACCAATCAAAAATAAAGGATGAAAAACTATCAAGGGGATAATTTTTTGGATATCCCATAAAAATACACACTTTACTCCTTTATTCACTACTAAACCTTTAATTAGAATTATCACTACCTCTAGCTCATTCCCTCTTTAGATGTTCACTATGTTACATTGCCCAACTCCAAAACTAGATTCCCTTATAGTTTAGGGTGAGCCAAGTCCTGTAAAAAGGCAAAATAAAGGAAATTTTCAGGTAGTGGAGATAAATTCCTTGGGGCACCAAGAGGTAAATCCTTGCAACATCCACCAATAAGAATTGAGCTCCCTAAATAGGATATCCCTACTACTTCTGACTAGGCTCAAAAAGGGAAATGGTTATGCCACCGGATTGAGCTAAAACATCCATATTTGGACATTATCCTTATAGAAGGCTAAAAGCCGCCATTATGGAATCCTCCTCTAAGAATACACCAGTATGAAAATATCTTCCCGTAATAATAATGCCAATACATATTCCCTTAAATCCTTATTACTCTCAAAATCTTGATATAAGGTCTTATTGGTTATTTTGACCAAAAATCAAAATAGGTCTACCCCCTATAGTAAAAAACATGATATAGGGGTCTATTAACATGACATATGGTGTGTCACAGTCCTTTTGATGTCATTTAATGTGTTATTAGCCTTGATCATGGTCACATGTAGTCCTTGTGTCATTTTATGTCACTTAGGGGTCATATATGGGTCATTAATGAGGGTGGTATAGTTTTTATTAGTGGCCAAGTGTTATAAACTTCTTTTCAATATAAAATATGTCAAATTACTTGTCATTAATGTCAGGACTAACTTAAAATTGTAGGTTCCTAATTAAAAATCAAAAAAATAAGTGAAAAAAGAGTTTTGGAAGTTGTACGACCTATGGGGATGAGTGGCACATGAGAAAAGCTTATGAAGTGACCCTTCAACTCCCATAACTCCATTTCCTTGCTTGATCTACTTTAGAAGTACCAAAAATGGTCCAAAACCATTTCTCTTCTCCATTATTCCACTAGGCAAATAAAATTGGTCAACAGGTCTTCTGATGGTACAACTAGTAGTGTATGCAATCAAAAATGGATCATGTCTATAAATCAATCCTGGCTCAGAGAAAATAGAGCATACCTACACTTTCAATTGGGAATAATTTTTTTATATAGGAGCATGACCAATATGGGGATTCGCTAAACCTAATTATGGGATCACTTGTCACAATACACCATGCTAGGAAGGGTTCTAAAGCCTAAAATCTAACAAAATCATGCAACAACCCTAAAAAAGTCCTATGTTTAATGTTCAATATATTATAATAAAAAAGAAAGTAAATATAATATAGTGTACACCAAATCTTATGGCAGAAAGTGGGGTATAGAAACAAAATAAATTAAACTAAACATGCATAAAAGACATATACTCATGTCAATGTATACAAAATCATAATGCATGGGAGAGAAGCACAACTACATTATCTATTTACTCTTATAAAGGAAAATTAAAGTTAAGAATACTTACCTTGAAGATGAACCCATAAAAACTCAATATCTCCCTTGGCCAAGGTGCTTCATAAGAGATTATTGTGGTATGTATGGATAACAAAGACAAATCAACTCTAGGATACTCAACCTATCTATGCATCCAAATGACTTCTCCACAAGACAAGATCTGTATCTCCAAAAAAAGCATGGAACCTTAAGATTTATTCCTTAAGTAGAATGGTAAATAAGTATATGTTTATTTGCACTTATTCTTCTTTGATTCTATTCTTACAAATGGTTAAAAATAAACTTTTATATATATGAGGATCTTTCCCTAAATCCTTCAAAATATGTCAGTTGTACAAGGTTAACCATGTATGTTTTCAAAAAATAAATCACTAGGTCTTGAGCTAGGTCAACTAAAGGGCTAACAAAACTCCAAGTGAAAATATCTTTAAATAGTAAAGGGTTAACCCAGTCAACCCTGTATAGTAATCAGAAGCTGAAAACCATACAGGGTCAACCCAGTCCACTTAGTACAATCAACTAGTGAAAGGGGGTCAAGGCAACAACAAGGAGGATAAAGCATGACAAATGTTTGGAATGGTTACAACTGAGAAGAATAAGCTTAGGGTAAATGGTTTTAGGATACAAGTGTGTAGATGACAAGTGGAAAAAAGGATAATAATCTTACGAAGCACTAATGGTCTACCCACCCCTTTCTCAATGCACCCCTTAAGGCATGCACTCAAAGAGATTGAGATTCGATGGGTTCTTGTAAGATACAAACTATTAGTAATCATTAAAATTTAAAAATATTATGTGTATACATATGCCCCACTCGAATCTCATCACGTGTCATGTAAGTGTAACATGAGATGGTACTTTGGGAAATAGAACATGATAACCCATAACACTGATGCTAATTAAAGTGTAGTAAGAAGAAAATAACATAGATGAAAGGAATAAATTGAAAAACACATACCTTTACTTACCTTAGTGTTGTAGATAAAGAAGTAGACTTCAAGAGATGTGAAGGTGTCTAATGTGAATAATATTGGGTGAACTTATAGAAGTTAGTGCCAAAAATAGCCAAAAATTATTTTTTTTGGAAAATAGGCATGTGATAGTGGAAAAGATTCTCTACGTCATCACGAATATAATGCATTTTATGGTTTTAACAACAAATGAGTAGAAATAAAAATATAGATAAAATAAGGAATCTGCTTGAAAATAATTGAAAGATTTGAATTTTGAAAAGTGTTTTTAAATAGGGGAAAGAGAATTCATTTGGTTATTTTGACTTGTGAAGGAGATAAATAGAGCTCTAGAGACCAAACGAGCTAGGATGGTGAGGAGATGATAGGCTAGATGAGGGGGAACTCCAGGAGCAGAGCAGGTACACTACAGGTATGCAACTATGAATCTTAAGCCAATTTTTGAGTATTTTATTGAATTAAGTCTAATTTTTAGAAAACATTAATTTTTAGCATTTCTAGATGTTGAAATGAAGCAAAATTAGATTCTATAGGTTGGAAAAACCAATTAGGCAAATGGGTTTGAAGTAATTAGGGAGAAAACTATAAAAAGACACTTTTTTAGGAAAGTGTAAGGGATTGGCAATCAAAAATAGTTAACTAGGTTGACCTAGTAGGCTGACAATAGGCAAAATCCATATTGTCAACCTAGTAGGTATGTGCCAACTCTATACATTTTGTAGACTATCAACCTAGTATAGTTTGCCAATGATTTGAAAAGTCTAAAATGACAATACAGTATTAGGGAGGGGAAAAGAAGAGGGTTAACTTAGATTTTTAAGTCAACCAAGCTAAAAATAAGGAAATTTTGGTCAAACTAGGTTCACCAAAGAATTAGAATGGTATAGAAATACATGAAAAAGGCCAAAAGAAGGCTAGAATGGCTCAAAATGACCAAGGGCAAAAAAGACTAAGTAGGCTAATAATAGGTAAAAATGAATGAATTAAAGAAATTTAGACTTATTTTTTATTAAAATTATAAATAGAATGTATTGTGATTATATATGACATGAAAGATCTAATGCATCTTTTGTTGTTTTTTAGTTTTAGGGATGACCCAGGTTTTGGATATTGGTAGATGTGTCTTAGCTACCAGATCTATTGGAACATCTGACCATAAGAGATAGAGCTAGGCTAGTAGCTATAGGCCTAAGATGGATAGCTAACATGTGTAAGATTCCCTTGAGCATGGATCTATTAGTCATGTTCCTTGGATATTGGGAATGACTGACTAACACTTTCAGATGGGAGGTGGATGGGGATGTGGTAGAGGTAGCTATCACTCTAGAGGATGTGCATACCATCCTAGGGCTTATCGGTAGTAGGAACACCAATGGTTATAGGCATAGCAGATAGCTTAAAGGAGAGGAGAGCCTTAGCCATGTGGGCTATAGGCTTAGATATGATATTATCAGGTAGGAGAGTTAGTATTTTTAAAGTATATGCAAAACAAATTCTAGATATCTAGAAAGTTGTGATATGACTTTTGACATAGTGAGTGATATGTCACAAGTTAGATAATAAGGTACCACTATTTATGGTAGCCTTGAGTAAGATGATCATAAAAGAGGGAGTACTATATGATCTCAGCTTTATCATCTAGGTCCAGCTTGTACATGATCTATATGAGGTGATGGTCAAAGGGTATAAGTTGATAAGATGGATCATATTACTGACAGCTTGGATATATAAGAGGTTTCCCATGTATCGATCAACTAGGTTGACCCATGTGGTTGATGATAGGTTACCTTGAATGCAGAGATGGAGAGAGGACTAGGTAGTATAGGGCATGCCCCATGTGCCAACACTAGAGATGGTGAGATGTGAAAACATAGTGTGGTAGCCATATGGGCACATAGTGACTACATGGCTAAGTGGGTACATAATTACACTAGCTACATTGAGGATAGAGGTAATTAGACACTATGCCTGGTGGAGAGAACCACATTCAATGGCATGGGTAAAAGGATAAATAGGCTTAACTCATTTAGTGACACCAATATTGATGCTCAAGTAGTGGGCTTGGCATGTGAGAGATCCATGGGAGAGGAGTGGACTAGGTCCACTAGTGATGAGGCCAATGCTTAGACCACATTGTGAGTGACCATGGATTGAGCAAGCATGATAAGGAATAGAGCAAGATGAGAGGGATGTGGAGGCAGTGGCACTAGAGATACCACCACCAACTCCATGAAGAGATGAGCTAAAACCATCAAGGACATGGTGCTAATGGAAGCATGAAGAGTAAGAGAGAATAGAGAGTATCACCATCCCTAATGATCTAGTAAATGAGCTAGATGAGAGCTAGATGATAGAGAGGCCATTCAAGCATAGGTTGAGGTAGATGTGAGCCATGTCATCTAGATTTGAGATGAGGAGGCAACCTAAAAAGGAGATGCTAGGATGTCTCATAGATAGAGAGACTATGTTAGACAGTCACACAGATGGCAAGACCATAATGGTTGAGACATGAACATGTAATAAAGATGATTAAATTATTACTAAAGTTTTTATTTTAAAATAGAGACTAGAGGTAGATAGATAGTGTGAGATATAACAATGATCTAATATCTGTCTGGGTTTGATTTTGTAGGTATGGCTGAGGATGAGGAGGAGAGATGGGGGTCCCTTGTGAGGGGGCCACTCCATGACATCCTAGATGAGAATCTACAACTGTATGACCCTACTATATTATAGGACCCTAGTGTACCATCTACCCTAGCTTAGGCAATCTAGCTCAGATTAATTGAAGAGGTAGTAAGGTAGATATGAGCATAGAGAGAGGATGCAACCACCATCAGATAAGGGTACAGATAATATATGGGCATGGCAGGCCCTAGTAGAATATAGATATACACATTTGGCTATAGTAATGTAGATGATACATGCACATATAGTGACCCAAACCTAGTTGGTATAGGTACAGGAGTAGGTAGTGCACCTATAGGGATAGGTAGAAGGATTGAGATCTTAGATGACCACTTTACAATGTACTATTTGGAGGATTTAGACTTAGGCCTCAACAAGAAGCATGGCTAGGCCATGAGATAGATAAGATGGAACCCATCCATAGAGTTGGAGCATTGTCTATGGTTGTGCTTGTTATATCAAAACTCATGAGATGTATATATATGATGTATCATTTTGGAATATTGATTTTGATTGTGTATGTTGTCATCATTATGGTTGTGTCTATGGATGTTTTTGATATATTTCTTTCTAGCACATGTATTTAGGTTTTGTTGTATATTCTATAAGAAATATATGAGATCTGGTTTCATTTCTAACATTATGTATAACACATGCATGGTTAAAAAGAAATAGGTAAAAATACTTGGTAAAATATAATCAATCAAAAATTTACTACACACTATTTCAAGTTGGGAAATGTGTAATAACAATAAAATGACTAATTATAAAGAACCAAGGGATGGTAAAAAGGAATTTGTTTTTAAACCAAAGTAAAATATTTTTGTACCAAATTAAAACAAGTAAAATCATACTTAATCACATTGGGAAGTATGAAAATAATGCAATAAAATTAAGGGTATGTAAAATGGAACAAATGGTATAAAAACAAATTAATTAAGTCAATCAATTATACTAAATCATGTTGGGAAGTATAAGAGAAACAAAACTGGCAAAATATTGGTCTTAAATTTATCACACTAATTCAAGCTGGGAAGTATGAAAAATTCAAGAAATGGTTGTATTCTTAAATGCACTCAGAAATTAAGAAGATAAAAGTGAAAGAGAAATGAAGGATAAAACACACTAAATCAAGCTAGAAATCATGTCAATGATGTGTAACTGCATAATCGATCACATCTTATCTCATATTTGACACATGTAATTTTATTTGTGACTTATATTATTGGAAAATTTTGTGAGTAATGTCGGGTCCTATCCACAGTCTTACATTTTAACTCAAAAAGAGAACACAACTGGGGTGGAAAATTTAGAAAAAATCAGGTGACAAAGGATGTGGGTAATAGGAAGGGAAAAGGTGGTAATTTGTGAGGAACATTAGGTCCTATCCATGGTCTTACAAAGCAAATCACAAATGAAATCCCAAGGGAAGTGATTAGTAGACAAAATAATATTTCTCGAGAGGAAATATGAGGGATATAGTGAATGAAAAAGAGAGTGTAGAAATCAATACTTAGACATCTTAAGAGAAGACCTTAGGAGACAAGAGGCATACTAAGGATACGAGAAGACGATAAGTGACTCGTGACCATCAATGTACAAACTAAACCCATTTTCTATAGACACAAAGCTTTGTAACCATATAAGCATGCTACTAAGATCAACTTATGAAGGTATATTGGTATAAAAAAAGATAAAATGTACGTACCTTCCCATGATGTATTTCTCATTCTTCAAGACCCCTTATGGATTCATTGGTCTACTATGAAGATTGGTTACTTGTGTGAGAAAGTAGTTAACACTAAAAGATTTTTTAATTCTCATCTTCTAATCTACTGGCTTAATGCACCCCAAAGGACCTCATCTTTATCATAAGGCCAACTATGGAGTTTGAGCTTCAACTAGAAGAATTAAATGTGCATTGAGTCACATCTTTTAGTGTGATTTGACTTTTAAGAATATTTTTGCCTTTTATATCATTACCTTTTTGTTTAAAATGATTTGGCTTTTAACTTTTTATGGATTTTTAATATTCTTCCTCCATATGGACTTGAAATGACCAATCATGAGAGATGTAGTGATACACATGAATGATATTTAGAAAAAATCTAAAGGAAGCTAAGTAACCAAAGACAAATACTGAATATGACACTTAGGCTTAATAATAAACTAGCATGTGATTTCATTCTTAACCATGTATATTCTTAGTTTGCAAAAAAATAATAAGGGAAAAAGGAGATCCAAAGTGGACTAGTGAAAGGAAAGTATAATTAGATGCATTTTTTGCTAACTAATCAGATGGTAAGAGGAGATAAGGACCAAAGGGAATAGGGTTTTTATAACCAATTCATAATGACAATTATCTATGAAAAATAGAGATAAGAAATCAAACAATCATGAAGACACAAGAAGAGAGTTTTGATAAAAAATCAAGAAATAATGAGAAAGCAATGATAAAGAAAGACAAATATATGCAAATATAAATGACAATATAAGCAAGATATAGTATCAAAGGTAAAGAATCACCATCTAATAAAAATATGAATTTGACACAACATCAAATGATATAATAGATAGATAAAAATAAAATTGGAGTACACATCCAATCAAAATTTAAATTAAAAGGCACCATGCATGTGCTCATAAGTACTGATAAATCTTCCCACACACATTATCCAAGACATTGGATAAATCTCTATGAAGATGGATAAAAACTACTGCTAATGTCTCATCAATCTTCAATGAAAAATAGGAAAATACTTCTTTTCTAATCTACTCAACTAAAAAAGTAGGAATACTCAACAGATCATGTTGAGGCAAGGGATGTTTGGGATAATGCATGGGAACAAGCTCTATAGGAGATGTAGGAATCACCAGTGGAGAAGGATCCATGGGTGAGGGACACAGGTGGATACAGATCCATATGTGAGGGAAGGTTCACAGGTGAAGGAATGATGGGTAGAGGCATAAAAGATGATGCAAGGACCATTGGAGGTGCATCCATGGGAGAAGAAGAAGAAGACTTATTAAGGGAATAACCTGTAGGAGGGATAAAATAAGGTCCAATAATAGATATAAGGTGGTCCTTAAGCTGTTGTTAAAGGATGTGACAATGATCAGTGTGATGGATGCCACATTGGTGTCACAAACAATACACCTCACCATACTTAGGCATATATTTGGGTAGAACCTTCAGGGGAAGCATGGTTTTGTCTGAGGTAGGAGAAGGATGCAAAGTATCAATATATTATCATAACTTGAGACAATGGATAGAAGAATGAATATTTGTTCCATGGAAACAAAAAACATTCTTGTGAGTGGTCTTAAGAGAAGCACTCACAGAAGGAGGTATAATAGGAGTGGAAGAAGTCAAAGAAGACTCATCAACCCATTTGGTGGGCAATGGAGCCATCTTAGGCAAGGGAAGCAAACCATCACCAAGAAAAGATGGTGATGGAGGAGGAATGGAACTAGACTCAATGAAAGGAGTAATGGGATGAGAAGCAGAGGTAAGCTCAACAATAATAAGAGTGGGAATAGGCTCAACTATATTAGGATAAATAATGGGCTCAACTATAGTAGGAGTGAGAATGGGCTCTAATAAGGGTTCTACTGAGGGAGGATTAGGATCTATAGAAGGTCTAATAAGGGTCACACTAATCTCAAGAGTAAAACAACTATAGTGATCAAGGAACTTTGCAAAATGGTAAGGCCTAGTCATAGCATGATCCATGATCATAATCCTATGAAGCTCCTCAAAAATTGGAGGTGTTGGTGCCATTCTACCCTATGATAAAGAGGAAAATTACTAAAATTAAGAATTTTAAATGAATGAAAATAGGAAGATATGTAAAAATACTCAAGAATAATGATAATAGATAATCTTGGTATCATGAGCTTGTACAAGACCACCTAAAAATGGATCATCTAGGTAATAACCATCATCATAACCTGGGCAATGAAGATCAATGACATAGGTAGGGATGAATTGTCATCCAAGGAAGTGTGGTGAATAGAATGCTGAGTCTTGGTCAAGACTATAGGAATGCCATTGCAAGGAGGCTTACAATAATGAGGCTATAAGGAAGCAAGAAGCTATGAGATGAGGTGAGGTGAGAGTTCAGAATTTTTAATCTTTAGGTTAATCTCATCAAGCTCATCATCATTAGGATTTAATAGGTTAGGTGGAATGTTACCAATGATTTCAAAATACCCATTGTAACCTTGGGTTAAATTAATGGGAACATTAAGATGTTAAGATTCATAGAATAGAATGTTAGGTAAAGGTTGAAGAGTAAGAATATTGAAGACATCACGATCTTGGAATTATTCAAAATTACAAGGGCTAGTGTCACCTTGAATCATATAAATGGATCCATTATGAGGGAATTTAATCCATTGGTAAGCTGAAGAAGAAACAACTTTCATATGGTGAGTCCACAACCTACCAAGCAAGATGTTATAAGAAAGGGGAAAGTTAAAGATCAACACCTTCACATGGATGGTGATAGGTGGGATAGTAATGGGAAGCCACACACAACTTAGAGGAGGCATTTTCCTTGTATCGTATCCTTGAAAGGTGTTGTGTGTAGACTGAGATTAAATTCTGAATATCTAAGAGTCTTAATGAAGTCAAGAGAGGCAAAACAGGTACCAGAACCCTCATCAATCAATGCACCCTTAACTTAGATATCACCTATTTAGATAATAATAAATAAGGGAGGATCATCCACATGAACTAGAATCTCATCAAGAATCATAGAAGCAATAGGAAATTTTAGGGAAATAAAAGTGCCCATAGTTTCATTAATGTTGATAGACATCTCTTCACATTATTGTAATATACTATCCTTGGATCTAGATAAGGCTACCCCCCATCCTGCTAAGGGAGGAAGAGGTATATTTATCTCAAATAATAGTTGCATAAGATTGTTTCTATGATGTGGAGAAGTCCTCATAAGATTAAAGAATAGAATCTAGGATGGGATATTAGTGAGTTCCACGACGGGATCCCACCCATCAAAACCCATAAGAAGGTTGTTAGATATAGGTGCATAATGATTAAGAAGATCCTCAAAAGGAGGAACCAAAGTGCATTGAAATTTATGTTGGTATGAAGAAGAAGGTTTAGAATAAGGTTGTAAATCATGTTGTGATTATGAAATAGTTAGTTTAAGTTGATTTTGAGAATTGGTAGAAGAATTGTTAGTAGAAGCTTGATTGTCATTAGTTGTAGAACATTATGAAAGAGTGGTAAAAATATAAAAGGAAGTGTTATCTAAGGGATAATTGGAAATTGAATCATCAAAATTAATAAGGTCATCTTGCCCCAACTCATTTAAATGAGTTGGAGAAGAATCCTGGATAACATGATATGTTCTAGATGAAGGAGGAATGTAGATAGGTTAGGAATCGATAAAAGAAACCACCCTTCGCATATTAGTCATGTTAACCAAATTTTATTCAAAAGTGGATTCAACAATACTTTTTACATTATTTTTGGATGGGGTGACTTTATCTTGATTATCTTGAATAGGTTGATGATTAGGGAGAGGGTCTTTGTAGATAGTTAAATGAGCATTGGTTTGATTTAAGACATAAGATTTATCATGTGATTTATAATCCTTAAAATCACTTTCATAAGCTTGTTGATGGTTTTGGATGATGGAATCATGATCAAAATTAGGACAAAGAAGAAACTCCATAGTTAAATTATGAAGTTGTCTAAAGGTCTCATGAGAATGACCCCAACTAGCATGAAAGCAACAAAATTTATTAGTATCATACCAAGATTTCATAGGATGAGTATATTTGTTTCTCATGGAAGAGGCATAGTTAAACGCTTAAGAAATTCAGCTAAGGATAGAGGTTTAAAAACATTAATGTTAGTTGTTGAAGATAAGTGAGGATTTGTATATTATTGAGAAGGGAGAGCTGGTTCCAATGAAGGGGTGGGGATGACAGCTTGAACATTTTCAATGATGTCATAAGAATTTGTAACACCATCAATTATAACATTGTAATTTTTGTTTTTAAGTAAGAGATAAGTATCATAGAAGGTTTGGGTGGATTGAATTAATGCATAAAGAAATCTTGTCATTTAGCTTGGTCAATAGACTCCTCCAATGTATGTGGAGAGAGAGTGTGGAACCGATATTGAAGTTTAGGGAAAAGGGCATTGGTAAAGAGATGGAAAAGATTTTCATCAGCCATGTTATGTTCACATTTGTTTGACAAAGTTTTCCACATTTTAACAAAGGCTTGAGTTGTTCCATTTTCAAGTTGTTTGTAATTTATGAAGTGGGCCAAAGTGTTTTTAGGAAGATCACTAGTTTGGAATTCTTGAACTAAAGAATTCACTAAATCCTCCAAACTAGTAATGGAATGAGTTATAATTTTTTTGTACAATTCCAAGGCATCACCTATGAGAGTTTTGGCTAAGAGTTTGGTAGTGGTAAAAGTGTTCAATTTGACCCAATCCTTATAAAGATTTCCAAATGTTTTAAGATGAAGGGTGGGATTAGTTGATCCATTATAATAAATTATAGGTGTGATACCTCCTATATCAATGTTAGAAATTTGAGTGGTGAGAGGTTCAATTTGGAGATTCTTAATGGTTTTATTGGCCAAAGGAGGTTGAAGAATGAGATCGCCATGAGAATATCAAAGAGGAGGAGGGGGGACATACTATTTATGTGTGCCCCAAGCCATTGGTTGAGGATGAGATTGAAGGTGAATAAGGTGGTTTTTCATTATAATCATTTGATTTGTGTTATGAGATTGAAAGGTATTCATTTGATTGAGCATTAGTAACAATAGTTGATGTGTTTGATTAGTATTATTAGAAGTATTAGATTTGGTATTAGTGGCTTGGGTACCACTATTGGTGTTGATAAGATCTTGAGAGGAACTATGAGAATGTGAGAAACTAGTGGAAAAAAATTCTTGTGTAGAAAAAGATGGACTAGTGAATGGTTTAGAAGAAGAAGCACTAGTATCCTAATTACGTTGGGTAGAAAATGATTCACTAGTGGAAGGATTAAGGATAGTGGATCTTATGAGAGGCCCACTAGATGTAGAACTTGCCATGTTAGTGGTTATAATAGGCATGGAGGTGGGAGAAGTTAGAGAAGAAGAGGTCATGATATAATAAGGGGTCATAATCAAAGGAAGAGGTTGAGAATCAAAAAAAAGTGGTGCCCTCAAATCTAGTTGAGAATGTAGGAGTAGGTGAATGAGGTTCTTCAACTTAACCACTAATCATAATATTGTAAATGGTAAAAGGATATTTTCCTCAATGTTGAGGAAATTTAGAGATAAAGAAGAGCATTTTTTGGGTATACTCTAATTCAGGTTGGTCTTCTAATGAAAAAAGAGGATTATGCTATGAAGAGGTATTAGGAGGGATCATATAGTTCATTGTACGAGTGGAAATATGAACATTACTAGCATTTGAGAGAGAAGCCCTACTTTGCCTATGAGATACCCTATGAGGGTTGGTAAAATTCATCATGTATATTGACTATAACTCAATATTGTCATCAAGTAAAAATTCCATGATGAAGATAAGGAAAGAAAGATGAGAAAGTAATAAAATAAGGAATGATAAAAACTATATAGGGTCAACTAAGTCAACCTAGCACAAAAATAGGGGATGCAAACAGTACAAGGTTGACTGGGTCGATTGGTACAATGAATAGAGATTGGAAAAAGAGGAAACAGGATTTGTAAATTTTATAGGGTTGACTAGGTTGATCCAATATAGTGAATAGAGGTTGGAAAATGTATAGAGTCAACTAGGTCGACCTAGTATAGAAGATAGGGAAAATTAAGAAGCTTATAACAGATTTATAAATTGAAACAAGATAACTTTTGCAAGCAATTTGAAAATAAATAGCTAAAAAGAAACAAACAATAAATTGGATTAATGTTGGATAATCTAATTGAAGCACACAACACAAAACCTTGCACCAACATTGGCTAATGCAAATTTTTACAATACAAAATATAATTGAGCAAAGAGTAAGTAGTCAACTTGGAAAGTAAATAGCTAATTAATTGGTCAACCTAAATGTTACTTATATTATTAAGATGTGATTTTAAATGTGAAGGAAAGTTATCTATAAGCAAGGAACTAGAATGGTAATCTAAGGATGGGTTTAGGTAGTTTAGGCTGAAAGGGACTTTAGTGGCAATGATATAAGCTTGGTATTAGGCCCTACCCCCATACTTCACACACCATAGTGATAAGGGTGTTAGTTGCTTAGCTAGAATATACCATTAACCATGCTTTATAATTGACCAAAGTATCAAGTTGGCTTCCCCCTTGGTGATGAAATCCAAGTAAGTTGGCTTTGGGTAGACAAATGTTACAATGCTTATTTAAATTTTGTGATTTGGCCTTGTGTACATAAAATAAAAAATAGTAAAAGTAAACGGTTAATTAACTACCACCTAATTAAGCTATGTGATTTATTTTAAACATGCAAGCAATGAAAAAAAAAAAGTGTGAATTAATTACTAACATATAAGGTTAATTCCAACCTTGAAACAAGGTACAATGTTGATATAGTCAATAATGTATGCATAAAATATAGTACAAGGTCGATAGGGTCAAAATTATATTGTGAAAGCAAGGTCTAAAAATGAATAGGGTTGGTATAATTGACCTAGTTATCTAGACAACACATAAAATACAGAACTGGGTCGGTAAGGTCTATCCAATTGACTGTATAAGGGTAGTTTTGAAGACTACAAATTGTAAAAAGAAAGACTATAAAGAAAGAGACAGAGAGATAGAAAGGAAAATTTGTGGATCATAGATGCATAGAATGAAGATTATTGTTAAAGAACCTTGATATATGATTTCAAATATTGCTAATTGGGTCGATTGGGTCAATCAAGCTTTACAAAAACTTGTTTCTACGTGCCTAAAAATGTACAAGTCTGACTAGGTCAACCTAGTAGTTTGGACTAGATGTCTGAAAAGCTAAAAACTTGTACTAGGTTGACTTGGTCGATCTAATAGCCTATACTTGAAATCCTATTCATAAAATTTAGATACTAGGTTGATATAGTAAATCCAATATGGCAAATATATGATAAAAATTTGATGAAAGAATGAAAGAAATGAAATACGATAAACAAATCCTATAAGGGTTTATTCACATTGAGTTTACCAGAATATGCAATTAAAAATGCATCATGTCTATAAATCAATCCTAGCTTGGAGAAGATAGATCATACTTACACTTCCAATTGGGGATACATTTGTTAAGAGGGAGCATGACCAATATGGGGATTTGCTAGACCCTATTAGGAGATCACTTGTCATAATACACCATGCTAGGAAGGGTTCCAAAGCCTACAATCTAACAAAATCATGTAACAACCCTAAAATATTCCTAGGTTTAATGTTCACTCTATTATAATAAATAAGAAAGTAAATCTAATTTAGTGCACACCAAAGCTTATGGCACAAAGTGGGGGTTAGAAATAAAACACATTGAACTAAACATGCATAGAAGACATATAATCATGTCAATGTATATGAAATCCTAATGCATGAGAGAGAATCAAAACTACATTATCTATTTACTATTATTAAAGAGAAATAAAGTTATGAATACTTACCTTGAAGATGAACCCACTGAGCCTCAATCTCTCCCTTAGCTAAGGTGCTTCACAAGAGATTATTTTGGTATGTAAGGATAACAAAGATAAATCAGCTCTAGGCTACACAACCTATCTATGTATCTAAAAGACTTATCCACAAGTTAAGATCCATATCTTCAAAGGAAGTATGTAACCCTCAATTTTATTCCTCAAGTAGAATGGTCAATAAGTAGATGTTCGTTCACACTTATTCTTCTTCACTTCTCTTCTTACAAATGGTTAGAAATGAACTTGTATATATAGTCAGATATTGCCATAAATCCTTCTAAATATGTCAGTTATATAGGGTTAACCTAATTGACCTTGTATATTTCTAGGAATTAAATCACTAAGTCTCGAGCTAGGTTGGCTAAAGGGTTGACAAAACTCCAAGTGATAAATATCCTTAAATAGTATAGGATCAAACCAATTAACCTTATATAATAATTAGAGGTTGAAAACTATATAGGGTTGACCTAGTTGACCTAGTACAATCAATTGGTGAAAGGGATTCAAGGCAAGAGCAAGGAGGATAAATCATGACAAATATTTGGAATGGGTACAACTAAGAAGATTAAGCTTAGGGTAAATGGTTTTAGGATTAAAGTGTGTAGATAGCAAGTAGAAGAAAGGACAATAATCTTATGGAGCACTAATGGTCTTCCCACCCCTTTTCTAGTGCACCCCTTAAGGCATGTACTCAAAGAGACTAAGACTCGACAGGTTCCTGAAAGATATAGAGTGTTAGTGATCAATAAAATTTAAAAATATTTTATATGAAATCAGAAAGGTATCATGTCTATAAATCAATCCTAGCTTGGAAAAGATAGAGCATACCTACATTTCTGATTGAGAATACATTTGTTAAGAGGGAGAATGACCAATATGGGGATCCGCTAGGCCCGATTAAGGGATCACTTATCAAAATACACCATACTAGGAAGGGTTCCAAAGCCTACAATCTAACAAAATCATGTAACAACCCTAAAATAATCATAAGTTTAATGTTCACTCTATTCTAATAAACAAGAAAGTAAATCTAATCTAGTGAAAATTAAATCTTGTGGCACAAAGTGGGGGTTATAAATAAAACAAATTAAAACAAACATGCATAGAAGACATATATTCACATCAATGTATATTCAATCTAATTCATGGGAAAGAAGTACAACTGCATTATCTATCTACTCTTACAAAGGAGAAATAAAGTTAGGAATATTACCTTGAAGATGAACCCACTGAGCCTCAATCTCTCCCTTGGCCAAGGTGATTTTAAAGAAATTGTTGTGGTATGTAAGGATAACAAAGATAAATCATCTTTAGGCTATACAACCTATCTATGCATCCAAAAGACTTCTCCATAATACAAGATCTATATCTCCAAACAAAGTATGAAACCCTAAGCATTATTTCTCAAGTAGAATGATCAATTAATAGATGCTCATTTGCACTTATTCTTCTTCAGTTCACTTCTTTTAAATGGTTGGAAATTAAATATATATATAAGCATATATTGCCCTAAATCCTTTTGAATATCTTAGATATACAGGGTCAACCCAATTGACTTTGTATGTTTTTGGGGATAAGTCACTAGGTCCCGAGGTAAGTCTACCAAAGGGTTGATGAAAATCAAATTGAAAAATACCCTAAATAGTATAGGGTCAACCCAATCAATCCTACATAGTAATCAAAGGCTAAAAATTACATGGGGTGTACCCAGTTGACCTAATACAATCAACTAGTGAAAGGGGGTTAAGTCAAGAAAACGGAGGATAAGGATATGATAAATGTTTGGAATGGGTACAATACAGAAAAACAAGCTTAGGGTAAATGGTTTTAGGAGACAAGTGTGTAGATGGAAAGTGGAAAAAAGGAAAACAATATTATGGAGCACCAATGGTCTACCCACCCATTTTTCAGTGCACCCCTTAAAGCATGCACTCAAAGAGATTGAGACCTGATGGGTTCTTGCAAGATACAAAGTTTCATTAATCAATAAAAGTTACAAATATTATGTGTATAAAAGTAGGAGGACTTCCAAATAAAATTCTCAAAGTAGTGGATAGTACACTTGGTTTGATTCACATTCATGGTAGGAATTCAAGGATTGGATTTTTATGCTTTATGAACCATGCTTAAGAAGTTGACTGTCTATTTCTGCTTGTTGTTCCCACAACCTACAGGTTTTCCTCTTATATGAGAAAGTGTGTACAATCCAATTATTAAAATTTCTTCTAAAGAATTTGAAATTAATCCTTTCATGTTTTCCATCTTGGTTTGCATGTTTGGACTTGATTTCATGAGCCAAATAGTTCAAGTTATAGGTTGATGTCACTAGTGGACTTGTAGTTAGATTCCATCAATTATAGAAGGTTTCTTTCTCTGCAATGGTTTCAAATGGATATGACATGTTGTGATTCATGTTTTTCATGTCATAACAATCACTTTATTTCCAAGCTAGGTATTTCAATATCATGCATTGATCAAACACACAATCATATCTAACACATAGTCAACTTCATACATGATTCCATATAGAGATAGTTAAATGAGGTGTTTTGAGCTCTAATCATGGTCATAGATGTGTAATGAGTATTTAAAGAGTTTGGAAAACTCCTTAAAATCATGAAAAATCAAGAAAAGTCCCTTCAAATGACAAAGGATGGATTATGCTAGCCAATTCAGTCGCTTACATAGTCTTATACCACTAATATGTACCTATAGATGCCATAGAGGAGATAAATCACATTAAAGTAGACCAATTGTCTGGTTTCAAGAACTTCATGGTTTAAAAGTTCTAATTTTAAGAATATGAGAAGGTCCATGATGAACCATAAGGTCACTTTCTATGCATAAAACCATGTTCACAATCATTGCCTGTATAGAAATGTCCACCTAGAGGTGGTCCCATAGAGATCTAGAAGTGTGATATGGAGGAATTTAGCATGTATACCTTCATGAAGTTTTATTAGTTCTATGATATCATGACAACCATGATTGAAGTATTATATTGGCAGGCAGAGTTAAGGAACCATTTTCAAGTTGAGAAACTCAGTTTGGAGACAAATTCCCTAAAAGCCCCAAAATAGAGCCCTAGCCACTTTTGGAGATACCATATAATAGTGTGACATAAGTATAGATGAGTCCAAATGCATCCTATATTTTATCCTCATCCTAGGGGTATAACTTTGCAAAAGAGAATGGATGTGTGACTACAGGAACATGATATTTAGATGCCTCCAATTTTGATATTTGTTCACTATATTTGTTTAGTGTCTTCTATAGGGTTAGAACTTTAAAATGACCTTCACATCCCAAGGTGGAAATGTAAGAGCATTAATCCATGCTAAATGGTATTATTGAGTTGAGTAACACACCAAAGATCCAAATAACATCAAGGAGGGATATAATACTAGGTTTTTTGACCTATAGATTCACCTAAAGGTGTACCTTTGCTCAAAATTCCACCTACAATTGACTGTAGGTATTTACAATCTTATGATATAGACCTAGACATGAAATCTCAATGAATAATGACACCTATAGATTATAATCATATCTAAAGACCTCTAAGGATACCTTAAAACTTATGCCATATGTTTCAAATATTGGTAATTCACCTACAAGATCCTTTTCACCTCAACAAAGTCAACTACAGTTGACTATAGTATAATAGTGGCCTAAAGAATGATTACCTTGGTGAGTGGAATAACAAATGCATGATGAGAGGTTAGCTAAATGATTTTGGGAGGATAGTGATGAATCCAAGAAGGCCTTTAGGAATTTCATATAAGTTCTAAGACCAAATATACACCTACAGGGATTATAAAACACATAATATAGTCACATACAGTCAACACCTATGTTAAGACCATGACAAGGTATGTAATAAAGGATTTGGTAAGGATTAAAGAGTTTTTAAATGTTATATATCCTACTAAAAGTGTTTTCCATCATATGAAATGCTAAATTCAATAGAATAGATCATTGAAGGGTCTAATCTCCAAAGTATACCATAGTCACAATCAACTAGCAAACTAGACTAGTGAAAGTGAGAGTGAGAAATGGAAGGTTGGCAAAAGGTTTGATGAAAAACATATATGAGAGGGACTCCATAGTGAAAATGACCACTTCATAAGACTCTCATATATAGGGAACAAGGCAAGAAAGTTTTCAAGGACAACCTACAATCCACACACATGTATGAAGTTACTGGAAAAATGATTGTCATTGATGCCAAAAAGGACATTCTAAACATGTCATTAATGTTTAGGATTGAATATGGTGATTAGAGGATATGAAAAGGATCATATCAGAGTTAAAATATGGTTGGAGTGATTTTTTACATGATTAGAATTCATCTGGTTCTTCATATTGATCATCTAAACATTTTGGGTCTATGACAGGAAAATCTGAGAAGGTAGTTTGTTGATGTCACTATTGCCATGTGTGGATGAGTCTACGGGAGTTGTTCATATGGTTATGATCACAATAGTCCCTAGTTATTATGTGCCATATTTTAATTCATGTGTTGAAGCATGGTAGGATAAATGGGGATGCAAATTTGGCTACTCAGACAAAATTCACTAAGTTTCTATACTTAGCCAAATTTACATCAGGGTTTAGCAAAGCCAAGTAATCATATTGATGAGGTCAATGTTCACACATATGGAGTTTTCAAAAAAAAATGATCATATGGGTTTGTTAATTTTTGTTCCTTTTTTCTTTACCCTAAATCTTAGGTCATGCAACGTAGCACAACAAAAGATATGCTTGAGCAAAGTTAGGCTCCTAGGCATTTTGAAATTATTTGCCCACAATCAAATTTGCAGATTGTAAGAAATAGTTGAGAAGACATTTTTATGATGTTATATATTACACATATGAATAAGTCATGAGTATATCAATATATGGATGGAATCCCCTATGTAATATTATCTTATATGCTAAATTGTAGGTCATGCGACTAAGCATAATAAGAGTTATGCAAGTACAAAGTTAGCCTTATAGGCCTATTGAAATGGTACCCATACTTAGTCAAATATACACAAGGTCCTATAGAGTTTTCATGATTTTATAAATATCATTGATGGGCATTTTTAAAGGAAACTGATAAAAGATCTATTATGGGTTTTTCATGAGCATTTTAGACATATGGTCTGCAGGTTCAAATGACATGGAATGAGCTCAAAATTGAATTATCTTTGCTCTCAGATAAAATAGGGTTTCTCAATTAAACCCTAAGGGTTTATAACATGATTTCAATAGGCATGTTCTATTTTGATGTTGACTAGATATATCTAGGACCTAGTAGCTTAAGTTATATCTTAGGCCCTTGTCATCAATGTAAAATTGGCCCCTTGACCTAGTAATTACTTGCTCGAGCAGTGATCAAAGGAATTAATATTTCATAAGTCTTAGAATTTATATTTGTCCCAACTTGATCAAAAAATATAACTTAATCAAATTCTAAAGATCCAATGAAGCAAAGTAAAGTCAAATTGTCAAAGAAACCTCCAAGTAAATGTGTTAGTGATAAGTGTCACAATCAAGAGCCTGCACAATAAATCAAAAAAGTAGTTTAAAGTCAATAAGTCAATGATCAATGCAATGTTTCCAAGTGTCTCAATAGTGGGAACTAATATTAATGTGAATAAGGCACGTGTTAATGCCAAGTGTCACATTCTTGAGAGCTAAGCAGACATAAAGATCAACCTTGTCAGAAGATCTAATAGTGAGCAGATGATCATGTAAAAGAGATCTAATAGAGCGAGTGGAATTAGATGGAATAAAGTGCTTGATATTTATCAAAATAGTGTTAATTTAAAGTTCAAGCAAGTTTGATAAGATTGATAGAGCGTAAGTGATCCAAATACTCAAGAAGTAGTAAGATGGGATAAAGAGATCAACATTTAATGACTAGATAGAAGTAAAGATCGTGTATCTTTGGAAATCAATGGCATGCAAAAGATCAAATCAAAAATATCAATAGATGTATTTTAAAGGTTAAATATTAAAGTTTAGAAGTTTACAAGGATCCAATAGAGAGCTTGATCTTATTAGAGATCAATTGAGCAGACATATTTTAAAGTTGAGCCATTTGAATAAAGACTATCAAATCATGGTGCCAAATGAAAGATCAATGATCGATATTTAAAGATATGATGATTTTAATGGTCAGATGCAAGAACATGTAAGTAAGCCATATATTACAATATAGATAATGAGTTTGATAGATGTAACTGATCAAATCTATGTAAATGTGCATGTGCATCAAAACTAGAGTCCATCAAATGCTATAAATAGTAAAAGACTAAGAATCACAGTCATGATGTATGAGTTCTAGATATAGGAAACTTACAATTTGAGTAATAATGAACTAAGTCCAAAATAGAGCATGATGTGTTAACAAACTAGTGTGAATATAGAGATGATACAGAACCCTAGATCCATTACTTATATATATGACAACTAGGATACAGGTAAAAGTTGTTGTAGTTATCGCTATTGAGTAGAGTTGAATAAAAAGAGAGAGGTAAAGAACAAAAAAAATATGAAGTGTGTCAAATAGAGATATATAGAGACACAAAAGTAGAAGAGAAGAGAAGAGAGTGTACAGAGTATGAGTAGTTACATATTAGACCTATAATAGAGAATAAAAATATTGGATTCATTTATAAATCTATGTTATAATTTGAATTTGTAGCTCCATAGAATAATCTGATAAGTTGGTCCATTAGACAAGCTAAGTTGGTGCTCATATTAAGGAGTGGGTTCATCCTTAGAGTTGAAGCTCTTAAATCAGGGGATTATTGTCTCCTTAAGGTTGGTGCCCTTAAACATTATGACCAATGATGTTCCTTATTATGAGGCTGGATTAGAATGGTAGATTCTAGTAGCTATTCTCATGGTGTTTTTTTCTATATTGAGTTTTCTATGGTATATCTTGTGTTATGTGTTTTTGTGTGTGTGATCGCTACATATAGTTTTAATCTATATTAAAAGGTTTAGAAAATGACTAAATTAATCAATATATTGATTCAACCCCCTTTTAGTATCTATTTGTATTCTAAAAATTGGTATCAGAGCCCTAGTTTCTTAGAAGAATCTTAATCAACTTAGGTAGATCTTGAAATAGTGAACACAAATGGCTAGTCAAGAAGGATCTTCATTAAACAAATCACCTCTCTTTGATGGATCAAACTATGCATTTTAGAGCATAAGAATGGAAGCATATATATCCTCATTAGGTTTTAATGTATGGATGTCTATATTAAATGGATATATAACCTTTGTTACAACTCCTACTTATTAGGTTGCCAAGAAAGCATATGAGATCAATGTTAAGGCAAAGAATGTTATGCTTTGTAGATTGTCTAATTTCGAGTTTGTCAAAGTGATGCATTGTCAAAATATATAAGATATCTGGAAAAAATTAAATAGCATCTATGAAGGTGATAAAAAGGTAAATCAGACCAAGATACAAACATTTAAAGGCAAGTTTGAGAGCCTTAATATGAATGAACAAGAGAAAATTACAGACTACTTCCTCATAGTAGATGAAATAATCAATGTAATAAGAGGCCTTGGAGAAGAGATGAAGGATTCAATAATTGTTTAAAAGGTCCTAAGATATCTACCATCAAGGTATGATTCTAAAATCTATACAATAAAAGAATCAAGAGATCTGGATAAACTCACTATTGATGAGTTGCATGGAACCTTCACAGCCTATGAGATGAGAATGGGAGAGACAAAAACTTTTGAGAGAGAAGTTGCATTCAAATCATCCAAACTAGTGAAGTAAGAAGCACCTACATCTGGATCTGAGGAGACTGATGAAGAAGAAGCCAACTTTGTAAAAAGATTGAGAAGAGAGTATGGAAACTAAGAGTTAAGTTACCCTTCAAATGATTTAACTATGGTAAATTAGGACATTTTGTTACTAAATGACCTTGTTGTAATAAAAAGTATAATTGTAAGTAGGTAAAGAGTGGAAAAAAGGAGAAACTCTACTATCCCAAAAAGAAGAACTTCTTGAAAAATAACAAAGCCCTATATAAAAAAGAAGACAATGATTCAATAGATGTTAGTGATAGTTCTAATGATGATTATGACTGTGCTTTTGTGCCTAAGGAAAAAGAAGTCTTATTCATGACAATAGAATCATCTTCTATAGATCAAGAAGAAGTTGAAGACTCAAATAAAGAACAAGAAGAAGAAATGGATTTAGAGTATGAACTCATTTGTGTTTTAGAGGAAATTGATAAGCTAAGAAAAGAGAGCTCAAAATAGAAGAAGCTTGGTGAAAAAGAATGAGAAAATGTCCAAAAGTCTTGAGAAATATGATCAGATGGTAGTGAGCCTAAATACACAAGTTGAAGAGGATAAAAGAAAAGAAGATGTAGTCAAACTTGAACTTAAATCTAAATTTGATGAGTGCATAAAGTAAGAAGTTGAAATAGTGGCTTTGATAAAAGAGATTAAGAAATTCAAAGGTTAACTAAACAAAATTTTGAAGTTTATAGGAGGATCAAACATTCTTGATGAATTGATCAACTCTCAAAAAAATTTAAAAGAGAGATCAGGTCTTGGTTATGAAAAAGGAAAATGCTCCAAAACTCGTACATCTGCTAACCTATATGACAACTTCAAAGCAAAAGGAAAATCAGGAGAAGAGAAAGAGAAAGTGAGAGACTTGAAAAATAGAGAGTTTAGAAGAGCTTCTCATGTTGCACCAAGATATGTTATGACTAGGTATTCCTCATCCTTCTGGTTATTATTATACCTATAATCATTTTGGTCATAAGGATATTGATTGTATAGTTGTACCTAAAAGGATAACACATTTTTTAAGTAGAAATTCATTTGATCCTTTGTTAGATACAAATTTAATATGTTATAATTGCAATAACTTGGGTCACATAGCTAAACAATATAGAACTAGATTTGTAATATCAAAAGTACATAGTGTAAAGAAAGGCATGCCTTCCAATGTGAACAAAGGTTCACAAGTTTTTGAAAAGAATCCAAATAAGAAACCCAAGGATGTGTGGAGAGTGAAAAAACAATCTATGATTACTCAAACTTCACTCCATGCCAGGGAGCAGAATTTATGGGTGATAGATAGTGGTTGCTCAAAGCATATGACTGGTGATAAGAGAAAGTTCATCAAATTGACTAATTATAAGGAAGGAACTATTAGCTTGGGAGATAAAGTAAAGATCACATGTAAATGAACCTTGAACATAGATGGAAAAATGCCTACACATGATGTCTTTTGCGTTGAAGGATTGAAGCATAATCTGCTAAGTGTCATCCAAATGTGTGATAATGGATATAAAGTCACATTTGATGCAGAAAGTTATAAACTAAAAAGATCTGGAAGACTAGTTGTAGAAGGGATAAGGACTAAAAGAAATATCTATAATCTTATTGAAGTGAATGGTAATAGTTCCCTAATAGGAAAGACTGATGAGAGTTGGTTATGGCATAGAAGAATGGGTCATGTTAAATTTGATAACCTAGTCAAAATAATCACAAATAAGTGTGTCAAACACATGCCCAAGATAACCAAACCTATAGACACTACTTGTAATAAATGTCAACTAGGCAAGCAGACATGGGTCAAATTTCAAACAAAATAGTATGCAACTACAAAGCCTTTAGAGTTAGTTCATGTTGATATTTTTGGTCATACTAAGACAAGATGATATAAATGAGAAAGATACTTCATGTTATTTATATATGATTACTCAATAATGACATGGGTAACTTTTTTGAAAGATAAGTATCAGGCATTTAAGATATTCAATATATTTAGGACCATGGTGGAGAATGAGATTGGATGAAAAAATAAATTCTTAAGATTTGATAAAGGTGGATAATTCACTTCAAATGAGTTCATAGAGTATTGTGATAAGCATGGGATCAAAAGGCATTACTCTATAACAAGAACTCCACAGTATAATGGAGCTGTTGAGAGAAAGAATAAGACAGTCAAAGAGATGGCCACAACAATGCTAAAAAAGGCCAAGTTACCTGATGGATACTAGAGAGAATCAATCCAAATAGCAGTATAGATCTTGGATAGAGTTCAACTGAGGTTAAATAGTGACAAAATTCCCTATGAGCTATGTTATTGAAATCATACCTTAGTTAAGTACTTCAAAGTGTTTGAAAGTAAATGATACATCAAGAGAAAAGAGGACAAATTGGGAATCTTTGAATCAAGATTTGATGAATGAATATTTCTTGGTTATTCCACTCAAAGTGAATCCTACGTATGTTACAGTAAAAGGCTACATAATTTTGTAGAGAGCATCAATGTCAAGGTTGAAGAAGGATTGAAATATGTTGAACCTAACAAGGAAATTAGTATTGAAGAATCAGATCTTGAAGAAGTAGATAATGAAGAGACTGAATAAAGATTTGTATGGTCTAAAATAGGCACCTAGAATATGGTATTCAAGATTGGACAAATACATACAACAATAAGGTTTCAATTAAGGATGTTCAGACAACAATCTGTACTTCAATTCAGAAGGTGAACATATGTTGATTATTGTTTTTTATGTAGATTACATCATCTTTGGTGGTAACAATAACAAAATGTGTAAATAATTTGCTACACAAATGCAAAGTAACTTTGAGATGTCTATTTTAGGAGAAATTTCTTTCTTCTTTGGTCTACAAATAGCATAATCTAATGAAGGGATATTTATATCCCAAACCAAGTTTGCAAAGGAAATGCTCAAGAAATTTGGAATGGAAGATAGAAAACTAGTTATTATTCCCATGATAATTGGATACAAGTTGAGCAAAGAGGATGAGTCCCTTAATGCAAATTAGACTATGTACAACTCAATGATAGGTATATTGCTATACCTAACTGCATCAAGACTAGATATCATGCAAGTAGTTCACATGGTTGCAAGATTTCAAGTTTCTCCTAAAGAGTCACATGTCAATGTAGTTAAAAGGATATTTAGATACATCAAGAGCACAATTGACTATGGCCTATGTTATCCTACAAGTGAATATTTCACTTTGACAGCATATACAAATGTTGACTAGATAGGAAGTGTGGAGGACAAAAGAAGCACTAGTGATGGTGCATTTTTCCTTGGAAATAGACTTGTTTCATCACTAAGCAAAAATCAAGAGTTAGTTACTCTTTCTACAGAAAAATTAGAGTATGTGGCAGTAGTGGCATGTTGCACTCAAGTCTTATGGATGAGACAAACACTAAAATACATCAAGGTAGAATACAAGTCACATATCTCTATTCTTTGTGATAATTTAAGTTCTATTAACATATCAAAGAATCTAGTAATGTATTATATAACCAAGCACATATTAATCAAGTATCACTTGTTAAAAGATAGGTTTGCAAATCAAGAGGTCACAATGGAAAATGTGCCAACTCAGGATCAAATTATAGACATATTCACCAAACCTCTTCCTATAGAACAACTTGAGTATCTAAGACAGAAGTTGGGAGTGGTGGCTCCTACGTAACATCACTAATTATAGTGATAGGTCTTGAGTCTAGGGGGAGTCTCATAGAAGCTTTATTAATCCCTGGAAGAAGAGAGAAAAGGAAACTTGGGTATGCATACTTTTATAAAGTTCTAATGAGTTGATGGTTGTAAATTCTTGGAAAAACTCCTTTATCTAATAAAGGGGGAGAAAAATTTGGTCAAATGATCAGGAAGAGTCCCTTTACCATTGATGTCAATGGGGGAGATAAAAAAGAGAAAATGCTCTTTGCAAAAGTTTGAATAAAAACTATAATGTCAAAGAAGAAGCAAAGCAAGTGTCCAAGTTGAGTAGTAGGCAAATGTGTCATTACCTAATGGGGGGAAAGTTTGGTATGAATAGATTCAGTTCATACCCATCAAAATCTAATGTAAGCAATGCCAAAGGAGTAGAATATTAGAAGATCAGAGCATTTAGTTTGCCATCAATGACAAAAGGGGAAATTGTTGGAAATATGATTATCATTGATGTCAAAAGGGACATTATGAGCATGTCAATGATGTTCAGGACTAAAAATGGTGATCAAAGAATATACAAAGGATCTTATCAGAGTTTAGGGTTTATTGGAGTGCTTGCATGCATGATTGGAATTCATTTGGTTCTTCATATTGATCATCTAAACATTTTGGGTATATGTCAGGAAATTTTGAGAAGGTAGTTTGATGACATCACTATTACCACATGTGGTCAAGTATGGGAGAGTTGGTCATATGGTTTTGATCAAATTAGTCCCTATTTATTATAAGCACAAATTTGAAGATATGTACTAAAGCGTGGTAGAAGATATGGGGATGCAAAGTTGGCAACTTAGACAAAATTCACTAAGTTTCTATACTTCAAAAAATTTGCAAAAGGGTTCAATAAAGCCAAGTAAGCATATTGATGAGGTCAGCGTTCATACATATGGAGGTGTCAGAAAAAAATATCATATGGGTTTTTTCATTTTTGTGCTTATTTTCTATGTGCTAAATCTTAAGTCACACGATGTAGTGCGATAAAAGATATGCTTGAATAAAGTTGGGCTCCTAGGTATTTTGACAGTGTTTTCCCATACTCAAATTTGTAGATTGTAAGAAATAATTGAGCAGGCATTTTTATGATTTCATATCTTGTATGTATAAATAATTTAGGAGTAGATGAATATATGGATGGAATCCCCTATGTAAGAGGATATTATGTGCTAAATTATAGGTCATGAGACTAAGCACAACAAGAGTTATGCAGGTGCAAAGTTAGCCATTTAGGCATATTGAAATGGTCCCCATACTTATTCAAATCTAAAAAAGGTCCTACAAAGATTTCATACTTTTATAAAGATCATTTATGGAAATTTTCAAAGGAAACAAATAGAAGATCTATTATGGGTTTTTCATGAGCAATCTAGACATGTGGTCTATAGGTTCAAATGAGAAAGAATGAGCTCAGAATTGAATTATCTTTGCTCTCAAAAAAATAGGGTTTATCAATTAAACCATAAGGGTTTAAGTCATGGAATTAATAGGCATGTTCTATTCTGATGTTGAATAGAAATACCCAGGACCCGATAGCTTAAGTTATATCTTAAGGCCTTGTCATTGTTGTAAAACTGACCCCTCGACCTAGCAATTATCAGCTCAAGCAATGATCAAAGGACTTAATATTTCCTAACTCTTATAATTTATATTTGTCTCGATGTGATCAATGACTAGTGATTAATCATACAATGAAGATCCAACAAAGTAAATCAATTCAAATTTTAAAAGAAACCTCTGAGTAAATGTGCTAGTGACAAGTGTCACAATCATGGAGGCTGCATAGTAAATCAAATGAGCAGTTTAAAGTCAATAATTCAATTATCAATGTGAGGTTTCCAAGTGTATCAATAGTGGGAACTGATAATAATGTGTAGAAGGCACATGATAATGCCAAGTGACACATTATAGAGAGATAAGTAGACATAAAGATTGACCTTGTTAGAAAATATGACGGTGAGTGGATGATCTTGTAAAGGATATCCAATGGAGCGAGTGGACTTAGATGGAATAAAGTGCTCAAGTTTTATCAACATAATGATAAGTTAAATACCTAAAAAGTTTTAGAAGATCGATAGAGCATAAGTGATCTAAAGACTTAGGAAGCAGTGAGATGGGATAAAGACATGGACATTTAATGACTAGATAGAACTAAAGATCATGCATCTTTGGAGATCCAATGGCACATGGAAACTTAGATCAGAAAGATCAATGGACATGTTTTAAAGGTTGAATAGTTAAAGTTTGAAAGTGTGAAAATATATAAGGGAGAGTGTGAGCCTGTAAGAGATCAATCGAATAGATGTGTTTTAAAGTTGAGTCATTTGAATAAAGACCATCAGATCATGGAACCAAATGAAAGATTAATGATTGACATTTAAATCTATGATCAGTCTAATAGTCAAACATATGAACATGCTAGAACATGAAATCCATATATTATGATATAGATAATGAGATTGATCGATGTAATCGATCAAATCTAGGTAAATGTGCATGTGCATCAAAATTAGATTCTAGCAAATGCTATAAATAATAAAAAGACCATAAATCATGGTGGTGGTGAATGAATTCTAGATGCAAGAAACATGTAGTTTGATTAATAATAAACTGAGTTCAAAATAAAGCATGATGTGTTAATAAACTAGTGTGAACATAGAGATGATACGAAACCCTAGATCCATTTCCTATATATATGACATCTAATATACAATTAAAAGTTGTTAGATCTATTTCTATTGAGCAGAGTCGAATAGAGAAAGAGGGAGAAGTAGAAGTTTGATAAAGTGTGTCAAATAGAGATATATAGAGACAAAAGCAAAATATAAGAGAAGAGAAGAGAGTATTTAGAGTATGAGAAGTTACAGAGTAGACATGTAATAGAGAACAAAAGGATTTGATTCATTTATGAATCTATGCTATAATCTAGAGTTGTATCTCCATAGAAGAATCTGATAGGTTGGTGCCATCAGACAAGCTAAGTTGGTGCTTAGATTAGAGAGTGGGTTATTCCTTAGAGTTGAATATATTAAATCAAGGGATTGGTGTCTTGTTAGGGTTTGTACCTTAAACATTGTAACCAGTGATGTTTCTTATTGTGAGGTTGGATTAGAATGGTAGATTTTAACAGCTATTCTCATGGTGGTTTTTCCCATATTGGGTTTTATATGGTATATCTTATGTTATATGTTTATGTGTGTGATTTATGCATATAGTTTTAACCTAAATTAAAATTTTGAGAGAAGGACTAAATTAATAAATATACTGATTCACCTGCCTCTTAGTATCTAGTTTTTTTCCAATAGATTTCTGCACATTCATCATTTCCCACAAGTCTATCTTAGGTTTCATGACATTTGGAAGGTCTATTGATGAAACCAAGGCTTTAAATTGAACATTGAGGGTCCTTATCACTTGTAAAAACCCATCATACCATAATTTGGTCTGGGGAAATAGGGGAAGTTCCCTCTCTTATGTCTCAAACAAAGGGAACTCCAAGAATATTAAATCATGTAGGTTGGTCATACAAATGCTATGAGGATGGGTTAGAAACGTGATTAACCTTGTAAATATATTTTAAATGCTATGATAGACATTAAATAACATAAAAAAACATGCATATGAGATATAAACTCAATAGGGTGGTCCAAACTCATATGGATGTAGTCAAAGCCCACTAGGCCTAATGCCTAAAAGGGGTTTAGAATCATTTCTAGTGATAGGATAGCATTCCAAAACATTGAAACACTTGTATGGTGAGACAAAGAGTTTTCAAATTATTTTAATGAAAAAAATACCACATGTAATCCATTTCTTAGCTTAAGACCATCATAGGGTATACAGAATGGAGAAAAAAGCTCGAGAGGTTGACTTGAGATGCTCACACAACATGGAGGCTTAGAATGGGAGTCTAAAGATTTGGAGAATGTTAAATAAGGCATTGAATAATTTTCTTGTGGAATTTATTCAGGGTTCCAATGTTAGACCTATATGAACACTCCTTAAAGGGTAAAATGTCTCTAAACCCTCCAAAACCCTTGCTAAAGACCTGATTGGGAAGATGAAGTAAGAAATTCATCCAAATGTGATATAATTACTTTGGAGATGATTTTATCTTCTATAGGTATCACCAAATCTACTTTCCATCCACTTGGATTTCACCCTACTTGTATGGAAAGGGTGGAAAATGGATTTTCTTGACTATTTTTGGTGTTATGTAGGTATGAAAGGGTTTCCAAGGATGCAATACATTTTTGGAAATATATTGTGACTTATCCCAACTCTTAATATTCATTTCATGCTGTAGGACAGCTCAAAACTATCTCTGCAAGTGCCTTCATATCAGCCAGTCTAAATTGGCATAGTGAACAAACTAGTGAGAAGGTGAAAACTCATAGTGGGAAGACTTTTAAGGTTTTATTGAGGTAAATAAGAGGATTGAGGATATTTAAAAGTCTCATACACTCCCATTTATGGGTAATATTGGAAAATTTAAGACCATCTTAGTGCCAAGTGTGAAGGGTGAGTGGAAGAAGAGTGTTTAAGACTATTGGCAGTGATGACTCATGTCTAGAAGAATACTAATGATTAGGGATGCAAACAATGCATGTTGGGGCTTGTTTATAAACCATCCCTCTCATTTAAATCATATCATATATCCCTTGTCTATTTGGGATGTTCAATGAAGGCCAAATGATGAAGACAATTTCTAGGCATGTAATTAAAGAATCTTACGCCACATTTTAGGAGTTTCATGCATTTGAGGGGAATTTGTCTTATGCTACATTGCATGGTCTATTACATATTATATTTTCATGAAATTAAATTCCTCTTATTATTTTGACACATGTTCTAGTGGCTCTTGGACTTTTTTCTCTTCTCTTCTCTCTCAAATTCTATAAGTAGTAGCCATTTTGGCTCTTGTAGACTAATACCACACCATGTATTATGAATACCTACTACTTTTGACATTGTACTTTGACTTTATATGATAAATTAAAATCTTTTTTTGATTTCATGAACATTTTTCAAAGTGTGCAAAGTGATGTATGGTGATGTTAAGTGATAATGTTCTATCCTTGCTTCTCCTTATCCTCTCATATTTATGCAAAGAGTTTCTAGTATAACAAGTCATATAGAGTGTAGCTAGTGTGTTAGGATACTTTCAAGTGTAAAATTGTTTTTAGAGTGTGTAATATACTCTATAGTTCACTTATCTTATGTTTTCTCATGCATATCACCTCTATGTTGAAACACTTATATTAATACCTATGAAGACTTGAAAGGTTGTTTGTTAGGTATTATTTCTTAGCGAAATAAGTATGATGGTCATGTTTAAATCCTTTTGGTGTATCACATTATTTTATTATTTTTATTTCATGTAAATTTATATCTCTTTTCCCAAAAGCAATCAGTTAATTAGGTGATGAGCATTTTAAGGCATATTTAGGGAGCTAGCCCTTAAACCTAGATGTCTACTTCTACTATAGGTAAACCCACATACCTATAAGTATTTCCTTGTTGCCCAAATATAAAGGAGACTTGAACACCTTCCTTCAGGTTGTAATATTTGGTGATAAAAGTTTTGGCATGCCCAGTTAGACCCATTATCTTCAAGATAACTTATCAAGGTGAATGTTGGTCTTGACAACATCAGCTACAAATTGGTGTGCTACTCAACGTTTGGTGATTCCATTAAAGGTAAATTATGGTTCAAGACCATTGTTTTCTCATAAATTTACTCTCATAATTCATGTTCCTTACTAGGTCAAAATCTAATAGAGTTTTCAATCCTATCAATCCACCTATTCAACCTAAACTTCCTCTTAAATTTCAATATCCTTAGCCTAATCTACCTTTTGAAGACAAATAAGATTTCGCTAGTCATGAAAGTGAAGAAAATGAAGAAATCCAATCCATCATGGATAGGACACATGTCTTCCTTACCTTTAATACTAAAAATCCAATCCATCTTAATGCCTATGATTCCATTCCCCCTAATGCTATAAAGAGTGTGCCCACATTCAATGGTGAAGGTCATGTCACACCTAGAGAACACATCAGGGATATCTCCAATTTTTTTAGTTTCTACAATGTCACTAAGGATAATATTTCCATTAGACTCATTTCCATGTCCCTTAGAGGGAAATCACTTGATTGGTATAGGACTTTTTCTAGTGGATACATTACATCATGGGATGACTTTGGAGTGTTTCTAACTATAAGGTTTGAAGATGAAAGTGACCATACTTATCTTATACATTAGATCAATCTGATAGAAATATCTCCCAAGGAAAAAATGCATGAATTAAATGAGAGGATTCAAAATATTTAGTATAGATTTCTTCCTCCCATGAGACCACTTGTTATCTTTGTGTTCCCTACATACTTGAGATCCATTGGTACTGATATTGCTATCATGTTTTAATCCATGGGTGGTTTCACTCTTCTTGAAGCATATGAACTTGCCATTAGAGTTTAAAATGGCCTCATTAAAGTAGGAAATTTTATTCCTAAGGTGTCTATGCCTTTATTTCCCAATGTTTCTATTACTTCTCTAGATATTAACCAAGTTCCTAATACAAATGCTAATTTTAGGATTGTTCTTAAGAAAGAAGATGAACCTGATCCATATGTAAGAATTCAAACCCTAGAGGTTGGTATTAGACATGAGATAATTAAAAGAGGTGTGAATCAAAACCCATACCAATATCAACAAAGATATGGTCAGCAATATGGGAGAGGAAAAGGTCAAGAGTAACCTAATTTCAACAGGCCTATCAATGTGTACAATCTGAATTCCACCACCAATGCAAGAGAGATGGTACTGATGCATAACAACTTGGTGCAAGGAGAATATAGGAAATAAGGATAATTTATGGATACCAATGAGGGTGGAGATAAATCTCTAGCTACTCAAGGAGGATTCACTTCTCTCCTATCAGTTGAAGATGAAGTCATGATGTAAACATGTGAAGATTGGTAGCTTCATGGAGAAAGTATCACTAACTTCTTGGTGGAATATACCTTTATGCTCAATCATGGAAATTATATTTTAAAAAACACTAGAGATAAGAGGAAGGCTTTAGGAGGTGATGGTAATATGCCTATAAGTTCATCTAATCCTTCTATAAGGTAACAAAACATGCCTGCAAGCATGGTAGCTCCAAACACTCATGCACCTTCTCAAAATCAGAATGTGGTAAGGTCTACTCAAGGTGATTCAATTTCTCAAGTTTTAAAAACTTATTTTCCTCCAAGGACTCAATTTAAGGTGAGTAATACTTCCTTAAAAATAGTGGATTCATTTAAAAGTTCCAAAGCATCTATATCTTTGTGGGATGTCCTCTATATGCCTAGATAAAAGGAGCTCTTACAAAATATATATCCACTATTCCCAATATCCCTTCACCTTCTAGTCAAATTCATGTTTATGTTTATCTTAAAAATTCCCCTAAACCATTATAAATCCATCTACCAAAGCTGAGAAGCCTCCACTGTTCTACCTCACTCTCATAGTGGGTGATAAGCTAGTCCATAATTACATAGTTGATAGTGGATCCTCTACATCAGTCATGCCAAAAGTTTTATCTGATCAGTTGTGATTAAAATATGAACCCCATAGAAAATGAGTGCTTTAGATAGATGGTATAACTACTAATAAAATAGTGTTGATCAAAAATTTGAAAATTTTCCTCAATGAATGACCTAGTTTTCCCATTCTTTAAGACATTATTATTGTTGATCTTCCTGTTCATTTTGCAATTTGACTTTCAAAAGACTTTACATCTAAGATTGGTGGATACCTCTCATATAAATAGTCCTTATTGGACTTTAGGACAAGGTATGGAACCAAGGTGACCATAAGAACTCAACATCTTGTTAGATTCCATATTGAGCCCTATATTGAAGCAAGCTCTAATTTGAATTGTGTGATCAATGAGAAGGAGTCTAATGTGGATGATGGTGCATCTAAACTAGAAGGCATAGCTAATTTGTTTATATATTAATATGGTTCAGATTATTATGAGCATGATCATTATGTATACTTTGAAAAAATTGACCTTGGCACCTACATCATCCATAAAGAGCCATTTGAAGGCGTTGAGGTAAGTGTCAAACATTCTTTCTCACAAGTTGTTGAGCGTAATTACTTGATTCATTTATTTTATTATGATGGATTAAAGGATATGATTTCTCACCATAATGGGAAGAATGATGTATTTTTGTCTACTATTGATGAGGTTGACCTTGATGATGAAGAATAGACATATGGCAAAAGCTTAATGCCATATGTCAATAATTTGATCAGCTAAGTAATGTTAATTCCCATCCTAAGAAATATATATCTGATGTGCTTGTAAATTATACTAATGAGTAGGGTCTTGAGTGTCCTCTCAAGCATGAAATTAAGGGTTATGTTGTGAAGGAAGATTAACATCATTGTATTGTTCAAAAGCCTACAATCTTAGAAGTACCTAGTGGAATCAAGGTAGAAACTTTTGTACTTCAAGGAAAGTCAAGAGTTACATTTAATTTTGAGCCACATTTAGAGGCATTAGATCATAAATAAGAGGAGATTTATGACTCCATGTATCAAGCACATGATGACCTAAAAGAGCACAAATATAAGGCAGTTTTCATCACTCCTATTTTACAGTTTGAGAAAGGCATATTAGATATGACAATGATAAAGAGGGTTACAAATCTAATAAAGAATCTTATATAGAAAGATAAAAAATTCATGAAGGCTCCAAATAGTCAAGTTGTATGCCTAAGAATACATAGAGGTGGCAGGTTTCTTGATCACCTACATACGGAAGAGGTTGATGATGAGCATGCTTCTCATGCTAGATTGCCTTCATGTAAAGACAAAGATGCAAGAAGAACCATATTTGAATCTATTTTAAGTATGGTAATATGTCTTTCACCTCAAGAGTGAGGTTTTTTAAATAGTATTTTAGGTGTGTGTGTCTTTCTTTTAGTTGTGTTGTGCTCCATACGTGTTCTAGTTGAACACATGTGTGTTTTCCTTTGGTGTGTCTTTTTTTGTGTGTCTTTCCTTATGTTTAGAATGGTTTCAAAGAAAAATTATTGTCAAAATTTTGTATATGTGACTCTATGACCTAATGGATAGGAATAGGCAACTGGTCTTGGCATAACAAGTATACCACCCCTAGGAAATCACCAAGAATGTTGACTATTTTCACCACAAGTCAAAATAGGTCAACTCACTATAGTCCAAAACATGATATATATGGGTATATTATCATGTCATATGGTGTTTCATAGTCATTTTGATATGATTTAATGTTTTATTATCCTTTTTCATCATCACATATAGTCTTTGTCTCATTTTATGTTACTTAAGGGTCATATGTCATTAATGAGGGTGGTACAATTTTCTTTGGTGGCCAAGTGTTATAAAATTCCTTCCAATGTCCAATATGTAATATTCCTTGTTATTAATGTTATGACTAACCAAAACTTACAAGTTCCTAATTGAAAATCAAGAAAATAAGTGAAAAAAGGAGTTTTGGAAGTTATACGGCCTATGGGGATGAGTGGCACATGAAAAAATCTTATGGAGTGACCCTTAAGCTCTCTTGAAATTAATTACATGATTTATCTACTTTGGAAGTGCAAAAAATTGGTCAAAACTATTTCTCTTCTCTATCACTCCACTAGGTAAGCAAAATTGGTCAACAGGGCTTTTGATGGTACAGCTAGTAAGAAGACTTTCAAGTCAAATTATCTTAGTGTTGGATAGTAAAATTTTTATACTTAAAATTCATAGTATGATTTCAAGGATTGGATTCTTATGATTTATGAACCATGCTTAAGAAGTTGATTGTCTATTTATAATTGTTATTTCCCACACCCTACAAGTTTTCCTCTTATATGATTAAGTCCATATAATCCAATTATTTAAATTTATTATACAAGATGTGGAATTATTCCTTTCATGTTTTCCATCTTGGTTTGAATTTTTCAAGTTGATTTCATGATCCAAATAGTTTAGGTTGTAGGTTGATGTCACTAGTGGACTTGTAGTAAGATTCTATCAATTATAGAAGGTTTATTTCTCTGTAATTATTTCAAATGGATATGATATGTTGTGATTCATGTTTTTCATGTCATAATAATCACTTTATTTCCAATCTAGTTATTTATAGATCATGCATTTATCTAACACATAGTCAACTTCTTGCATGATTCCATACACAATCAGATGAATGAGGTGTTTTGAGATATGAGCATGTACATGGAAGTGTAATGAAGATTTAAATAATTTAACACATCCTTATAAGTATTAATAATCAATAAAATTCCATTTAAATGATAAAGGATGAACTTTGATAGCCAATTCAGTCCTTTACATAGTCTTATACCACTAATCTGCACCTACAAATGTTATAAAAGAGATCAATCACATTGGAATAGAGAAATTGTCTAGTTTCAATCACTTCATGGTTGAAAAGGTTTGTTTTTAAGAAGATGATAAGGTCCCAAATGAATAATAAGATTACTTTTCATGCATAAATCCATGTTCACAATCACTGCATTTACATAGAAATGTCCACCTATAAGTGCTCCATAGAAATCTAGAAGTGTGATATGGTGGAATTTGGCATGTTAATATACCTTCATGAAGTTTGATTAGTTGTATTATAGCATTAAAACCATGATGAAGAATTTGATTGGTAGGTAGATTTAAGGAACCATGTTCAAGTTGAGAAACATAGTTTCAAGCCAAGTGCCATAAAAGCCCCAAAACAAAGACCTACCCACTTTTGGAGATACCATATGATAGTGTGACATAAGTATAGATGAGTCCAAATGCATCCTATATTGTATCCCTGTCCTAGGTTTATAACTTTATATAATATAATGGATGTGTGACTAGAGGAACATGATGTTTAGAGGCCTCCAATTTTGATATTTCTTCACTGGAGTTTTGCAGTGTCTTCTATAAGATTTGAACTTTCAAGTGACCTTCACATCCCAAGGTGGAAATGTAGGATAATTCATCCATGATAAATGGTCTTATTGAGTTGAGTAACACACCAAGGATCTAAATTTTGTCAAGGAGGGCTGGAATACTAAGTTTTTTGCCTATAGATGCACCTACATATGTACTTTTCCTTAAAAGTCCACCTACACTTGACTGTAGGTATCTATAGTCTTATGATATAGACCTAGACATGAAATACCAATTAATAAGGACAACTACATGTTTTAATTATCTCCAAATACCTCTAAAGAGACCTTAAATCTTGTGCCATAGGTTTTAAACATTGGTAATTCACTTACAAGATCTTTTTTATCTCAACAAAGTCAACTATAATTGACTGTAGTATAAAAGTGGCCTAAAGAATGATTCCCTTGGTGAGTGGTATAAAAAATGCATGATGAGAAGTGAGATAAATGAATATGGTAGAATATTTATGACTAAAAAAATTCCTTTAGGCATTGAATACAATATCTAAGACAAAATATACACCTACAAGTATGTTGAAATATAGAACACATTCACATAGAGTCAACACCTATGTTAAGACCATCACAAGGTATGAAATGAAGGAGTTGGAAATGAAAAAATATTTTTGACATTATATATAGCCTACTAATTTTTTTTTCCATCATATTAAATACTAAAGGAAAGATAACATAGCATTGAAGGGTCTAATCTCCAAAGTATACCATAGTTACAGTCAACCTGCAAACTAGACCGGTCAAAGTGAGAGTGAGAAATAGAAGGTTCTCAAAAGTTTTTATGATCATAATATATTATATGGACTCCATATTGATAAATAACACTTCATAATACCTCATATATAGTAAACAAGGCAAGAAATGTTTCAAGGACAACCTCCAATCCACACACATGTATGAAGTCTACACAATCATCATTTCCCACAAATCTATCTTAGGTTTCATGACATTTGAAGGGTATATTGATGAAAAAAAGACTTTAAATTCATAATATGTGGTATCCATAACTTTTAAAAACCCCTCATACCATAATTTGGTCTAGGTAAAAATGGGAAGTGCCCTATGTTCTATCTTAGATAGAGGGCACTCCTAGAATATTGAAATCCTATAAGTTGATCATAAAAATGCTATGTGGATGGGTTTGAAACTTGATGAAAATTGTAAATATATTTTAAGGGATGTTATAAAAATTAACCAACATCAAAAACCATGTAAAATGGATATAAACACAACAGGGTGGTCCAAACCCATATGGATACAGTCAAAGCCCACTAGGCCTAATCTACGCTTAATACCTAAGGGGTTTTAAATTTATTTATAGTGCTAGAAGATCATTAAAAAATGTTGAAACACTTTAATGGGGAGACATAAGGAGTTTTATAAATATTTTAATGCAAAGGAGACCATAGTTAAGCCATTTATTAGCTTAAGACCATCACAGGGGTATGCAAAATAGAGAACAAAGATTGAGAGGCTGACTTGAGATGCTCACACCTACATGGAGGATTATAATGGGAGTCTAAGGATTTATATAATGTTTAATAATGCCTTTAAAAATGTTCTTTTGTAATTTATTTATGTTTCCAACATCAGACCTTTATGAACTATCCTTAGAGGGAAAAACATCTCTAAACCCTTCAAAACCCTTGTTAAAGACCCGATTGGGAAGATGAAGTAAGAAAGGATATAAATGAGTTATAATGACCTATGAGATTATTTGATCTTATATAGGACTCATCAAGTCTACTTCCCATCTATTTGGATTTCACCTTACTTGTATGGACAGGGTGGAAAATGGCTTTTCTTGATTGTTTTTTGTGTTATATAGGTATGAAAGGGTTTCCAAGGATGAAATAAACTTTTGGAAAGATATTAGGACCTATAAAAACTCATAATATCCATTTAATGCTTCAAAATATCTCACAACTATCTCTTCAAGTGCTTCATCTCAACCAGTCTAAATTGGCACAGTGAACAAGTTAGTGAGAAGGTGAAAACTCATAGTGGGAATCCTTTTAAGGTCTACCTAAGGTATCTAACAAGATGGATGCTATTTAAAAGTGTCATACACTCATTTTTATGAGTTATATTGGAAAAACTAAGACCATATTAGTGCCAAATTTGAAGGGTGAGTGGAAGAAGAGTGATTAAGACTACAGGTAGTGATAAATCTTATCTAGAAGAATCTTGATGATTAGGGATGAAACAAATGCATGTTGGGTCTTGTTTATAAACCCTACCTCTTAGTTAAATAATCTCATTTTCCCCTAGTCTACTATGGGATGTTCAAGGAAGGCCAAATGATGAAGACAATTTCTAAACATGCAAATGAAGAATCTTACACCACATTTCAGGAGTTTCATGCATTTGAGGGACATTTGTCCTATGAGACCTTGCATGGTCTATTCCATATTATATTATCATATATATGTAACTCCTCCTCTTAGTTTTACACATGTTCTAGTGGCTCTTAGACTTCTTTCTCTTCTCTCCTCTCTTAATTCTATAAGTAGTAACCATTTTGGCTCTTGTATACGAATACCACACCATGTATGGTGAACCCCTACTGGTTTTAACATTGTAATTTTCCTTTTAAAAATAAATAAAAGTCTTGTTTTGAGTTCATGAATATTTGTATAAGTGTGAAAAGTGATGTATGGTGTTAAATGATAATCTTTTATCCTTGCTTCTCCTTATCCTCTCATGTTTATGCAAGATTTCCTATTCTAATAGGTCATATAGAGTGTATCTAGTGTGATAGGATCCTTTAAAGTGTAAAATTATTCTTAGAGTGTGCAATATACTCTATGGTTCACTTACCTTATGTTGTCTCATGCATATCACCTCTATGTTGAAAAACTTATGTTAGAACCTATTAGGACTTGAAAGCTGGTTTATAGGTCTTGTTTCTTAGTGAAATGATTATTATGGTCATGTGGAAATCCTTTTGGTGTATCACCTCCTTAGATTATTTTAATTTCATGAAAACTTATATCTCTTTTCCCACAAACAATTAGTTAAGTAGGTGATGATCATTTCAAGGCATATTCAAGGAGCTAGCCCTTAAACCTAGATGTTCACTTATACTATAGGTAAACCCACATACCTAGAACTATTCCCATGTTTCCCAAATATATGGAAAAATTAAACACCTTCCTCTAGGGTGCAATATTTTGTGACAATAGGTATTATTCCAAACATAAAATACCCTTTATTAGAAACATTTGAACAATCAAAATAATCAATAGAAGAAATCAAGGCATGAAAGTGAATGTAGCCGCCTCAATGCCTTGAAATGTGGAAAACCTAACTAAGATCCATTATAGGGGGTCTTATTCTATGATTCTTGATCAAATCCTTCAAACCTTCCTTATCACACTACCATGTATAAAGCTTATTAACCTCCATACTCAAAAATTGGTATGGTATTAGGAAAATAAGAAATGTGCTTACCATTAAATAGCAGGGCACGATACTAAAAGTTATAATGCTCTCAAAGATATAATCTAAGATTTATTAGCAGAGAGCTATATTTTATAGGAATAGTTTAGTATTTATTATCCTCATAATGAAACCACTAGAGTCATAACCACCCCAGGTACTAGTACATTATAGAGAGGGTAAGAATAAACTTCAAAAAATGAAGATAGAACCTCTAACAAGAATCAATATCGACCCCTGTTATACCCTCTAGACATAGATGAATTAAGAATCACAAAAACCCAACCATTGTTTCAAATAAATGTAATACACATAGACACTCTATCCCAAACATAGGGTCATAAAACCCAAAATCCCAACAAAGCCAAGGTGTCTATTTCAAAAGATCCTACTTATACTATAGGCAATCCTATGTCCCCTATCCCAAAGCCCAAAGTCTATTCTAGGGAAAGCATAAAATAAAAATCCCTCAGAGTTGATCTAGATATTGGTTTTGAAACAACTACACTAACTTCCCATCAAAATGTCTTTATACGAGCTTATCTAAAATTATTTGTAACATCACAAAGCTATGATAGAGGCCTTGCAGGATACCCATGTATAACTAGATGAACCTTAACCTCTATTGGCCTTCATTGGATCCTTACAAAAGTTATTATCTATCACATTTCATGATTTTGAAATATCCCCATTACAAGCTGAAGACCAGGACCCACCATTATTTATCACTTCCCAATTTAATCAAACATGAATCAAAAGAATTAGGATTGACCATAGAGACAATATAAATATTATCTCCTCACATGATTTTAGGAAACTCTAATTACCATAAACTATTATGGCTCAATCTCTAGTCATTATATGAGCCTTTAATGACACTGTTTCCCCCACATTAGGTACAGTCATCCTCCCCATCCAAGTACTCATACATACCCTCCTACAACTATTTTACATGATAGAGGGGGCATTTAAATATGACATCCTACTAGGAAGTCATTGGATATGCACTATGTGTTGTGTCCCCTATACTTTATATCAATGACTTAATTATGAACATGAAGATAAGATCCATGTTGTAAACCCAAACTGATTCAAGACATGCAACTTGACTTATCAACTTAATGATGCCTTTATCCCCCTAAGTAACTCAAGCCCATTATTCTTAGGGAAAACATCATCTAGTTCTACAATATCCTCATCTTGTATCCCTAATAAAAACTCGCTTGACTTGGAATTCCAAATAGCTCTCTTTAGGGGAGTATCAGTTTTTAACTCTTAGCACCTTATCAACCCCTCAAGAATATGGATTCCCTAACCAATAGTGTACTTACAAACCCAACCTAGGATATATTATCCCTTTTATCCCACCTTACCTCCAAACACACTTAATCTATGGATGAATCAATCAGTCACCTTATTACATGGAAAGTGAAACATGTACCAAACCATTCTAACCTAACTTTTCCTTTCTTGAAAAACCATACTTCACACAAACCTATATGTAATGATGTGCTTAGAAAGGATTTGGAATAGGACATTATGAACAAGGACCTCATGAAGTTATGATAAATTACCTTGTAAAACCACATAAAAATCATGACCTTAATTTTGAGAAAACTCTTGAAGTCGATAATAATAACACTTGTCCCATATCTTTATAAATATGGATGAAAAAAAACCATCATCATCACTTAGTTATCCTACAAAAATTGATGATAGTATTTTCATCCCCTGTAACTTTTTTATTAGAACCACTAACTTATCAAAACAATAAAAAAACCCTATACCTTCCCCTAACTTTTCCTGATCTAATAGATGAAAATTTCTCCTCAGTCTATGTAATAGAGTGTCATTATGATGAATCTATTTTAACATGTTCAGGGGTAGGGGATTCATATATAAATAATATCATACCATCTAATTTTCCTAGTATTTTAAATGAAGTCACAACTAATATTAACATAGTAATACTTGAGGTCTCATGAAACATCAAAGTTAGCCAATCCTTAGATTCTCAAGAACACCAAGATTTCACAACATTCTTTGCTTATCATAGCCAAGAATTTTCTTGGTCTTATAGTGATATTCCAGGAATAGATCTTGTTATATTCATACATAACATTTTCACCATTCCTGAAGCTAAACCAATAAAATAAATACTTTAAGAAATGCATCCTTGCATAGCGAATCTTGTCAAGGAATAATTACAGTGGTTATTATTCATTAACTTTATCCAACACATCAACTATCCTCAATGGGTATTTAGCATATTAATTGTCACAAAACCCATAGGGGGACTATGCCTTTGTACCAACTTTACTGATCTTAACATTACCTATACAAAAGATGATTTCCCCTTCCTAATATCAACTAGCTCATAGATCTCATTGTAGGACATGAAATGTTGTCACTCATGGATGGATTTTTTGGCTATAAACAAATCCTTATCACCCCATAAGATAAACATAAAAACTCTTTTATTACTCCATGGGGGAATTTTGTTATAGGGTCATGACTTTTGGTTTAAAAAATGTAGCAACAACTTACTATCATGCGATGACGTATATTTTCCATAACTTAACTCACAAAATCATTAAAGATTATGTGGATGATCTTAGTAAATCTATATATCATAAATATCACCTATCTATCCTTTAAATAGTCTTTGCCCATTAAGTCAAACATCAAGTTCATCTTAAGCCCAAACATTGTGTCTTAGGGGTTTTATCAGGAAAGATTTAAGTTTTATCATTTCCCTTTGGAGAATTGAGGTTAATCCTGATAAAATTAAATCCATTATAAATTGCCTCCTCCCTCCAATCTTAGGAAGATTCATAGTTTATAAGGGAAACTACAATCTATATGCCACTTTATTTCATAATAACATAACCAATGTCAAGCATTTCATTACCTTCTTAATAAAGACACCCAATTTGTATGGGATTCAAATTATCACGTAGCCTTTGATACGCTAAAGAAATATCTCTTATCTCCCCCTATCCTTATTCCATGAAGAGAGGATAAACCTTTTTAATTATATATCTCAACTACATACCATGATTTAGATGCCATTCTTACCCATCGAGATGAATAACATAGAGATCAAGCAGTTTATTAAATAAGTCACACTTTGGTTGAGTATGAGACTAGTTACATGCATATAAAAAAACTATGTTTGGATTTAGTATTCATAGCTTCTAAACTTTGAAACTATTTTCTTGATAAAAAAACTTATGAGATTACAAATAGTAATCCTCTTAAGTGCATGCATTCAAAAATCTATCAAAATAAATGAATGGCAAGTTGGCTTATGCTTCTCAACAAGTTTGAACTCAAATTCCTTAACCAGAAGTTGGTTAAGGGGTAGATCATTGCTGATCAATTAGTTAAGGCACCCCTTGATAATAATATACCATCCCATTATGAATTTCTCAATGAATCTATAGCTTCACATCCCAAGGAAATCTCAAATATCAGAGGATGTTGTTCTTTGATGGATCTAAGTGTGAATGTGGACAAGAATCAAGGATTATTCTAATACTACCAGAAGACATTCATATACCCCTATCTTTCAAACTTTATTTTAATTGTACTAATAATATGGAAGAATAGGAAACCCTAATTATAGGTCTCTGAATAACTTTGGCTCTAGGTGTTAAGTTGCTTTGTATTTTTAGGGACTCTTATCTAGCAGTTAATCAAAATACCTGACATATATCAATGCAATAATAACATCCTCTAGAGGTATAAAATGTTAGTATAATAGTTACTATCCACCCTTAACCACTATGTCATCTAAACCACTCCTTGGTCAACCAATAAGTTTGATGATACCATGGATTCCTTGGCTTACTTTATCCCATCTTCTTCTCAAGAATTTAAATTGTTCATCCTTATTCACAAGGTCAATCAACCTTATTACACAAAATTTCATCTTCCTTATATCCATATTGTATAATAAAATCACTAAGATCTATATTACACATATAAATTTGATCATTTGTTTAAAGGTATCATTCCTTCAAATCTATCCAAAATTGTTAAGCATGCTTCTTAGTAGTAGAATACCTAACATATAATAATGGTAGGTGTGATTTATGAGCAGGGGTTTTATGGTATTCTCTTCCATTTTCTCAAGATATTTGAAGCAAATCTTGTAATAAAAAAAATACTTGATGGAATATGTGGTAGTCATTTTAGCTGTTTAACTGTCACCAATAAGATTGTGTGAATAGGTTATTATTGGCCTACTTTTAATCAGGACTGTCATGAATATGTCAAGAAATGCGTGAAGTGCCAATAACACTCCAACTTATCTCATGTCCCTAGTCATGTGTTACAGGTAGCCAAGGATTTTTGTCAAATCTCCCAATGGGGATTAGACCTTATAGGGCAGATTAATCCTAAATCTTCCTAATGACATAGATTTAGCATTATTTCTACTAAATATTTCACTAAATGGATGGAGGTTGTTACCCTTATTTTGACCAAGGTAGATAATATCATTGATCTAATTAATAATCATATCATATGTCATTTTGGAGTCCCACACAAAATAATTACAAATAATGGGAAATCTTTTATAAATAAGCAAGTCTAGAAGTTGTGTGATTCCTTAAACATTAAGCTAAACTTCTCATCATCTTATTATCCAACAAAATGTTTAAGGATCCAAAAAACCCTTGTCAAGATGTTAACCAAAATGGTCAATGAGGCTGGAAAGAATTGGCATCTTCAAATGCCTTTTTCTTTAGTCTATGGTATAGAAGCAATTCTCTCCCTAGAATTTCAAATTACTTCTCTTCAAATCTCTCTTAAGGACATCATTTCTAAAGAGTATTATCATCAAGAATGATTAACATATCCAAAATTTTAAGATGAGCATTGATCCATAGCTCTTGATCACCTTCATGTATATCAAGAACAAATAAAATGTACATATAATCAACATTTAAAATAATGAGGATTTAATATCAGTGACCTTATCCTTAAATAAAATCATGTCACAAATATGCAAATAAGTAAATGATGAAAGTTTGCTCTGAATTGGCTTGGACCCTATATTATCATTCATAAATATGGATCTTGGGCATACTTCTTGGACTCCCTTGATGGGAAACCAGAATTTGAACCTCTTAATGATTTACATCTATGTCCTTTTTACTATTATTAATCTTATTACAAACTATAGTCAGCATAAGTTATCTTTACATCTAGTCCCCTATCTCTAAACGTACACAATAATGATAAAGAATCATGTGAATTTATAGTAGTATACTCATTTTATCCTTAAATATGGATACCTTAGATATGTTCATAGCATGTTCTCATGGATTATCTCTAATAAAAATATGATGGATTTTTGAATCATTATTTCCCAAAAATCCTTCACCTTAAAGGTTTGTTCAAAAGGAATAACTTATTATCTTGTTCCATGGCTTGATTTATGAAAACACCCTAAGTTGCCTTAATCTAATCCATGGTAAAATGTTAATTTGGGATATGAAATCATGAAAAAAAAATCATACTTATCCCTCAAATAAAAACTATTATTGAAATCAAGAAAAAGATCAAAGTTGCAGATTGATCCCTCAAAGGATGGTTGTTATTAAAATCAAGAAAAAGATCAAAGTTGTAGACTGATCCCTCAAAGGATAAATTCTAAAATACATATATATAAACATATAGACCACTCCCTTGAAGGATGGATAAATGCTAATTTTTTTAGGAAACTTCCCACATTGATCAATTTTCTATTAAAAAGCAGACCCTTTAAAAATATATAAAATCAAAATTATATCATCAAAAATCTTCCCGCATTGATCAACTTTCATAAATTTAGACTTATCACATTGATCAGTGTACATATATACATGGATTATTTTAAGGTTAACCTAAAAATCTTGAAAATATAAAATAAGATGTGTATTCTCAGATAATTAAGTTTTCCCCCATTCCCTACAAACATTACAAACATGAAAATACTCTTTTAAATCCAAAGAATTATGAATTTAATTGACATGAAATTATTAAGGATACTCATTAACATTGGATAAAAGGGTGCATATGTGAAAGAAACACTAGGCCTAGCTTTTGTTAGGGTCCAATAAAATTATGAGTCATACATCCTTGATAATTTTAAACAAAAACCATTTCATCATAAACTATCATTATTCACAAACATTTAAATATATAAAAAACATAGCCTAATCTAAATCCATAATCAACAATGACATAAAACCCAATCCATGGTATCCCACATAATCCAATTAGTATAATCAAAAAAATAAAAACCATGTAAACACCATCCATGTAATATCAAATCCATAGTTAAATACATCATAAATTCATAAGCTCATGAAATTATCAAATGATTTAAAATCCATGATCCATCCTAAATCTATTAAAACACATAAATATATATCCATAATCAAAATCAAGATAATAATTTAAAGCTACACCACATGATCTAAGAAACCATAATCCATTTAAACACCATATAAACAATATAAACCATGATGTATCACATAAATAAACTTATATACCATCTAAACATAATCTAAGTAATCTAGACCCATAATAAAATAGTGCAAGATCATGTAAAAAATATGTGGTACATAAACTCAAGTGCATATATACAAAATCTCAAATACACATCATAATAATGTCATGATATAAGATATATACAAATCCAATCCATATAATAAGCCATAGATATGGCTACTTTGTAAACTAGAGCTGGCTTAGGTGGATACTAACTCCACCTCCTACACTACCTCCATCCTCACCTCCATCTCCTCCTCCATCCCTCCCATCTCTCCCTTGTGATACACTCCCCACACTATTTGTATCAATTTATGTCCATCAAGGAGTCCAATCCTATGTGGCTATATGGGTGTCATATTTGGGAACCTCTAGAAACTACTCTATAACAATCTACTCGTTGTACTAGAGCTCTATCATGGCATCCATATATATGTCCATACTAATAGTACCTGATGGCCCTATCCTCCTACCTTATGTCCCTCCCCCTACTAAATATCCTAACATAACTCCTCTTACATCCCCTGATATTACCCAAAGCCTTTCATATTGGTCATAATATTTTTCCCAATCCTGACATGCCTTATCATAACTCAACTATAATGAATCAAAATGCCCCTACAACTCAGTCAAATTGGTATGTAGGCGATCCTTCTCAAACTCAAATCCAAATAATTGTGCCTATAAAATATGGAACTCTACATGTAGACTATCTCTCTATGCTATCACTACCTATATATCTAGATCTCCCTCCCCATCTCCTCCTCTCTCCTCCACATCCACTATCTCTACACTTCCTACCTCCCATTGAGGCCACACCACTCTCTCCTATCCTCCTCCCAACTGGTCCATCCACATTAAAATATATCCCATTGTAGTCCTGGCATTATCCACATCCACCCCTTATGTAACCTCCTCTATCCAAATCTTAAGACTTATCATTTGTGGCTCTGGTAACTCCCCCTCAGAGTCATCTCTTATATATACTTGTGGTGTTTTGAGTATATCATTGAGCATCCCAAATTGTCACCACACATGCCCAAACTAAAACAAATCTATATGCTCTGCATGATTCCCTCATAGCCACCTCACCCACTGCACCACCATTAACTCCATATCCATCCTTGAACATACTATAAATTTAACATATGGTCTCCATACCACCTCCTCCTCATCTAATTCTAAAATTTATTTATATTAATCTAAATCTTGTACGCTCCCATCTCCATATGGATGGGTGAAGTCATCTCTCCATCATAAAAATCCCACACTAAATGCAAATTTGTGACATACCATCCATGGTAGCCTTAGTGTATTAACTAATCATATATGCTCATAGGCCTAGCACTGTAGTACAAAAGTCACATCCAAACTAAAACATTGTTGTGTCCTCCATCCCTAGAACTCTCTATATATTTGTGCTAAAAATATAGGATCCCATGCAGACATTATATGATGCTCACACATATATGCTAGTACCCTTTTCAAAATCCATGTAAATCTCCCACCACTTGAATTAGGCAACACATTATAAGAGAGCCACCATCATCATAGAAATTATTCATCTCCTAGCTCAGTCTTGATCATATAACACCTCAAAACTAAACCCTCTAACTATAAAATCAATATTTGTAGCATAATCTCCATATAGATGTGTTAGTGATACTTCTCATCCTCTTTCATCCACCATAATAATATCCTCCCCCTTCACCAGTAGTTGTAATATCTGATATATCCTCTAATGTTAGGTTCATCTCCAGAGTAGGCATCCAAAAGGTCTATGTAGCTGGATCCAATCACTCTAATAGTGCCACAATTAGACTTTAATCTCTATGCACTTGGCAATAGTGACATATTCCACCTAATCTTATAGCCTCTAGATGTTACCAATCTACATCTCCCATCACCTCTTACAGCTGCTACAACAATGGTGGCACTTGATCTCGCATGGTAAGTAATCCTACACCACTAACTCTATATTCTAAGTTTTCTCTTACCCCTCATTCTTAATCATCAGCACCAACCCTTACCAAATCAATAACGATTAGCACCCAATCATCATTGATTATTCGATTAGTATCAATCCATAAACAATTGATGGTCATTCATCAGAGGAATCGCTATCGATCCACTATGGATCAATATAGACACCTACTAACTCTAAAAAAACTATCTAAAATAATAACAAAAGACTTACAAAAATTAAAAATTCAAAAAAAAATAAAAAAATTACACCCTACCTCATCATGTGATCATCATCGTCATCGTCAACCACTCTTTTTAGCCTCCATCTTATATGCTTTGCTAAAATGTGTAGACAGGAGTCAAAATTTTATCTATTGTACACACATTCTCAAATCAAAAGTGATCTCCCATCATGTCTGGAATACAATATAGCACTAATAAATTTATTGTAATTATTTTATGATCACCAAAATTCTATGATAATCAGCATTGATTTCTAGTTAATTGGCATCGATTATGGAAATCATGATTGATTCCATTCTCCTTACTATTATTTTATTTCCTTTACCCTAATATCTATTGTGACCCAAGACCACATAAGTTCCCTTGTTATCATTATCCCCTTATTTGCCACCTTATACCCTTGGTTATTGGACATAGACCCTTTGTTGGTCCCACAACCTTTTCAAAAGTCCTATATTCCCATTGGGACATTTCCCTTGTGAAACCAAAAAAGTATTTTATCCTATGAACAACTATGTATAGATCTCACATATAACCCACACACACTAGATTATTTCATTGGCCCACCATATACTTTGTTGTCTTGATCGCCTTTGATTGTGGATACTTTTTCATAGTTATAGAAATCCACTACATGATTACCTTAGGGAATTACTACCTATATTATCCTATGTCTTAATAATGCATACTTAGTGCTATTCTCGCTAGTTGGTTGATCATCCCATTTTTTACCCTATACATATAATATCCATTACCATTTACTTCAAACCCACCATTGATTTGTTCTCCTAAACTAGCTCTTAATTTTAGGGGGGGATACCTCCTCACATAAACTTGGCGCATGGACCCATCCTATTTTTTTGTCTCATAATAGGTTATCACAAACCACTTAATAAAAAGGGGCAAATGTAGAAACTACAAATTTACACCATTATATTAGTATGAATATATGTTTCTTAACACTTCCCCATCCTTTTTTATGTTATTTAATTTAGTTTTACCAATTACTATCTTACTTCGTGTAATTAGTCTTACTAATTACTTTCTACCTAGGTAACTAATTTTAACTACATAACCCTCCTTAAATCTAATCAAATCTCCCCAAATATAGTATAAGCAAGTTATTTTTAACCTCTTAACGAAATCTCACTAGAAAAACTTCATTCAAAATAACCTAGGACTAAGTTTAACCTCATGAATTGGATTTTTTTAATGGAATTTGTAAACTTAGACTGGATCGACATTGATCCCTACAATCATCATCGATCCTATTTAGATCATCGTCAATTTAAACTCATACCATCTTTGATTAGAAGAACCCTGAATTTATACACTAGAATGCTGGAGAAATTATCTTGGAATACTTGAATAATAATGACATACCTATCTTAGTCCATCCTCATTCAAAGATTAAGAATATCCTCATCAACTTGATAATTCTCTATTATATCAGAAGCATTTCAGATGTAAATATATTGCTTATTTGAATATATTATGATTCCTATATTGTTTGATTATGTTTTATTTATTTCCCTTAGTTTTTGTTAGATTATCATTATCTATTCCTAAAGTCATTTCAAATCCCACTTTTAGGCCCCATCGTGTGCTTTATTTATCCATTATCAGGATCAATGGCAATTCCTCATATGAATCATCCCTAATTAGTATAATCATTAGCAATTTTGAAATAATTGACATCGATCCCTATGTTTTTACCTTATGTATGTAATCCAAAGCTAATTTAACATTCCAAATTAAATTCAATTAGCTATTTCTGGTCTTACAATCATGAATCTTTGCTTTTAGATGACATTACTAGGAGTTATATGTGATGTGATTTCTATCTATGATTTTCCCATAGTCCCTCACCTGCTCTTCTCAAATCAGAGTGATATTTCCTTTGATCTAGGACTTTATGAAATTGTGTTTGCCCCTACTCTAGAAGTAGTCACTGAATAATTAGAAGTAATATAGGAACAAGAAGATTCAACTATAGCTTATTATAATGAACACTTTGTTAACATCCATGCAATAGATTAATCTAGTTCATTTCAGTATCACATCTATATTATCATATGCTTTTTTTGTAGTTTATAATATTACTTTTTCCACTTAATTTCTTCATGCAGTGGGCTAACATCCTCTTAAGAAAGTTTACCACTTCCTGAAACTGATATAGCATCATGCAGTCCACTTGTCTATCTTATTAATCAATCTTTTTCAAGTTGTCTCTTATGTGCAGGTAATCTTTCCCAACTAAAAAGGAGTTCCCACTTTACTAGATCAATCATGTGTAATCTCCATCATAAACATCGATTTAAAACCCTATATCACAATTTATATTTTAATAAATTTATTTATTAAGAAAAATGAACAAAAATATACTAAAACACCTTCCTTTCTATTTCAACCACTTATTTGCCTTAAGGATCTTGGGACTCCTAGTTCTTTCACAAGTAACCACTTGTCATTTAGTTTCCCAATATTTATTGGCCTTAGCCTTATGCTATTACCATTTTTTGATTTGTTTATGCTCTCACCTTTTTTTGAGATCATTCTCATATTTTGCTACACATCAATCATGTTTCCTTATCATCAACTTTCTTCTATCCCATATCTTGAGAGAACTACATTTATCCTAAAGTTTATGTTAAATATTGTATCCATGGAGCTATATAGCCTACATCCACTTTCCTAATGCATCTAAAGTTATCTTGGTTACCCCTTCATTTTAATCTATTCCTCCCATTTTGTTTGTTTATTTTTATTGTCTCCTATAGCCTAGGGGCAGTGTTTGTCATCTTATTTTTGTCATTATTTCCCTATCGCCTAGGGGGAAAATTATGTATTTTTTTTCCTTCATTGTTATAATACATCATTATTATCTATCTTAGAAGTCACCCTGTCACCAAGAGTAACACCTTTATTACACACACATAAACACTTTGTTTTTTATTTTTCACTAACATTGTACTTACCCATTGTTTGTGTTTGTTTAGTTGTTTTTAATTATTTTGTTTGCTTCATGTTTATTGTTGTTTTTTTGTGTCTTTATTTATATTTATTGGTGTTTTATTTTGTGTATTTGCCTATTTATTTTATTTCCTTGTTGTGCCTTGACTTAGTATGAAATCATTCATTGGGTGATTCCTTGCACATTATACTTAAGTCCATCTATACTCATATGTCAACCTTGTCATCATGGTTTTTATCATTTATGAATTATTTTCAATTGTTTATTAGATCAATTGTTAATATTTATGCACATTATGGCTAGGTCATCATGGTGTTTTATATCATGGTACATACCATCATGTGATACAACAAAAATTAGCTCAATGGATCTTATAATAAATGTCACCATGGTACTTCTCCTTGTTTACCTGACAATTAATCAACATATCCAAACATTACCTAAATAAAGAGTAATTAAATCACAAATGAATTTTAATTTTTATTTGTTAGGATATGCATCTCCATACTAGTAGGTAGTCCAAATTCATGCCTATCCTTTATGTTTTCTTACTCTTACTCTATGAGTACAAATTATATATGTGATCTCCCTTTTCAATTTGTCAAGTTATGTCAATCATCCCAATATCAATGATTATAACCACCTTTAGGAAAATAATTGTGTTTTGATGTATCTACCTTATTGGGACATGTTTTCATTGTCCTAATGGTTATAGCTACCTTTGGAAAAATTATTATCTCTATCCACCCTACTAGAGCATTTTTAATTATGCTAATGATTATAATTGCCTTTGGGTAAATCATTATTTTTACCTCACTATGTCTATGATTATAACTGCCTTTAGGTAAATCATCCTTTTTATATACCCTATTGGAGCATCTTATTATGCCACTAATTATAACTACCTTTGGGTAAAATAGTCTTTACCACCCACTTTACCCTTAGGTCTCATTGTTTCATTCTTTTTAAGGGAATTTTTGTTAACCTTATTTTCCACTTACCCCCTTGACGAGGCATCCAGGGCTCATCCATTGCCTTTTGGGGCATTATACATTCATGAATTTTTTATTCTTTGAGAAGACGTTACTGTGCTTATAGCTTGAAATGCTTTCCCAAATAGAGGTAAGTTATAGACACCCCATTCCGGCCACAATTAGATTCCAATCAGAATGTAGATTGATTTATACCAAATAGTGTAAATTAAGTGTAAGAATCACTAAATATCTCAATTTCATTCACACATCAGACATTAGTGATCAGAATCATGTTGAGGCATACCTATTTGGGATATTATCCTATATGAAATAATAACATTTCACATAATCATCTCTAGTCAAATCTCAACCTTGAAATGTGACAATTTGGCCTTTAGACCCATTAAACAAGGCACTTGAACAATTCCTAAAGTGTTAAAATGCTAAGCAAAATGAATTAATTAATCAAACCAAAGTAAATTCTTAAGTGAATATTCCATGTGTAATTAGTGAAAACAAATTTTTTAAAAATAAAAATGAGGTTATGATAATGTCATCATCCTCAAAGTCAAGTAATTAGAAATATCTCTCTAAATGCAATAAATTCAAAAATGGAGAGCTATGCTTAATAAATAACATCTCTATCCCAAAAATTAATTACATGTTCCTCCTTAACTCAATTAGGGTTAGTTTTAACTCAACCATAATTAACTCTAACCTAACTACACTTGGGTTAGAGTTAGTCTTGGAGGCTATAAATACAAGGCCTCACCCATTGATAAAAAATCTCTAGTAATGTAATTTTATTATGCAATATTTCCCTCAAAGCTCTCTTGATGTAATGTTACCATGACCATTTTCTAAACCAAATCCAATCCCAACATAACTCAACATTACCAAGGTGAAAATGAGAGGTGGAGTAAAGACCTCCATTGCCAAATAATTCTTGATCACAAAATTGAGCACATTAACTCATTGCCAACACAAAACACTTGCTCTTATGGAAGGTAAAATGTCTTGTTTTGATCTCATTTGTTAGTTACTTGTATAATTCACTAGCTCTTTGAGTGTCTAGGCTAGAGGTGTAAGCTTTTTAGTGTGTTTTGTTTGATTTTCTTTCAGACTAACACAATACTAATTTCCATTGTACATATTCCTTGATCACACTAATGATCAGATATAAATGCAATACAAATCAGAATTAACGACTACTTATGTGGTCTAAATTTTATACTAGTTGGCATAGGGGAATGCAGAGATGATTCAAAGGTAATTATCCAAGTACATACAAGTAAATGGAAAATACTAACTTTAAATATTGATAATAAATATAATTTTTTTGTAATGAAACTAATACACAACACACTATTTTAGTAGGTGTGCCATGGATAAATCTATTTGTCAAATTTTGCATTTTCAAGGAACATGAGGCACAATACATAGATTAATGAATTAAAAGTATTAAATGGTCACCATTTACAAATTCACTCAATAATTTTCATCCATATCATTAAGCTATTCCATTAAGAGCCAACTTGTTGTTGCCTCTCAACCAAGATTTTAGGCACCATTTCTCTGCCAAAACCAAGCCAGATCTTGCCTATGGGCCAGCTATGCCAACTACTCATCCAACCCACTTCTGGCAAGACAAGCCCTTATTTGTTACTATTCATGTGTTTTATTTCCATTTCACAATTAATTTAGCCTTTACCCAACCCCCAAAATTCATCTATGAATCACATCAATCTGTTGATCAAACCTAGTTTTAGCATAGTCAAGCATCGATGGTCAGCATAATCATCGATGGTCAGGCATAACCACCGATGGTCAACCTAACCATCGATGTTCACTTATGGTAGAAAAATAATCAAGATGCATTGACCTAGTTATACTTATCAAAATCTACTTTTCTATGTTTTTGATTATTCATAGACCCCTTTCAAACCTTCTAAACCATACTTTGACCCATTAGCACTAGCACTAATTAGTTTATAACTAATTTGATCATTCTAGCATATCTCTTTATCAATAAAATATTGTAATTAGTTTTAGTACCTTTTGATTATTGATGCAAGTACTTTATTTCTATTTTATCAACTTAATTATTTTAAAATGGTTAATTGATAGCCCCTAAGGAAGCTCTCACTTTTGAGATCTAGTTAGCGCTAGGAAATCCACCTAACTACTTGTCTAACCCATAAATTTACTTTAGTTTTTTCTTACATACAGTTTATCCTCCCAAGCTAAAGAGGAGCTCTTCATAATATTATGATTCAATTCACACACTTTTTATTAGGTATTCCTACCATAACCTATATTTCTAGTTTTACTACCTTCTTCTGAATAATAACAAAATTTGAGTAAAACATTCTAGCAAGCCCAGTGGGACCCTCATCTCTACTTGCATTTTCATTTTATCTACATCTATATGCTTCTTTATATTTCTATTTTCATAATTGAAATCACAATCTCATTTGGGTCTAAAACTTATTGCATCCATTGATTGCCTACTTATTCTAGCTCACTTAGCTTAATTAATGGCATCAAGATTAATCATAGCACACTTATGTTACACAACCAAACCACATAATCAATAAAACACCATAACTTACCTAAGCTAAGGTCCAACTAGCATTTCATCACCCAATGAATCACCTTACCCTACCTGACAATCCTACTTGGATGTCATCACCAAGAGGAGGACCCACTCAATTCTCTAGTTGAGTATAAGCTCTAAATAAATGGTAAATATTGGCTAAGAGAACAAGCTTAGATTTGAGATCATGAAGCGAGGGGAGTAAGTCCCAAATACCAAGACATGTACCATATTTAGTATAGGTTATTTTGAGCACCGAAACTAACCTGATACTATTCATAAAATGTTTATCTAGTACCTGATCTACAAACTAATTTCCATCACACATTCTCATAAACTAAGGCATAAGCCAAAAGAAAGATTAAAATTAACCTCTAGGATTGATGTACTTCATAGTGTATGTCTTGATTGCCTTGATCATTTTCTTATCTTCTTCTCATTTGAGCAGTGAGTTTGTTTTTGTTTTCTCTCCCCTTTCCTTGTATGGTTCTCACTTGTCAGCAACCAAGAGACCCGATAGAATAAAACCAATCACCTAAATCAACCTCTTCTATCTTCTCATCTATGGAGTATGTCTTCAAGTTAGAAGATTCACCTTGTCCATTGGGAATCCCTACTTTCCCTTGGGTATTTCCCTAAAGGGACATGTATTTTACCACCTTTTTATACAATAATTTAGTGGCCCTTCAGCACTTTCTTAACACCTTTTCTCACCATAGCCTAGTTCCAACTTCACCTAAAGATCCTCCTTATGGCATGCCATCCCACCTTATGAAGGGTATCCATATTTCCATGTCACCACCCAACCTTTGACCACTTAGGCATCTTCATCTACTAACCCCTTTGAAGCTATGACTGAGAAACAACCTATCAAACCAATCGTTACCCTTACACCATCCACCCCTAATTATGACTCCTCTACCTTGGAGATAACCCAAACATTAACCTATCATGTCCCACTTGTAGTTAGGGCACCCACCACTATCATCTCCAACCTCCCCTTTGTCAAACCTAGCCCATTGGTTAATACCTCTTTACCAAGCTTAGGGGTACCTATCCCTTCTACATCACCACCCATTAGTACAAAGGTCACTACCACCCCTCTAATTACCAAACCAACCATAGCTCAACCTACCTCATCATCCCAAAAAATACCTACATCATCTAACATTAATTATACCACTAACCCACAAGGGTATATACCTACTACCCAACTGCTAGAAACTACCTATCCTTATACATCATCTACCCAACTTCTCATAACCTCTTATCAGTATAGGGCCATCTCCCAACCTCATGTAAATTATCAATATATTCCCCAACCACAATATATGCCTTATAACCCCTTAGGTACAATGCCTCAAATAGACTTAATGAAAATAATCATGGATAAAATGACAACTTTTGAGTCATTCCTTTCAAGAGCCCATAACATTTTATCTTATGACCAAATTTTTAATGAGCCCATCCACCCTTCGATTCCTAACATACCTTATCAAACCCAATGGGATATTCCAAAATTGACCAAGTTTAATAGTAATGAAGACCCCAAAAAACATTTAAGATCATTTAGGCATTCTTGTTATATGATTGCCTACAATGATGCCCTTCTCTTGCACACATTTCATGTCTCTTTTTGGCCTGGCACTGGACTGGTATATTTCCATTACCAAACATTCCATCTTCTCCTTTAACCAATTAGCTCATACTTTTGTGAATCACTTATCAATCAAAATATCTAAGAAAGTCTCTATCACTGACCTTTATTCCATTCACCAATTTGAGGATGAGTCTATAGCTAATTTTGTGGCTTGTTGGAGAAGTTTGATTAACCAATTATCATTCTCCTTACCTCATCTTGAATTGATCAAAAAAATCCCATGTTTGTGATAGAGACATCTCTTCTACATTACTTTTCCAAAGATTTAGAACTTTTAATGAAGCTTATACCATGGCACGTAAGTTAGAAAATTGAACCATAAATGAGTGTAAACTGAAGTTATGAAACAAGAACTTTGCCTTCAAAACCAATAAGCCTCCTCCTCCAAAGTGGGACTCTTGGACTAAAAATAAGAGAACTATGAATGTAGTTGTCCTTAAGGCTGCCCCACCACCTAATGTCAATCAAAAAAACTTTCCCAATCCCTCTAACCAAAGCTTGTAGCACCCAAACTGAGGCACCCAAAAATAATTTACTCCACTTGGAGAATCTTATGCCTTGGTGTTGGAAAAGTTACTAAAAGCTAATCTTGTACATCTTTCACCCATCAAACCTCCCCCATAGTTTGATTTCTTCTTGTCCAATGCCTGCTTGGTATAATGAAAATGACCTTTATACCTTTCATCGAGTAATCAAACATGACATCAACTGATGTAATTATTTCAAGAATGTTGTTCAAAGTGTCATTGACAAGGGGGAACTCACATTAGATAACCCAAATTCCCCTCAAAGTCAAGTCTTGAACATCTTCAAAAATCCCTTTCCCAACCATGTCCCTATCAAAAATGAGAACACATAGGTCAAATTCTCTCATGATGCCTACATAGTCAACATGGTTCATGATACACCTACCCATGAGGACCCAACCATCTAATCCACCAACTCTTCCCCCACCTCACTTACAGAGGTAGAAGAGTCATCTTCCCCTCCTTCAGAGAATCAACACAAGGAGGTTTATTTTTCCCTATCCACACTCATAGAAGCTTTGGAATCATCACATTCTACCCCCACATCTAAACAAGTAAATGTTCCTAATTTGCTACCTCCACCAACTACCCAACAAAACACTACTCGTATGGATATTGTTCCTAAAGGAAAAGCATTTCTATCAATACTTCCCATGGATGAGCTATTTATCTTAACCTTACTTCCTTCACCTTAATAAATCAACCAACCTACCAACTAGCCTCCACAACCTACAAGTCTATCTCTTACATCCACTACCCATGAAGTAAAACCAATACACAAACCTTTTTCCACATTAGTGTAGAAATTAGAATTTGCCCTGAAACTAGATATGGATCAAGCCACTTTTTGGCAACATCTAGGCCTCCCTTACATCAACAAACTTGAACCTTCTAGCACACCTTTAACCAACCAAATTTATCATCTTTCAACCACCTCTCAAACCAATCAAAACTTCTACCAACCCCTCACATTCCCCACCAACTGAGGCAATCATACCTCAAATAAGTAAACCACCAAACAAACCTATTACAAACCTTGGTACCTTACCCATATAGAGTTTGGTCTTCTTATCTCTTAAAGTAGATTTGACCCCATCTAAACCTCCACCCAAACCTCAACCTTAACCAACTAAAAGAGCAAAACCATCAAATAGCCAAATGCCTAGGGTTTTCCCTTCCTCTGCCCTACCCTCTATCTTGGGTCCTCATCCATCAACTTTACCCAAAAAGTAAAGTCCTTTTAATATATGTCATCCATTGCTACTTGTTACACCAGCCCAATTATTATTTGATACATCAGTATTTCTTGAACTATCAATAGCCAAACTATCAACCTTAAACCCTCTAACCACTAACATGCCCAAACCAAAACAATTACCTAGAAACATCACCTCACCCAAGCTTTCTCTTACCAAACCTGCTACCATGAAATCACCCCACTTACCAACCAAAATGACAACCCCTAAACCTTTCCCACCTCTCACTGAATCTTATTCAACCATTTTACAAATGTTGTTACAATCTTTGTACCTCACCTTATCTCCTATCAGACCCTTTGATCCTCTTGGTTCAAAATTGGCTTGGTAAAATGATCATCAAATCTGTTCCTATCACAAGACACCTAGACATGACACAAAGAACTACAAATATCTTTATGCCATTATCCATCATCTCTATAATGAGGATGATCTCTTATAAGAAGAGCTTCCCTTGAACCCTCTACCAAGGTACCCACTGGCCATTTGCCAACACATATCGAATCCTCCACTCACCTCAAAATGATGGTGAACCTACCCAACCTCCTATCACATCATTCCCATCTATCCATACCATCAACATGGTCACACAATCATAACTGAGGGATAAATGGAAAGCCAAGGTGTTCATTCCATGGATATACCCACATACTCATCCTAAACCAAACTCGATCCAACCCTCTACATCCTCAACTCTACCCAAAGTAACCATTTTAGGCACCTTCAAGATTAATCCTTATGAATCCATTAGGAGGGTCATTATTAAGTAGCTTCACCAAGATCTAGCTAGGATGAGCCTCTATGAGATCATTTATACCTCACCTCACCATCGCTAGGCCATGATAGAGGCTATGCAGGCCATTGAGGTCAGACCAAGAGACTCCAGAACTATAAAGGCCTTCATGGGTGCTTTCAAACTCTTAACCCTTGTTACCTTCAAGGACTCTTAGATACCTTTCATCTACCCCAAAGACCTAGATCCACTTCTATTTATTACTACCCATATCAACCAAACCCACATAAAATAGGTTATGATCGATGGGGGAGCCAATATCAACATCATCTCTTCCCATGCCCAAAATCAACTTAAGCTATCAAATAATGTCATGTCTATAACTTCTACCATCCTTAGATCCTTTAATGACACTATGACCACTACCTTGGGAATCACTGTCTTTCACATTCTATTAGGACCTTGCACACTCCCCAAACTTTTCTATGTGGTCAAAGGTGAATTCTAGTACAATGTTTTACTAGGGAGACCTTATATCTGTGTTATGGCTTGTGTAACTTTCACCCTCCATCGTTGTGTCAAGTTTAAACATGATGGTTATGTGGTTACCATACAAGCTGACCCTAGCCCTTTTGTGGCATGTAATATGACCTACCGACCTAATGATGTTCTCTTACCTCCATCCAAAGAACCACAAAAACTACCACCCATGGAAGCTGAAGCCATTACTTCCCCTTTGATGAAAGCATCTACCAATTCATCTATTTTTATGGACCAAATACCCAACATTAATCCCTTGGAGTCTACCTTCTAGTGCCTTACCCTTGAAGAATATCATCTCCTCACCTTGGATGCCCTCCTTAACCCCAATAATCTTAGAAACTCAACTACCAATCAGATTATGACCCCAACATTAGAGTCATTATTCCTTTAGGACCTCCCAACTATCATAATTACTTCATCTATGGGAGAATCCACAAGCTACTTAGTATTTTAATTACCTACCCTTCACCTCAACCATTCACCTTTAACTTCTCTTGGACAAACCTGACTTTGCCAAACTATACCTTCACAGGTGTGCCTATAAGGGATTTAGTTTAAGACAATATGAGCATGGTACACACACATTGACCTCAGTCAAGACTCATAATCCTTATGAGAAACATGACCTCAACTTCATTCTACCTAATAAGAAGAAAGCCAATAAACCTACCACTACCATTGTTATAAAAGAGAGCCCTTCCCTACCAACCTACCCTCACCCTAAGAGTGAGGATGAGGACATCATCCCACTTAAATTTTTTTTCATCAACATGATTACCCTCAACCCCCTAACTTAAAAAGAGGAAGGGGCACCCATATCCATCCCTTTGATCCATCCTAAACTCATGGGAGATGACTCTCCTACTATTAACACTATTTAGTGTCAAAATGATGATGTTATTCTCACCTACGTTGGTGTACCGGATTCCTCCATCCATAAATATTTACCTCTAAAAAGCTCAACCATGTTGAATGAATCTAAAATGAAGATTGACATAGTCACTTTGGACAACCCCAATATCATCAAACTTGGCCAAAATCTCACCCCTGAGGAACTACAAGACTACTTAACCTTCCTCCATGAGCATAGCATTGCATTCACTTGGTCATATGCTGATATGCCTAGTATTGACCTAGCCATTACTACCCACAACATCGTCACCACTCATGATGTTAAACCTGTCAGACAGAAACTTTATTGAATGCATCATTGCATAGCCCTCCTTGTCAAAGAAGAGCTCCAATGCCTCCTTTCGATTAACTTCATTCAAACCATTGACTATCCCTAATGGGTTTTGAACATTGTACCTATCACTAAATCCATAGGGGGACTATGTATCTATGTGTACTTTCATGACCTCAACCTCACCTACCTAAAGTATGACTTCCCTCTACCTAGCATTGACCAACTTGTTGATCTTACAATAGGCCACAAGATGTCACTCATGGATGGATTATTGGGTTATAATTAGATCTTGAATACCCTAAATATCAGCATAAAATGACCTTTATCACCCCATGGAGGATTTTTTATTACAGATTCATTCCCTTCAATCTTAATAATGCTAGTGCAACTTACCAATAGGCCATGACATATTTTTCATGACCTTATCCATACAATCATCAAAGACTATGTGGATGGCCTTTTTAGGAAGTACAAGCTTTGTAAAAACCATTTAGCCATTCTTAAGATTATTTTTGAGCAAATTATCCATTATCACATCCACCTTAATCCCAAGAAATGTATTTTTTGGGTCTTATTAGTCAAACTTCTTAGATTCATCATTTCCCTTCAAGGAATCAAAGTTGATCCAGCCAAAATTAAAGCCATCCTTGAGATGTTACCTTCATCTAATCTTGAACAACTCCATAGATTATAGGGGAAACTTTAATCCATTCATCACTTCATCTTGTAGCTCTCTGATTGATGTCAACCCTTCCACCACCTCTTGAAAAAGGATGTCTCTTTCAAGTGGAAAGTTGATTGTCAAAAGGCCTTTGATACACTCAAACAATACCTACTATCTTCACCTATCCTTATACCTCCTAAGGATGACCAACCTTTCTACCTCTATATCTCTACCACAGACCACTCCCTAGGGGTGATGCTTGCCCATCAGGATGAATAACACAAAAAGCAATCCATATATGAAATTAGTTGTACACTTATCAAATACAAGAATTGATACATGCATACTGAGAAACTATGTCTGGCCCTAGTCTTTATGGCCACCAAATTTCACCAATACCTTCTTAACCATAAAACATTTTTCATAACCAATATCGAACACCTCAAATACATGCACTCCAAACCATACCAAAACTAATGTATGACTAAGTGGTTCATGCTTTTAGCTAAGTTTAACCTTGAGTTCCTTCATCTGAAGTCGATTAAGGGGCAAGCAATTTCCAACCAACTAGCTGAGGCACCCTTAGAGGATAATTAACCTCCCCCTCTTGCATTTCTAAATGAGTCTATCACAAGCCTATTTCAAGCACATTTCACCAATCAGGTAACCATGTTTTTCAATGGTTCCAAATGTTAGTGTGGTGGGGGATCCAGTATTGTCCTTGTCCCCCTTATCGGTGAACCACTTCCCTTATCCTTTAAACTCAACTTCAAATGCACCAACAATGTGGTTGACTATGAATCCCTAGTAATAGGTCTCCAAACTGCTTTAGCCTTAGGAGTCAGAATAATCAATATATTTGGTGACTCCCAACTTGTGGTCAACCAAGTTACCAACATTTACCAATGTAAGAATCAGGTTTAACATTTGTACAAGCAACTAGTTATATAAATTTTAGCATAATTCAAACACTACCATATTCAGAACACCTCACAATCTACCAATAAATTTGTTGATACCATGGCTTCACTTGCCTCTCAAATCCCATCAGCACCCTTGGACTCCAAACTAATGATCATTGTCCATCACCTCACCAAGCCCTCCTACACCAAGATAAAAACTCCAACCATATTTAGTGTGGAGGAGATCCTACTTGACCTTTGGTACCAACAAACCTTCATCTACCTTCAACTTGGCATAGTTCCCTCTAGCCTCTCTAGGAATGCCCACTGAGCATTTATTAAGAGCACCTCCCATTATACCATTATGGGAGGAATCCATTACAAATGATGCTTAGATGGCCTCCTATTATGTTGCCTTCATGGTACAAAAGCATCTCATGCCATTAAAGAGACATATGATGGTATCTATGGGGGTCACTTTAGTGGCCTTGCTATGGCCAAGCGTATCTTCTACCTAGGCTATTACTAGCCCACCCTTAACCAAGACTGTTATGATTATGTGAAAAAGTGTGTCAAGTGTCAACAACATGCTAATTTACATCATGCACCTAGTAATAGCCTTCACATGTTCATAGATTTTTGGCCCTTCTCACAATGGGGTCTAGACCTTATTGGTGAAATCAACCCCCAATCTTCACAATGACATCATTCTATCATTATCACAACTAAATATTTTACCAAATAGGTGGAGGCTATTCCACTTGTCTTGATGAAATTTGAAAATATTTCAAATTCATCACCCATCATATCATCTATCATTTTGGTGTTCCCTATAAGATCATCACTGACAATGGCAAATCTTTGAAAAATAAACAAGTTCAAGGCCTTTGTGACATATTTGGTATTAAACTTAGCTGTTCATTACCTTATCACCCATAAGTCAATAGACAAGTTGAAGCCTCTAATAAAACCCTTAACAACATGCTTACCAAAAATGTCAATGCCTCAGGTTGAGATTGACACTTGCACATCCCCTTCGCCCTCTGGGATATCATACTAGCATTCAAACCCCCACTAGTGCTACACCCTTTTCTTTCATCTTTGGAGCCAAGGTTTTCTTGCCTCTAGAAATCCAAATACCTTCTCTTCACATATCTTTACAAGACCTCATTTCAAAAAATGATTACTATCAATAATGTTTAGACCAACTTGAGCTACTTTATGAGCATCATTTAGCCACTCTTTCCCATCTTCACGTCTATAAAGAATGAATCAAATGAGCCTATAATAAACACCTAAAATTTTGAGAATTCAACATTGGAGATCTTATCCTCAAGGAAAACCAACATTTCACCCATATGGAGAAAAGCAAAAGGGGAAAATTTGCCTTCAATTGGCTTGGACCCTACATCATTACCCATAAGTATGGATCAGGGGCTTATCATTTATCCTCTCTTGAAGGAAAACTAGAACTTGAGCCTCTCAATGGTTGGGATTTATGCCCCTTTTATTGTTTGATAGGGATCACAATCATCATTTGTCTAACTTAAGATCATCCCTTGCAACCACATTCATTTCCTTCTTTTTTTAGGGATAACTAACTAAAACTAAATCATGTGATTATCTATCATAATTATATCCTAATCTTGAACTATGGATATCATGGCTCTATCCATGGCATGATTCTCATAGTACTTCCCATCACTTTAAGATCATTTTGTATGGTCATTATTACCTATACCTCCTTTTCACCTACTATCCCCCCATGTCAGCTTATTTTTGCCTTCATAAGGGTAATCCGTTAAGCATTTATGAATAGGTATATGTCAATAAAAATCAAATAAAAGCAAATATCAATATCAAATAACAAAAATAAACTATGGGTCATCCTTAGCATCCACAGACTACTCCCTTAAAGGATAGCTATTGGAAACTCATTATAAAAATGCAAAATGTAAGGTGGACTGCTCCCTTGAAGGAAATCTATCAAAGGCATTTGAGCTAACCATATAAATCCAGACCACTCCCTTAAAAGATGGTTGGATAAAGCATTAGTCAAAGCAAGCAATTTTCTTGGAAGCTTCCCGCATCAATCAACATCTCCAACCCTCAAATGAAATCCAAAAGCAATTACAAGAGTAGAAGCAAAAATATTTTTTTGAAGCCACAATTGGCTCTCATAAACAATAATAAAATTAGGAAAACCATAATCAGCTCTCCTTCATAGAATTCCCGCATCGATTAGTCTACACTTTATATATAGACATAGACTTGTTTATATAAGCTCTTTGGACACCTATAAAAAAGGCATACTAATCTCACTAATAGTTCTAGTTTCACCCATTCTTCCTCCACATATCATATGCATGGGACTATGAGCTTAATTGACACAATGTTATTAGGATCCCTATCTATCAACCTAGGCATGCTAATGCAAAAAAATTTAAAGGCTTATTTTCACTAAGCCAATCCAATTTTGGGTTTTATGTCAATCTTTACCAATGAAAAGGCATTGTGTTCTTTTTCGTATCTTTTATTAGTCTATGTAAGCCTATAAACATGAGCAAAAAGCATCATACCAAAATCATGAACATCATGAACTATGTCAAAAAGCAACATCATCTATCCATCAATGAGCCAAGCACAATGTAAACATGTAGTAGCCAACCACAAACATTTACCTATCCATCACATCATGTAAGCTTCTAAACATGTTATTATACCATAAACAAAATCAATAAGCAAAACATCATAGCATATACCATTTACCATTCAATACACATAACCATAAACATGATCCATAACATATCCTATCTAACCATGAGCATAATTAAAACATCATAATTTAACTTTCTAAACATCACATGCCTAAACTACTAATTCAAATAACCATAACCATGAGCATCCATAACCATAAATCACAAACATGTCCATCACATAAAACACCAAATTTCATATATCATATACATTAAATAGTCAAAAATAATACATGTAACAATGTATCAATATCAACTTTCTCTCAAAATATACATATCACTACATCAGCGCACAGGCCAAAATCAAAAATCATACATATCATATGTCAAAATACAAAATCAAGCCCCTAGAACACTCAGACCACTTGCACCACTACCATTATCCCCATCTATACCTTTACCTGATGGTGGTCCCCCTGGGACCCTTGTCTACCCAACTATAATAATCCACTACCCTAGGGTATCTAGTGCAACCCCATTACCCAAACTGGATCTATACTTTAAAAATCTCATGGCATGGGGCAACTGATCTAGCACCATCACCTCATAGTATCTAATCTCTTATATAATAACTAGATATCATGCTTATGGAATTGATTTTAGTGGCCCTTTTATTGTTGTACCTTTCACACCCACACCAATCTACCCCTATAATGTGCCTTTCTATCCCTACAAAGTAGCTACCTACCCTTAAAAAATGAAAACTTGGACCTACACTTAGTCTCTCTTAACAGTCACTATCCCAACCTACCCTTGGAGTCTTGCCACCTATCCTTGCAAAACCTATATCTAAGCCTGGACCGTAGCCAATACCATCCCTCCTTGTCTTGCCTAATCGACTAGATCTATATCCATCAACCTTGCACCTCTATCATCTCCACCAGCATTTGTAGTTGCATAGATCGATTGGTACCAAGCCATCTATCCATTTGTGTACCTTGTATTGTCTATAAGATCCCTAATAAGAAGTTCCTCAAATCCACCACGTAGCTTTGTCTGAGTAGGTTGGGGCACCGATAATTAAACCTCTAAATCCTACCTCATATAGCATGGATATGGACTCGATACACCCTATAACAAACCAAACTAACATCAAACTTAGTCAAATGGAATTAGCTCCACCTTACCCTCTCAACAACCCACTATCCATCTGTAACTCTTCGTGAAAAGGGTCTACCTCTTGTATCCTGGCTAGAGTGGAAACTATAGGTATGGCCTCTAGGTGATGTCTCCAACTACCAACACATATAGTGCACCTCTAAACTAATCCATGTTGTGAGATCCACTACCTACACCTAATGCTGCATAATCATCCCTCCATCTCATAAAATAAATAGGGAACTCAACCTATGTATATCCTACCCATAACAACCCCATCGACCTCAGTACTTAGATGTGTTCCTAAGCCTATTGGTATAGTACCATCCCCACATTGATGTCATATCTCCTATTGTGCCTCAATCTCCATAGCTCCCTATAAATCTAAACTAATAAAATAGGCACCCAACCAAACATCATCCTACCAAGTAACAACTCAACCAATACACTTAGTAAAACATAAGGAAACTTCTCACTACTCGAATTTGGGATCCCAAAGCAAGTCACCATGATCATCATCATTGTCATCAATTGCCTCTATTTAGGGGCACTCTCATACAATGTTGAGTAGTTGAATCCTCCAGAGTGCTAACAGACTTGATCGCTATCATCTCCATACATATACTTAATAAACTTGTCCAACTCTTCTTGTTTGATCTAGTATATTACCTTACCACATAATGAAAGTTGAGTAATCTAATGTACATCCTCTGGGAGTATATTCATCTCCCCAATCGATATCAAAAAGTTATTGGTAGTAGGATCCCATCTCTTGATGAGTGTTACTATTATCAATGATCACTATGGGCATATCGTGGCTAGAATTCCCAAATCCAAGCTACCCCAAACAAAGCATTTAACTATGCAAACACCATCCTAATCACCTCAAACACTTAGGATACTACCTACCCAACCTAACTCACCCCTTATCAATTTTTTAATTTACCTACAAATTCACCTCAAACCCACAAAAACCTACCTAGGACACAACGGTCCCAAAACACTTCTACCAACTATACTGACCTACCTACCCAAGAAATACAAACAAGCAATTTCAAAAAAAAAAAAATTAAATGCACCCCTACGTCATTCTATGACCTCCTCCATGGTCTAAGCCCATGAGCAACTACCAAACCACATCCACATGCTCCCTGCATCTTAGACCCATGAATATCACACTCACACTCCAACAAAAGAGCAATCACCAACTCAGTAAGAAATCTATCCATGCATGTCACAATCGCTAAAGCCAAGTCTTCCAAGCACAAAAGTTACAATGAATAAAAGTAATTTTTGTTTTTACTTTTTACTTGGTGAACTTTTAGGGTTTCCCCTGACCTTTGATGATCAGGGTAGCCATCGATGGTTACCTTCTAGAGGACCCTGACCATCGATAGTCAGGGATCCCTAATTAGACACCACCTCCCCTTTTTTCAACTAACATATATCAATAAACATCTACCCCCACCAGGCCCTTGCCACTTTTAGAGAGGCCTTTCTCTTACAAATTAATTACCTCATCACCTCGTTGTTGGACTCTCATGGCCCCTTTAGCACGCAATTTTATAACCACTTGTTACTTGGTCTTTTGACCATAATGACAACATTGCTATGTTGAACTTTTATATTTTATGCCACCTTATGCATACTGACACACTTGTGTCTAACTAGGAGCACTTCCTACCTTGAATACCTATGACACTTGACCCATTCGTGTTTTCTCTAGGAGCACTTATTGCCTTGGATACCCAAAGGAAACACAAAAATTGTTTAGGAGACTTATGTTTGAGTTTTCCTAGCCACCATGCCTATAAGAATTCACATGGTTCACTTGTCACTTATCCTTCTCAGTATCAACCCTTTAACTTTTTACCAACATTGGCAATCTATCTTTGCATGACATTGGCTATCACAGATTTTTATCATATTTTGTGTGCACATTTGTACCTCACATGCTCAACCTCGAGTCACCACCTCATGACTCCACATTTACCCTTTATCAAACCCATACCTAATTTAGCTTTAACTCACCAACTCCTAGTTTGAGGGGGAATACATCCTCTCACCCTCTGGGTGACCAAACCCTTGAACTATACTCCATTTTTATTTTACCACTCATTCACAAGAGCAACACAATAAAGGGGGCAAAATGTAGACACCAAAAATCTACACACCAATGATTCTAAATGTCAAAGTTACCCTTGGACCCCTTAACACCCCTTTTTGGACCATCTAACACCTCTCAAGCCTAACCCACCTCCCTATGCCATGTTTCATGAAATAGGGTAAACATGGAAATCATGTCCCTTCCCCTTTGGACCCTAACCATCAATGATCAAGATCCACTATCTCAACTAAGTTTGTAAACATCATGCAAACTACTACCTTAACTTTTCTAAATATAACTTTTTTTAATTCATGTTGCAAGCCTTTTTCATGCATGAATTATATTTAGAAGCCCCAGTTACACCTTCCCTTCCACCTCTTGCTTGTGCCTATAAGAAAGAGAGGCCTGGGAGGTCCAAGGCATCTACAATTATTATCAAGAGTTAAGGCACTCAAAGTCCCCTTTTGTAGGTCAATCAAGTGCTTTAGCAAGCCAATAATCATACCAACATCATCCATATCATCAAGCCACTCCATTAAGAGCCGACTTGATATTGCCTCTTAACCAAGCTTCTAGGGACCATTACTCTACTGAAATCAAGCCAAATCCTACCTACAGGCCAGCTATGCCAACTACTCATCTAACCCACTTCTAGTAAGACAAGCCCTTGTTTATTACTATTCATGTGCTTTATTTCCATTGTACAATTAATTTAGACTTTGCCCAACCACTAAAATTCATCTATGAATCCCATCATTTGTTATGGATTAAACCTAGTTTTGGCATAGTCAACTACTAATGGTTAGCATAACTATCGATGCTTAGGCATAATCACTAATGATCAACCGAACCATCGATGGTCAGGCATAACCATCAACAATCAACCCAACCATCGATGGTCACCTATGGTAGAAAAACTAGAAATCTACCTTGACCCACTTACACTTATCCAAATCTACTTTTCTAAGTTTTTGATAGTTCACAGGCCCCTTTTAGACCTTCTAAGCCATACCTTTACCCATTAGCACTAACACTAATTAGTTTATAACTAATTTGATCATTATATCATATCTCTTTATCAAGAAATTATTGTTATTAGTTTTAGTACCTTTTGATTATTGATGCAAACACTTTCTTTCTATTTTATCAATTTAATTGTTTTAAAATGGTGGACTAACAACCCCTATAGAAGCTCTCACTTTCATGATCTAGCTAGTGCAAGGAAATCCACCTAGCTACTTGTCTAACCCATAAATTTGCTTTAGTACTTTTTTACATGCAGGTCATCCTCCCATGCCAAAGAGGAGCTCTTCACAATCTTCTATTTCAATGTGTACACTTTTTATCATGTATTCCTACAATAGCCCATATTTCTAGTTTTACTACCTTCTTCTGAGTAATAGAAAAATTTTAGTGAAATAATTACAACAAAAAATTCATAAATATACGAGTAAAAGAACTATTTAGATTATACAACCCATCCCACAACACACTATGGATCAATAATAAGGTGATATATGCATAAATTATAAGCATTATAGAAGGAATTAATTGACTATTCTAGATTTCATTGAGAATTAATATAGAAAGCATGTTGAAATATATGAACAAAAAGAAACAAACATATACAATTCATGTTTCTTTGTCATATAGGGCATGATCAAGATGAATTATAGATAGATATATACTTATAATTTTTTATAGGGAACATTATAATAGAAACTAAATGTGGTCCCAAAATTATAGATACACTACTTTTTATCATGAACACACAAAATCAAATAAGTGCCACATTGGGTCAACAAAGGTTACATGACATAGAAGCTACAATTGATAAGCTATAAAAGTACCTTTGATTCAAATTTGAGGATAGTACAATCCAAATTCTTCATGATGGTATATATGAAAATAGTAGAATCAAAAATGAGAAACAAGTTTAAAAGTTGGTTTATCTAAAAATTCCACATGAATCTTCTTACATAATAGAGAAACAAGTTATACACTTGCACAAGATTCATCAAAATTTAAAATATAAGGCCACATCCATAGAGCATGAATGGTATGATGACCAAAATTATGATGATCTATGGGAGGTCGATAAGATTTAGTATCTACGACTCGATGACCTTTCACTAGATATACTTTTGAATTATCCACATCCCTTGGATTTATTGTTTGATTTTTAGATTACCATTTTTATTTATATATGCAAAAAATATAAAATATATATATTCTAAAAAATTAAAAAATTAGGAACTATGCATTCTTATGTTTATCTCATTTACATCAGTCAATTTCTATATAGTTATTCAATACTTATATTTATCTAATTTATATAAAATATGATTCACAAGTGTACTTGATTGAATGCATAACATATAGGCTGTAATTTATAGATGTAGATGCAAGTGGTGATACTATCTTAGACTTATGGATTTTACACAAATAAAACCACTCTAATCTAGACAATAATGCACTACATTCTTGTCGAATTATGTTTGACTTGTTCAAGTGAACATAGGCTTTAATTTTATAAATTCAAACCACTCATAGGCTCTCTACAACTTTTCTATTTCACATCAAGTTCATTGAGGACATATTATTACACATGTTTTATTATTTTATGACTATTCCTATTATTCACACTTTGGTACATTATTATTTTTTATTTATTAGATCGATTATTTTCACATTGATAAATAATTAGACACTTGAGTTACTGAATATACTAGGATATTAATTACATTCAAGTCTCATAACACTCTTAATAAATTTTTAGATTTTGCCAAATATTCAGTGTATCCCATAATGAAAAAAGGTGTTTACATGTGTGGTAAGATAAGGCAGAAGGAGTGGAAGACCTTTATCAATTTACAAGTGTGGTAAGATAGGGCAGAAGGAACTAAGACCTTTAATAGTTTACAGGTGTGGTATGATAGGGTTTAAAGAGTGGATGACCTTTAGCAATTTTTTAGGTGTGGTAAGATAGGGAAGAAGGGCTAGAAGGCCTTCATCATTTTACAAGTGTGGTAAGATAAGGTGGAAGGAGTGGATGACCTTTAGTAGTTTACATGTGTGGTAAGATAGGGTAGAAGGAGTGGAAGACCTTCAATAATTTATAGGTGTGGTAAGATAAGGTAGAAGTGAAAGACCTTCAACAGTTTATAGGTGTGATAAGACAGGGTAGGAGTGGAAGGCCTTCAGTAATTTATAACTGTGGTAAGACAGGTCAGAAGGAGAGGAAGACCTTCAATAGTTTATGGGTATGGTAAGATAGGGTGGAAGGAGTCGATGACCTTCAGAAATTTTTAAGTCTAGTAAGATAGGGAAGAAGGAGCAAAATACCTTCAAAAATTTACAAGTGTGGTAATACAGGCTGAAAGGAGTAGATGACCTTCAGTAGTTTACAAGTGTGCTAAGACAAAGTAGGAGTGGAAGACCTTCAATAGTTTATAAATATGGTAAGATAGGGTGGAAGGAGAAGAAGACCTTTAGCAATCTACAAGTGTGGTAAGACATGGTGGAAGGAGTAGATGACCTTCAGTAGTTTATAGGTGTGGTAAGATAGGGTGGAAGGAGCAGAAGTCCTTCAGTGTTTTAACTTCAATTTGAGTAGGAAACTTAGAACATTTTATAAATATTCCTCTTATTTAATTTAGGATATTCTAATGGTGTGGACCTATAAATCCCAGATACTCTTGGACTTGGAGAGAGAAGCTGAGGAAGAAGAAAGAAGATTCAGTGAAATTCAATGGAGGAATAACTTGAGTTATTATAGGCCTAAGGAGAGGTTCTTTCCTAAGTAGAAGGTAAAGAAAGACCTTCAATAATTTCAATTTGATTTTCAATCTGAAAGGGAGGAAGAAATGGTAACTATAGAAGGCCTTCAACAATTTCATTTGGAATTTCAATTGGAATAGAAGGAAGTATCAATAACTGTGGAAGACCTTCAACAATTTCAATTTTATTTTTATTTTGAGCAGGAGGAAGTAATGGTAACTATGGAATACTTTCAACAATATAAATTCAAACTTCAATCTAAGTGGGAGGAAGTAACAGTAACTATAGAAGACTTTTAATAATTTCAATTTAACTTTCAATCTAAGCGAGAGGAAGTAATGGTAACTGTGAAAGACCTTCAATAATTTTAATTTTTAATTTCAATCTAAATGAGAGGAAGTAACGGTAATTGTGGAAGACTTTCAACATTTTTAGTTTGAATTTTAATCAGAGTAGGATGAAGTAACAGTAACTATGAAAGACCTTCAACAATTTTAATTTGATTTTCATTTTGAGCAAGAAGAAGTAACGGTACCTGCATAAGACCTTCATCAATTCCAATTTGAATTTTAAATTGAGAAGGAGGAAGTAATGGTAACTATGGAAGACCTTCAACAATTTCAATTTGAATTTCAATATGAGTGGGAGGAAGTAACAGTAACTATAGAAGACCTTCAAAATTTTGATTTTAACTTTTCTTCAGTCAAAGGTTTGGTAAAGTATCTTGAAGGGGTGAAAGTAATCGTAATTTTGAAATACCTTAAAAAATATCAATTTCAATTTCAATCTGAGCAAGAAAACCATAACCCCTTTTTACTTTAGCATTTTGAATCTCTATTTGAGCAGGAAAACCAAAACACTAATTTAGCCCTGAACAAGAGAGAAAGGAGCAAAAGGCAAAGAAGGAGACTTCTTCCATTAGGATGTGGATGAGAAATAAAGCAAGGGAAAGGAGGAGACAAATATTCCCTAGTTTTAGATGGACTAGGGTTAGTCCATTCCACCACTGACATCCCCTATAATTTTGAATGGAAAACTATGTCAGAGAGATTCAATGTAGAAGACCTTCAACATTTTGAATTCCAATTTGAGTGAGAAAAATAGAACACCTATTTTGACATGGATGGGAGTAGAAGGAAATGAAGGAAACTCCTTCCAATAGGACATGGGTGAGAAGAAAAACAAGGGAAATGAAGAGATAAAGATTCGAGTGGATTGGGGGTTATCCATGCCATTGACAACATCCCCCTTAAGATTGAATGACAATATGGGTGGGAAAGTTTTAGTTCCGTAATTTGGTAGAAAGGATCTTTTGGGTGTAATTTGGAAAATGAAATCAGAGCATAAGTTACTCTCAACACCTGTTAGGTTACTTAGGTAGGGAGTGAATCTACCTAAAGTTTCTATGAGCAGAGCCTAGTCTTAGAAAAGTCTTATGAATGGAAGGATAAAAAGACCTTTAGTAGTCTAAATTTTTTTATGATTCAAAAAAATAGAACAATATTGGATTTTTTTCTGTGGTCCTTATATGGGGTGGATGATGGAGGATCCCACACAAGGATTCTTTTTTGGGGTAAATTGGATATTAGAAGAACCCACTCCACTGGTTTGTTAAGTGTCATGGATATTAGAGGAATCCATACTTTAGCCCTACCTAATGTCTTGGACAATGGAAAAATCTATTTATATCACCCAAGCATTGTAAGTAATTTGGTCTATATTGAAGTGTTAATCTTTGTGGAAAGCTAGTTTCTAGGTTTAGGAGTACCCTGCCTTACTATATCCTCTTTTTATTATTTAAGAGTGGATATTAAAGGTGTCCAACCTTGGTTCCTTCAAATTACAAGATTCCAAGTGAGCATCATAAGATTTTTTGGAACCAAATATGATATGGATGAAGCCTCCTCAAGGGATGTGGTTTTATTTAGACATGTCTGATCTCCTAAGGTATGCAGGGAATGTGGAAGAAGGGCAAAAACTATGTTGAAGTTCAAATCTATGAATGACCCTACTCAGTTCAAGTCAATTTAGTTTGGGATAAATATAGGATTTTGAACCAAATCCTATTCTGATAAAGTGGATGATAGAGCAATCCACTTTGTTGGTTTTGGTAGGAGGAAATACCTACTTATTATGTCTCAGTTACATGGAGGTTGTATGGAAGACCCAAGTAGTAGAAGATCTTCTTCTTCTAGTGGATTCTTGTCATATAGAGTAAGCCTCAGGGAAGTCCTATTAAAGGATGTTCAACTCTTCAAGTTTAATTATTCTGTAACATCCTTGAGCACTTTGAAAGTATGCAGGGATGTAAAGGTTGTGGTTCTAAGTCGGAAGATAATCCCACTTTTTATGATTCAGCTATACAGAGGTTATGTAGAAGACCTAGGTGGTGGAAGACCTATTTTTCTAGTTGAAATTATGCTATGTGGTTTGTTTTTTGTTGTGCTTCACCAAATTTTGGGATCCTTAAAATCCCCCTAATTTACCAAGGTTGTGAGTACCTTTAATTATTTTGTTAATGGTTGTAAGATCCTCAAAATTTCCTTGTTATGCTTTGAATAGGTTATGAATCTTAGTGGGAAGATAAACTCACTCAATGTAACTCTGCTATATGGACACTGTGTGAAAGACCCTAGTGGTGGAAGACCTCTTTCTCTAGTGGATCTTCTAGTTTGAAGTTCTCTCAGAGAATACACGATGAAGGGAGACAACCCTTTGAGATTCACTATTTTTTAACATCTTTGTGTATTGTAGGTTGTGGGACCCTTAAAATACTTGGTTGTGGGACCCTTAAAACCCTCATGTTTTCTTATCTCACCAAGTTCATGGGTACCTTTACTTCACTTGTTAAAGGTTGGGGGAGCCTTCAAACCCTCTGTGTTGTTCTTGTTTGTTAGGGGAATCATTTTTTACCCTCTTTGTTCTACTTAGATATGGGTCCAATTGTCAAAACCCTCACCTCCCCAATTCATAGCTCTGGTTTCAAAAGTGTTTTACCCAATCAAATTAAAAAAAAAAAAGTTTTTACATCATATCTTGTTCATGTGGAGTACCTTATGTTAGGGAAATTGGAAGGTTAGTTCAAACAAGACTCAAATAACATATGATAGACATTCACTATAAATGTCTATAAATATTTGATCTCACATAACACTCTCATCTCACAAATCCTTATATTTTCTTAGATCAAACCAAAATTTTAGCTAAAAAGGATGAGTACTAGAAAAAAAAGATTACGAAAAATTTTGAAATAGAAAAAATATTGTTTAACCTAAATAGAGACAATGGGTTAGGAATTGGTGAAACTTGAAGTCCTATCATAAATCATTTAAATATCCAAGGCAACTTACATGGTGGTTAAAAACAAATAAAACTCACGTGATAGTTAACATTTATGTTTTATTTCATTAATATTATGATGTTTAATAATAATTTATTCTCACAAAATCCTACTACATCCATTTTGGTCCTCTCATGTCTTATATTTATAAGGTGGTCAATGTTGTCTCTTCTCATAGAATTTCAACTATTTCTTTTCTCTACCTGAGGGTGGTCACACATAATGTGTTCAAAATGTTATTTCAAAATAGTTTCAACATGATGCATATAAAAGTACATCATTTGAATATACTATAATTACAAGTTGATAGTGTTGATTAGATTTACTTAATCATGCAATTGTTTCATGTTTACTTCTTTACTTCATTTCAATGTGTATTCTAGGTTTATATTTTGGACATTTAAACATGTCCTTGTGTGTGTCTCAAATCTTTAATTTCATGTTTTTGTGTATATGATTGAAATTTGATCATGTCCCTTATATGTGTCCCATTAGAGTTATATTGTGTGCTTTGCATGTAATCTTTGTATGTGTGTGTCATGGCTATGACATTTGTATGCTAAGTTTTCTTAGTTTTAGATACCATGATGGATATAATGCATCTTTGTATTCATTTTCAGTGACATGATGGATATCATGCATACTTCCCTAATTAGTTCTATTTAGCTTTCATTACTCAATTTTAATCACTAATCTATATGTCATAATTTATAACATCTATCTTGATAAAGTCACTATGTAATTTTTTAAATGCATCTTACAATCTATTTTTCTCACTTTATATATGATGATGCCATGTTATTCATGTTATAATTATTATTTAGATTTATATCTTTTGATAACATATATCACACAAAATTTTATTTACAGTTAGTTTATTGCATAGTCTTCACAACTCACCTCAAAAGAGGTGGCGTACACAATGGCCTATCTTAGATACTAAATAGCAACAACCCAATAAAGAGTCAATAATTTATAATTTTTACCCATTTAATCATGATCCATACCTATTTATCATCCAAATTGTAGTTTTTGACAAAAATGCTCCACTTGGACAAGGGTGTAGAATGACCAATTCCAAAATATTGTGTTATTCAAATAGCATGTAGAAAAAAATAAGAGATCAAAAATTCTGAGAATCACAAACAATACAGAGTAGTTTTCAATAGGTACCCAATCATAGTTTACAAAAAAATACATATGTCTGTTCCAAGTTGGGGAATCATATGTGGCATGTGTTTTAAAGTTTTGTAAAAATGATTTTACTCATTAAATTACATGATATATCTCAGTTTCATAATCCATACACACCAATATAATAGATTAGAAGCATGTGTATATTGCATGACCACTTCTTTGCTCAAAATTTCAAAAGTTCTATAAATGGAATGACGATACTTGTCATTCTCCACACTATATACACCAAACCCATATTATTTTATTTTTACACTAGATTTTTACCATTAATTAATCTTATTCTATCTACAATGGTCTATTCACCTTTCTACACCAGTTTTGCACTAAAACAATCTATTATAAATTCATACAATGATTCCAAATTATGCTACAACTTTAGATCTATAATGATTGATTCAATCACACCCTGAGGTCTTAAGTGCACACTCTTAGATATCAACAAGGATTAGGGAATGCATATTCCAATCCAAGATTTTTCATGAAAAATGAAATCTCTAAGTATCTTATTCTTTATAGTCATCAATTTTACACTATAAAACATAACAATTCACATACCCAATCAGGTCTATTCATTCCTTTTTATTATATATATAATTTTATTGTATTTTACTTTAAAATTTCCATATTAAGTAAATAATAATTTAACATATATTTCTTTGCAAGTTTTTACATAAAGCACAGTTCAGTGTTGTCACATGAATTCAAGATTGTTATTCATAGGTAAGTTTTTAGTATATATTTCTTCCTTTTACTCTACTAATTTAACTCTACCACATTAATAGAATAAGGAGGGCATAAGGATAATGTAGACACATAAAATAATATTTATTACTAAAATAATACACTTGTGACCACTTCTTATATGCACTTATCTCATGCATATTTCCATGTTCCTTGACTTCCCTTATTTTACTTCTTGTGTGGATGACCCTTACATCTCTAGAAAATTAAAATTTTAAATATCCATATTCAACATAATAATAAACCTAATCTAACTTTAAGAATTATCCACACTTCTATTTTAGTTTTATCTATTATCTAGACAAGGTTGTCCTATCTGGACTATCCCTCTTCATAGTATTGTCCAATTATGCCAGTTGCACCCTCTTACCAAATAATGACTAGTTGCTCAAATTAAAATTCATGTAACGGGTTGTCCCAAAAATTTATCAAGCCTTATTTTAAGTAACTCCCAAACTATCACTACAAAACCACATTTCAAACCATTATTTAGACATGAGGCTTACATATGAAAAAACATTAGAACATCTAACTCTACATTGAGATAAAATCAAATATTTTTCCCAATTCAGAGTCTAAATAACCCAAGTAGCCCTAAACTGAACCTACATACACATCTAAGGTCACAAGTCATTGTTTAATAACTTAATCACACTAGGATTGCATCAAAATTTAGAACTTTTGAACAACCACTATAGCATGGGAGAGCTATATAGAGTTTGATCACTCTTTAGAGTACTGGTATGCATGCAACACTCAAAAAAGGGATGTTGAGTTCTATAAAAAATTATACTGATAAACCATTTTTATGTTTTGACATTTGTTTTTCATTCATGGTCTATTGAGCTAGGTTTACAAGTGAATAGTAAGGCACACGATGGTTTTTTACAAAGGATTGAGAGCTCCTGCATACTTAAATAAAACACACATAAAAAGTTGAACCTACCATATTACTTCCACAAATTTAGACCTCATCAGGCATCGACACTCCTTAAGGACACTAGTGTGTTTCTTCCCTATCTAATTCCAATGAACTTATCCCATATCTGAATGAAAACCTATTCTTGATTCACACTATCACTACACTGTTATAGTATGTTTTCTAATCTTATTCATAGTCATTCATTACTATTTTATAACTAAGTATTTCCTTCTTGCATTTTTAATTTTTATAATCTTTCCAAGTATAGTGAACTATAAATAAGTTAAATCTTTATTTATGCTTATAGTTTTCATTCTTTATTTAGCTTAGTCAATTTTATCTAATCAGGATCTAAATCTCCCTAGTTTTTCAAATTTTTATAAAAAATTACATGTATTTCACATTTACTATTATCTCATGTGTTTCAATGAGACATAAAGGTGAAAAGTATACAAAAAGGGATATGATTTTTTTATTTTGTAAATCCTCTTCCATTACATTAACAACCAATTAAAAAAATCATCAAGATTCGCACTCCTATGTTTCAAAAATTGTTCTCTCATGGAAGTAGATGAAATGTGGTTTTTATATCAATTGTGGCATACTTTTCACCTTTATGTCTTATTTAAACACAAGATATAATAGTAGATGTGAAATATGTGTCTTATAGAAGTACCTTTAACTTGATTTTTAAAATATGGAGAAAGGCAACAATGTCATTTCTTATTTTTTGGGTTTTAACCACTATTCCAAACATTTGAGTTTAAAATATGGAACATGTAGATATTTTGAAACATTATAATTTGGAGGACCAAATAATATTATTTATGTTGTATGAGAGTACATCTAATACAACTTGCCATTCTACAATATGTTACAAAAAATAGAATCAAAAGTATGTAGTTTGATAGGTGCATCCACCATATAAGAAGCTATAACATTTAGGGTGGTGCCTAATTTGAGATATATCAAATTACCATAGTGCTTGGAGAGAGTATGTAAAGAATAGATGGGATTTGAACCCAAGTCCAATAGATTACCTAAAACTAGCAATGTTTGTGGTCTTAGCAGTAGGTTTTCTATTTCTTCCATTCAACAAATAAATAAAAATGAGCATTAGTGTTACAAATAAAATGCTTTATATCAGTGTTATTAAGAATGATACTGGAAAAAGTTTTTAAATATTTGTATCCATTTCTATTTTCATATGACATATTTTATTAGTAGTAACCTTTCCATTTTTCATTTAATTGGTTTTAATGTCCTAATTTGTTTTTATATAGTTAAATTACTAAGAATATTCCTCATTAGTTTTAGACTCATCTAAATTGGCATGTGTTACATTCTATACATTTTTAGATGAGCCATTGCATATCTGACACTTATTTTCATTGATATGACACTTACTTCAATCATGTATTAGGTAATTGAAATATTTTAGTGGAAGCTATAAATTGCATTGATATATGTAACATGTCACTAAACTTTTCACATGTATCTCCCTAGGCTTCTTTGAGTTCATCACATGAACTACCTTGGCACTAATTCTCACCATCATTACACAACACATCTTAAAATATTATATTACTTTATTATTTTTTATGTCCTTTCCCTTCCCCACTACTTCACCATTGCTCAAGATCACCACCACATGAAGCGTAACATCTACTCCCCACACATCTCATTCCCATGTCGTATGAACATACCACCTCATTTTATGTTGTCACCTTAACAAACAATGCTAGATTATTATTGATTAATGATTCATAGACAAAATATGATATGGGACCAATGGTAAGATTATGTATTTACACTCTTTCAATTTACAAAACCTTGATTTACCAAAAATAAAAAATTATATCCATTTCAACATAACTTCCACCTTCGGTAAAATTGCTAATACAATAAAATTGATAGAAAGACAATAAGAACTCCCTTCACTTAAACCTATTATTTACATTCATTCAAAAATTTTATTTAATTAATTTGAATTTATAATGTTCAAAGTAAAAAAAGTGCATCTTAATTAACAAAATTTATAAATAATCATTTTTTAATCACCAATTGTTTTTTTAAAAAAACATGTTATTTTGAATGCATTATTAAAGGCATATATAAAAACATTTGAAAATTAGATAAAAGTATTTAACATGGCCATGTGATCACCATGTTATATGCCACATTAAATATATTTTTAACAATGACTGAAAATATAAGTTTTGATTGTAAACACTAAGGGTGAGGCCAAGATCATGGATATTTTTGAAATGTAGAGGCAACCAGTGCAACTAGATTTGCTCCCTTTGGCTCTACTTGAAGCCATTTTTTCAAATTGTTCTCAGGTTACTTGTTTCTACTTCTTATAACTTGGCATATATACTATTTTTAGTATTACTAAAAATGGCCTTCCTCCTACCAATAGACTTGTCAAAGTTGGGATACGGTTTATTTGCATAGGGGTTTTAAATGTCCATTTGTATCTCTATGATATTATCAAAATTCTCTTATTATTTAAGTTCTTTTCATATGTTGGATGTTATTTTTATACTGTAAAACATTTTAAATCAAAATATGGGTTTCATTTTTCACTAGCATTGATTTTACTATTGTGCACAATACATTTCAATATAATAGTTTTTGTTCTTTTTGCACTTGTGTTTCTCCCCCCTCTTTCCATGGAAATTTCTACAAGTGTTTTTTATTATTTTCATTTCATCTCAATATCATATAGTTTTCCATTATTTTTATATGGAAATGGATTCAATTTGTGTTATTTCTTTCAATATTTAAGTATTTTTACAGTTGCCTTAATTTTTATTTGAATTGATGTTTTCATGTTTTCATAAGTTGAGGTTTTCTCTTACATATTTTTAAATTTTAGTATGTAATTGGTTCTATTTTAATAATATTTTTACAGGTTCCTTATTTTCTAGTGTAAGTAGTGTTTGGATTCATTACCAAGTAGTTTTAGTGATTTACATAGTTTTGGGTTCACTCATAGTAATGATGGTCATTGTAGTGGACAAGAACAAAAATTAGGGACATAAATAGGCCAGTTATTATCTCTGATATGCTCTAAAATATGATCACTACACTGAAATCAATTAGCTTACTTGATGCTTCAATATTACCATCCCAATGAATATGTATTTAATTAAGCATGTCGTAATAAAGGTGTCCTTGATATGGTTTAAGGTATTTAATTTCTTTTTCAATTTTACTAGTTTTTGTTAATGCCAAAAACTAAAAACTCTGAGCACAAAAAATATATCACACTTGAGCCCATTGAAGACACTAAAACTAAATATTTATATCATATTAGTCTTGTACATTTGAAAAAATATCAATTAGGGCTCTAACCTTCATTTATAGACCTTCATGTTACCAAAAGGCTCATTTTCACCATCTCACTATGCCTAAATGCTAATCTCTTAGTCTGATTCATATCATTTTGATGACCCAAGTATCCTTCACTACACATATATTTTAAAAATAGATAAAATCATTCACTATCAATTTCAAATCCATACTTATTTTTTATCCTTCTAAACACTCCAACCACAAAGGGACACTATCATCGATGGTAGTGTCTAGACCTTTTATAGTGTCAAGTTGCCAAAAGTAATCCAAATTGTAACTATATCTAAATCTAAGGGTCAACCTGTTTGTCCTATTGAATCCTACCATGAGATATTTTTAAAAGGTGTGGTATAAATATAATCATAAGCCTTCTCATTCCTTATCTATTTAGTACCAAGCAAACACCTATAAAATCTCAATCAATCAATTGCACAACCAAGATATTTTTCCCTACTCATCCCTATTTTCATATCAAGAATAGGAGCATCCATATTACATGTTTAAATTATTCAAAGAGAAACCCATGAGAAACATTTGTAAAATTATAGGCTAGATCATTACATGCATCTTCATATAGTATATTTCACCCTTATGCATGCACTTTCTCATACATAGGAAAAAACTACATAAGTATGAGGCCCTTCTTATTGTATTAGATATGTAGGCAGTGCCTATTAACAGAGGGATATTTTGGATCATCTTGACACTATGAGCCCACTAATAAATTTTTAGCAAACTCATTCTAAGGGTGAATAAGAGTGAAGAGCTAGTGTTTGATAAATTGAAAAAAAATGATCATTTTTATCTCAGATATAAACACATCAATTTAAAATTTATATGAAATCCATAATAGTGAGGTTGTTCACATTGAGATCTAGTCATTATTTTGTACTGGACACTTGTGTTACACCAGACACTAGCATCGAGGTAGTATCTAGAACTACATAAGTACAATTTTTAGAATCTGATAATTGATCCAGAATATTAACCCTACATAATTTTCATTTGTTTCTAATATAAGACTTCTTGTGCATAGTAAACCCAACAAAGTATAATTTATTTTTTATATTTCAATCAATTAAACATCTTTCAAATTTAATAATTTCTATATTTAGCAGATCTTAGTATTATAATTCAGAATATTTTGAGTTTTCAATTAATTGGCATGATATAGATTAGTTTATCACCCTGGTGGTTAAACTATTTCTATATACTTAACCTTATCTCACCTTCAAATTTAGAGTTAAGTATTTGGTGAACCTGACCCCTTAGTCTTCTTTTATAAACTTAACTTGTTTTAGAGGTGAGAAGGTTCCCACCTCCTAGAGTTTTAGCTAATTGTGATTGATTTTAAGATCTAAAACTTTACCCCAGGGTTTTACATTCATCTAGTTATGAGGTTTTCATGTTCCTACACTTCCAAATTATTTTTCCTTGTTTAGTTTATTTCACCTTCCTAACAACTCTATTTTAACATTACTTAGTGGTTTTTCTACATAGGTTTGTATACTCAAAATTTTCTTTTTCTTTGCCCAAATTCTATACAGATTTTTCAAAATTTTAAAATTATTATTTTTGGTGAATATTGACATAAAATTTGAATGGTGTAACCATTTTAAAATTAATTTCTATATTTTGTTGAAATTTATATTTTAATCAAAAACCTCTCTCAGATTTTAGAAATGTTTTCCTAATTTATAAAAAATGTTGATTCTTTATTCGAAATATTCTAGGTTTTGGCTTGTGAAACATCCCACATTGTTTGGATCATTTATAATTCATAATAAATTAAATTTTATATTCCTCTAAGGTATCTATAATCATAATTCTCTTTTCGTTTGTCAAATTTATGTACATTTTTTTTCAAATTATTCAATATACTATTTTTAGTACATCTCAAGATACAAAGTGAAAGGGATACTTATTTTTCCCTATTTTTTTTGGGTTTTACATATTTGCTTTATATTATTAATATAAATTCTCATATTTCCATAATACCAAGCCAATATTCTAAAAAATTTATATCTTTATTTTGTAAAACCTAGCTTACCCTAGAGACATTATCTCTAATTTTTCTTATCATGTTGGATTGTTCAATAAATTTTGTATGTATCTCTTATCTAGTTCTCATATCCATATTTAAAACATTTAAAATGTATAAAAAAGAACATATTCCTCCTCTTAACCATAATAAGGGTGATAAAAACCATACATCTAATCAAGTCTATGCTATGACTACTTCAAGGGTAAGGTGTCCCATTGTATGGTTTCAAATGAAGGTAATAAATATGTCCTTTCTCAAACCTCTCCACCTCCCACATCTCTTTTAATTGATGTTTGTATGAATATTAAATATGAAGTATATGATGTTTGTGCTTATTAATCCCTCAAATATCAAAACATCACTATGAACAAGTTAATAGAAGAGTTAAAAAATAAAAATTAGTATTTCAATTCAAATATCACGTCATTTAAAAATCAGATTGCGTACATGTTTTCACATTTTACTTACACCATTGAGGAAGGTATTCAGGCTTCCTCACCTAATTAACACAATGGGATCAATCCCATGTTATGGGTGTCATATAATAGAATCAAACCTCCAAATAGAGTTGGTTCCCTTGATGAATCACCTTGATCATCACCTAAAATACTTCTTGAAAAAGGAAAGAGAGAGAGAGATTATTATATTTATATGACTAACTATGGGGCAATGCACCAAAATTGAATACCTCAAATTAATTGGACACACAAAAAATGAGATCAAAGAGCACTCACACATACACAACTCATCACTCACCAATTAATCTTAAGCATAAGTGTTTTATATAAAGGATTCATCTTAGAAAATTACTTATAAGGATGACCACTTGTCTTAGGATGCTTAAATATTATTCATCACAACTATGAATTGCATAAACTCTTAGAGACACAAACTAAAACATACACAAGATCAATATTTCTACATAAATATGCACAAATTAGACACAAATCAAGGATATGATGTAGTTATCACAAACTTACATCAATAATTCATCAATTACACAAAATAACTAGCATGAGAAGGTAAAATCATTTTCTTTATTACTTAAGAAGGTGTTTATAAGTTTGAAAATTGGTAGGGCTAAGCCACAACCAACTAAAGGTATATAAAATCAATTATAAAAAACAAGTACATATAGTGAAATGAGTCCTTAGCGAGGGTATAAGAATGTAAAATTGATATCAATGCCCTCATTATGGCTAAAAATTGAAACATTATTGAAGTTAACTTTTAATTGACATCTTCTTCCTCATTAAGGATTAAAACTAAAACACAACTGAAGTTAATTTTCCATTGACATATTCTTCCTCATCCAATGTATATTTACTTGATTTTATATCTCCAAGTTGTGAGGGGGCATGGAAGTCCTTGTTGGAGGATTGAGATTATTGAATATCAAGTTGCATGATGAAACTCTACTTTATTTTCAACCAAATCCTACAATCTTGCATGATGAAACTCTACTTTAATTTTAACCAACTCCCACCATATTACATGATGAAACTTCACTTTGAGAAGTCCTTGTTCGACTTGACTTCATCTTCTTGATTTTAGTGTAGAAGGAAGAGATGATCTTCTTGAGGTTTTTGAGATATTATTTTTCATGGTAATTGTGATGGTGCATTGATGATGCACAACTTCAGATCCTCATTTGATGACTTTTTTACCATGTTCACATTCTTATTTTGCATTAAACCTTCTATGATCATGCTTCAAAAATTTCAAAGCATCAAGTAAAGGTTAAATCATGAAACATATACCTGACATTATCTATTTTGAGGCCTCTCATAACATTTATAATCACTCAAAAGTGATATTTGAGTGTTAAGAGTGCTACTTGAGACTACCTATCCCTAGCTTATCCCTAGACCTATTATAGAGCCTATTGTTACACTTATCCTACCTTCATATAGACCACAAATATTTCTTGATCTTGACCCTTCGTGCTTAGTGTTCCACCATCTAAACACTAGTGAAATAATGACACTAGTGCCACATGGCACTATTGTCCCTAAATGATGTTAATTTCCTTTGTCCCATCTTTTCTTGAATATATATCTTTTAAAACCTATAACTTCCTAAGGTCAGTCTAGACATCTTTTTTCATCTACACAAGCATCAAGATAGTAAAAATATATGACTTTCAGCCCTCTAACCATTATATGGAAATCAAATGTTAAATACGCATTCAAATTCAGAATAGGTTTACCATAATTAAGGTTATCAATCCCTATTATACCCTACTTATACATACTACTGTCTATAACAACCCTAAGCTCATATTATCCAAATTTCTAGTCTCAATCATAGTTAATAAAATCAAGGCCACTATCATACTAGCATCACTTTCACTTGCACCAACACAAGTGAGGAGAACTACATTGGGATTGATCTTTATTTGGAGTATCAGTATGTAGGCAACTCTCTTCACATTGGGGTGTTGAAGATGTCTAGCCTACCCTACTAACAAACATACTTTTTAGCACATGCCCACAACCCCTTCGAAAATAGAATTTGAGAATAAACCCTTGATCATGCACAAATTTTATGATCCATAATGGAAATTAATAATAAATCAAATAATGGTCATTATTCAACTCCCCTAGCTAATAAAATTGTCACACCTACAGCGGAGCCAACTCAGCTAGCACAACCAAATATTATAAATCAACAACCTTCAGTGGTAGTTACACCTCATGTGGCTAGTTCTTCCACTCCATATGTATATTCCCTTATGCATGATGTTCATACTTTTCAAGGTAAGGTGTTACATATTGAGATAGAAACCACTAGGCCATCACATGCCTTGGATTTTAATGTTCTCTTACATAAACATTTAGAATATCACATAGCAACATCTCATTTTCCATCTAGATTTGTGGCACCTAAGATTACATTATATGATTATAAAGGTGACCCAAATCACCATCTCTGATCTTTTCATGCAACATGTTTAGACTAAATGGCCAATGTTTGTATTCTCACAAAGTTGTTTCCATGTAGTTTAAAGGATTATGCCTTATAGTGGTTTCATGACTTACTGAATCAATCTATCACATCATTTAATCCTTTGATATACATGTTTTCAACAAACTTATCCTTAAACATTAGTAATAAGATTTCATATGATCAAGTTGCACAATTAAAACAAAAATCAAATGGGCCTCTCATAAAATACATCTTATAATACAAGACTATATTAGCTATGTTGACTAGTCCCATAGTAAATAAAGAGCTTCAGAACATATTCAATAAAATTTTTCTACTAGCATTACACAAATATATATTGTCTAAGAAGTTTCCAATATTCATAAACATGTGCCAAATAGTAAAAGAAAGAGAAGTCAAGCTTCTATCAATAGGAAAACTAAAATATATCAATAGATAAAAATCAATAATTAAGAGTTAAATTAATCCTTCATACAAGGTAAGGGACATTAAAAACAAGAGTGATAAAAATGACATAATTAATGTAGCTTTTGAGCCATCTCGTCACATTGTCTTATCAGCTCCTCCACACAAAGTCTTCACCAACCTTTCATAATCTCCATCACAATTTTTATAACAACTCTTAGAATGCAATGTCATATCTCTCCCTCCCATCAAAGAGGTTGATACAACACAAACTCTTATAAAAAACTACAATTCTAAACTATGATGCGAGTACCATGGGGCACTAGGCCATACAATAAATAGATCCATTACCCTAAAATATAAGATGAAAGATTTAATTAAGGCTAACATTATTGATGTGGAAACACCCACATAGGCACCAAAAGTGAAACAAATAGAAGATAATGCATTAAATATATTCTTAGATCTATTTATAAAGCACATAGTGAGTGAGGCATAAATCACTTCAAGTGTTCAGTACACATATCAGGCACATCCACCACTACCTTCATATCATACTATTATAGAGGAGGCACACCCAGTACATAATATCATTGATATATATCATGTTATAGTTCTAGCTAGACCACTCATCACATTTTCAAAGTAAGAGATTGTTGATGATGATATAGATTTATATGCATTCTTTGTATGATCCTACATAGATCATCATCCTATCTAGAGTGTTATGGTTCATAAAGGGTCAAACATTAGCATGTACATTATCACACTTTTACAGTATTTAGGGTATTAAGAGTATGATATATTTGTTACAAACATATTCATCAGTGGTTTTAGTGGGCATGTTAAGAACTCCATGGCATGTTAAGAACTCCATCAGAGAGATTGTGCTTCCATTACATGTTAGACCAATGCATTTGGCCACTTAGTTCTTAGTAGTACCTAGTGCAGGCATGCTTGATATGTTATTGGGTAGGCCATAGATACAATATCTATGAGCCATCCCATCCATATCTCATATATGCTTAAAATATATACATGTAAATTAGGTGATCATAGTTGAGAGTCCTTCATATGAGTTTTGTATACCTATTTCATAGGTAATTACATCACAGTTACTAGTTACATCATAGTTACCAATTACAACTTATTTATTAGTTACAACTTAGAGCATAGCTTCTATTGATACACCATAGAGTTTAGTAGAGACACTAATGAAGGTAAGGTCTACTCCTATAGTATTAACACATATGCATATTCTCCTATGGAGACCATTATTAGAGAGACCCCTATGTTAGAGATATGTTACAAATTCTAGAGGGCCTCCCTCTCCTCATTTTCTACTGAGATTAATCTTACTAAGTTATCGAGGTTATCATCATAGGTCACCTATGCCACTTATCGTCTTCTACCAAATGGGTCCCTAAGACCCCTACAATTCAAAGGGAACTAAAGTTAGTGTCACAAAGTCCTAGCATTACTCCATAGGTAGGGCTAGATATTGATCACTCAATAAAGTAGATTACGGGACCACAATTTAACTTTCACACAACATGTATGATCATATTTATTTTATTCAACATAGGCCATAGTGATAGTGAGTCTCCCATGAGAATCATCAATTAGCATTTTTCCTCCCTTCTTATACACACTTTTATTGTTTCTTGCTCCTTGTACATAATTCATTTTCATGATGCTTGTACATATATTATATCTATAAAATATAATTATATAATAATATTACTTGGAAAACATAAAACTATAGTCTATATTCATTTATATGTTTACATTTCTTATATTTTACAGACGTTACATATGTTAGATATCATAGTATAGTGATTTTTATTAGATATACATGATTCACTTATTATTTTTGAGTGCTTGCAGATTGCTACATGACTCAGGTCCACTACATTGATCCAAACTTTTTATTATCTACACACTGGGGGTATATACATTGATACATGGATTTTTACCTAACACAGTCACCCACTTGGGGGCACTCTATACATAGCTTTGATTACTAGGTTCTATCTTTCTATACTCTACATCCCAACTTTATCATTGTTATATCTTGATATTGATCATGCTACACTTACTCTAAATTTTTGTTGGCTATTACTACTTTAGACTCAATATATGTACATCTTAGATATTATATAGATTTGTATTACATATTCATGTATGTTTTCATTTATAGCTTATCTAATTTATATTTGATTGTAATTCTATGCTTCTTATATTTGAGGGCATTTGAATATGCCATTTTTCATTGGATCTACACCATTTCTATTCACAGTATGTATGCTTTAGAAATTTTCCCATGTCCTTGTATGTGCCTTCTTGATTATGTATGTGAAAATTTGAACATGTCATTGTATGTGGCTCTAAGCTAATTTTATTGTTGCTTGTGTATATGGACATTTGAACATATCCTTGTATGTCTTGTTTTCTCAAATTTAGTGACATGTCCACATGTCCCTTGTATTGTATCCCCTTATCCTACTTTGCATGCCTCATGTGTTTTGTATGTATGTTTTGTTTATATGTGGCATGGCCATGACACTTGTATTTTCTTGTTACACACACTAGTGTTTGATTCCATGAAGGACCCCATGCATCTCCCCTTACTACTTGGGTGTTGTGATGGACATCATGCCCCATCCCCCTAGGTAGATACCTAGTTATTACTCATATTTGTTATTATATACATTACTACATATGCCTTGAAACTCTTACATTACATAATTATACTCAGATTATCTTACATTTTGATGTTATGCATGCACATTATATTATATTATATTATATTATTATGTAGTTATCATATATGCTCCCACTAACACATATTTTGTAGTGATTTTTATTTTGAGAACAGTTCTTGAACAGGTTCAACAACTCCCCTCAAAAGAGGGGGAATTTATAGGGGTTTGTCACCGAGATCAAACTCCTATATTTTACTCATAGTATATTTCTTAGCACATAGGCTTAGTTATAAAAAAATAGATACAAGTAAACATAATAGGAAAACAATGACCCTAAAAGTAATACAGTTGCACAAAAATCAAACAAGAAGAATACTAGCACCCAAATCAAGACAATCACAAAATTTTAAAAAATAGTGATACTTTATAAGATATGGAATTACTATACATTAGCCTTAATTTTAGAACAACCAAGACTGGATAGAAAAGTATAATAAGTATTGTACAAGTTTGCAAATATTTAGTTACAAATTTATCAATTTTTCTCCATTTTACTCATATTCATACTACTTAAGCTCATATTCATATTAGTTTACTCAATTTAGGGACATCATATGTGGCACAACCATTCTCATATTTAGTTTAGATATTGAGATATAGTTTATTACAACTTAGTCCAAAATCCATATGCTCAAATATGATATTTGGGGGCATGTGTGTGGTACATTATTTCTGTATACTCACACACTAGTTGATCAGATAGAATGATAAATTCTATGTCATTCTATATGTTTTATACACACTACATCATATTTTAGTTTGTATACTAGTTTCATGCCTTACTCCATATATAGTGGTTTGCATTCTTGAATGGTCTGAAACTGCCTAATGTGCCTAAATTATCAAAGAGCATACATACATAATTACATATATCGAGTTAGATATTTATAGTAATGCATGTATTTTTATTATATATGCATCTACTACACATGGGTGAGAAATGATGGATCAATATCTTGCTTGAGTTATTGATCCACCTACATGAGAGGGTTGTACACTCTATCAATCCAATCCAATCTATTCATAATCATGATCCACCAAATAGGGGTGGGTAATGATGGAGTCAAAACCAGATTGAGTTATTGAGCCACCCACACATATGGATTGATCAATCTATCAATTGAGTCCAAGCTATTTAATAAGAGATCACTATATACACACACACACACACATATGTTATCATCAGGGTTGTGCATTGGATCGTATACCCAATGAGGTGTATTTGTTCCTTTTATTTTTCATATCTCTTTACTCAGTTTTACTTAATTTTAATTATTTACTCAGATTAGCATTTTATCTCTTATGTAAGAATTTATTTATGCACGTTTCAATTGAAGAACACATATTGGAGCATGCTTCTCATACTCAAATCTAACTTTATAGGCTTCAGCTCCTTGGTAAGTCCAGGTACACTTTTTTTCTCTTTATCCTAGTCATTTCACTTTGCTACATTTATATAATAAAGGTGGGGAATGTAATCACCTAAAAGTGGTATTTGAATTTTAAGAGTGCTACTTGAGACTACCTATAGGTATATTATCCCTAAACCTATCCTAAATCCTATTATCACACTTATATAACCTTCTTATGGGCCAAAAACATCCCTAGTTAGCCGTAAAGCAATCCCAAACCTCATTTCCCAATCCTAGCCCTTCATGCTTAGTGTTCTGCTACCTAGACACTAGTTCCATAAATTGGACACTAGTGCCACATGGTGATAATGTCCCAAAAATGGTGCTAATGTCATTTTTAGTATATTTTCCTAAATGAATATCTTTTCAAAATTAAAACTTCCTAAGGTCAGCTTAGACATCTTTTATCACCTACACAAGCATCAAAATAATATAAGTACATGAATTTTATCCCTCTAACTAGTAGATGGAAATCAATGTAAAATACACATTTAAGATTAGAACAAGTTAAACACAATTAAGGTTATCAATTCCTATTCTACCCTACCTCTGCATAGTACGATTTATAGAAGCTATGAGCTTAGATTATCCAGATTTCTAGTCTCAAGCACATTTAAGGCACTCAAGGCCATTATCATAATATCATCACTTGTACTTGTACCAGCACTTAGGTGGTGAGAACTATATCAAGGTTGATCCCTCTTCAGAGTGTTGAGGATGTCTAGGCTACCTTACTAATAAACACACTTATCAACTCATGCCAACTGAATGCCCTAACTACATGGAGAATTAAGATTTATACAATAAATTAGTTATTACAAATAACATACAAGGTTTTAATATTAATTCATGTAGGAACTAACCTCAGAGATATAGACATAATTGCATCCAAAGGCTTCGGATATTCCTACATATAGGACACTACCACCACTTTTCTAATAAGGTGATACTATCTAATTTTGATGCTACTATTCAAGAGGGGTTATAACACTGGGATCTATTTTATGAAACTTAGAACATCTTCCATCTTATTTTATATCACCCAAATCATCCATATCAATTATTTTTTAGCTAAGTTATTACTTACACTATTTATTGCTATTTTTAAAAAATCAAAGCTAGTCAAATTTATAACAAATCAATGAATATATTTATTGCATATTATTTACATAATTTAGTCTACTAAAATATTTAACAAATATAATATTTACATTAGTTAATTACTAAAATGTTAAAACAATGCTCTTAATGGCTCTTGATGATGACTTAGTTCAAACTTGTAGGTGTGAACTCCATTGGTGCTTGAGAAGCTCCTTAGAGAGATCTCTCTCTTACTCAATTCCTTCATGAAATGATTATAAAGTTTTAAAACAACATTATTTTACTGATATAACCTTGTAACACTTACATACAAATTTTCAATTCATTTGAATCAATAAGACTTGAGTTCTTGCACTTTTGGGATTCTCGAGAACTAATTTTCAACATTTTTGCATGCACATGCTTGTAATTTTAGATTTTATCTCTCCTAAGCTATAGTAAAAACATGATACCACATCAAAAATATTTTAAATATTTATCTCAACCTTCATTTCAAATTTCATTTTTTAAGATTAATATAACTCAAATTATACTCCTTTTTGTGTTTCTAGGTTCTCTTAGGGCAACAAGCATGCTAGTTTGGTAATGCTTTTATATTTTGAGCTATACATGGTATTAAGAGATCATTATTATTTTTAAATGATTTTATGTAATCCATATACATATTAAAATCATTTAAAGTGTATTTTATATTGAAAAAACACTCAAAAAATACACTTTTAGGTCTACATGCCTGTAGGTTCTCATTTCACATGCATGCTTGTCATCTAGGTCTTTTTTCCATCTATAATTTTTTTTAAATTTTAAATTGGTATAAAGTGTCTTTATTTCATTTTTATGTCATAAAAATCATTCATCATGTTTTATAGATCTTAAAAACACTTATCAAATTTGTAAAGTTTGTGTTCTCGAGATAGGGTTTTGAAGGGTTTTGGAGTAATTTTGTTTCTTAACAATTATTCATACAGATCCAAAATTATTAACACCCTCTTCAACCCTTGTATCAACCATTATTATCCATGTAACATCTCCACCAAGATAACATGTTGATTTTGGGGTAATTTTGGGCTTGAAAATCAATTTGAGAGACATTTGAGCCATCTTAGCATAATTCAAGCATAGTTTGAGTTCCTAACCATTGGAAAATATCTAATAAATATCCATGAAGTTTATAAATATGTTCATAATCCTTTCTTCACCTGAAATCATATAAAACTTCAATCTTTTTCCTTTGAAAATGTATGAAAACTACCCATACATCTTTGCATATGAGTTGGAGCACCAAAAGATCTTCACAACTATTGTAGATGCATGAATGGCATATAAAAATCCTTGATTTAAGGATTTAAAATTATTACTCACCTAAAAATATGTGCCATCCTTATTTTATTTGTAAATTTTACTTTAATTTCCTTTACCCATGCCTTGACATGCTTTAAAAGCTTGAGATGGTCAACCAAGAAGTGGTTATGAAGACCAAAACTTAACTAAGACTCTCTATGGATTACATGCATGGAAAATATTAAAATAAAATAAACATTAATTTTGTTAAAAATACCTTAAGTTTTGCAAAAGAGTCTTAAAACATATTAAGAGAGCATAATAAATGCTTAATTCTTATAATTAGTGTCCTAGACTAAGGGAAAATATCAATATAACCTCAATATGAATTAAATACGAATTCACTAAGAATATTATCAATAATTAAAATATGAAAATTATGATTAAATACATTATGAATTTAAACATATACAATGATGAAAATATTGATGATTGAAAATGTCAACATTCTTGGCAACCTCTATAAATTTGTTTTCCTGCTAAGCAAAAGACTAGATGCCTTAATAAGTCCATTGAGCATGGAGTCTTGAAAATCATAACCAAATATAATATGAACATGATAAAAACTGATGTAAATTCCTCTTGAAAAACTTAAACTAAACAATTAGTCCTGAAAGCAACAATAATACTTGTGTAAGAGCACTTAGACAATTGAAAACTACTACAGCTACCAAAAAAACATGTGCATAATTACATTTGAAAGAAAGTGAAATATAATAATACTATGTACAAGATGACATTTTAATTCAATAACATTACTTTAGATATATCCCATTGAATGGGATTGGTAGCTCCTCCCCATTTAATTTTGACAACTAAAAAATATTATGTGATTTGCAACTGGAAATGATATAAGGACCACTCCATATTGTGTCAAATTTGGTGCACTTACCTGGTTTTGATTTATTTTCATCTCATTTGAGGACAAAGTCTCATTTAAAATTTATTTCCACTACTTTCTTATCAAAATACATTTTCACTTGTGCTTGATGAATTTCCATTATGTGCATCATTTGGTCTTTTAGCTCATCTAACTCCATCAAATATATATATATTGTTTCTATGGCTACATCATCTCAAGCTAGTTTATGAGCTCTAAATCTAGTAATTCAAGGGATATTGGTAACCTTGCCTCTCTACCATAGACAATATTTTAAGGTAAGTTACTAATAGACTTTTTTGGAGTAGTCCTATCAACTCATAAGGATAATTTCAACTTTATGTGCCATGCCCTCTAATTCTCCTCCAAAGTTCTTTTGATAGCATTTAGAAGTTTCTTATTTGTAGATTTGGCAAGTCCTTTTCCTTGAGGGATGTAATTTGAATATGTACTCAAGTGAATTCCATTTATTATAGTCCATTCAGCGATTTTGGTGTCAATAAATACCAAGGCATTATCTGATATAATGGTATAATGGAATCCAAACTTGGTTATAATCCATTCATAAAAGTCAAGAATGTTGACCTCATTTACTTATTTCAAATAAATTACCTCAATACACCTGGTAAAGTAATATGTTACAGTTAGTATCTAATTATGTCTCAAACTTGATGGTATATTGATTACCCCTATGAAGTCTAATCCCCACTACATAAATGGATGATCAACTCAAATCAGGTGAAGAGGAGGGCTAAAATATTCTCTTTGACAATAAAGAAGGAACATTTATTACATTTATTGACCCATGCATAGTAATCCTTGAAGATACTAGGCCAACAATATCCCCCTATCTTGATTTTGAGAGCTATAGTTCTTTAAGAATAATGCCTTCCTGAATAGCCATCATTAAACTCTTCTAATAATATATCAATATAATTAGTCTCTACACACCTTTGAAGAACACCATTAATGTCTCTTTTGAATAAAACACCATTAATAAGGATAAAATAAATATCTTGAAGTCTGAAAATCTTTCTTTTTGTCCTATCTAAATCTTGAGGGAACATACTAATATGTAAGTAATGGATCAATTCTTATCTCTAATTTGTATTAGATGAAAATGCAATTGCATGTGGCTCATCTTGGAGTTCTAGGACAAACTTCTTATTATCTTCTAAATTTGAAGCTAAATGTTCACATAGCCCCTTACCTTTTATTAGCTTGCTTACCTTGAAGTCCATGTCATAGTCTATCACTTTTGTGATTTAACCAACCCTCTTCTCATTCAAAACTTTTCTTAACAAGAAGTCCTTGATACTTGGGTGAGATACCATAAAATGAATCTTGTTGTTTGAAAGCATATAATAACTAAAATTAATTACTTTTACATAAAAGTATAACTCACCTCATAGTCTTGTAAACCTTAGCTAAAGAAGGCAATTGGGCACTCTAACTTTTCATCATTATGTTGGGTAAACATAATTGAAATAATCTCCAACCTTAAAAATGCATATAATATAAAATTCTTTAAGAAAGCAGGATTTTCATGTGTAGGTTCTTGGAAATGGCTTGCTTGATGGCCTCAAATCTATTCTTCCCTTCCTTTGTCCAACTGAAATTCTAATTTTTATTAAACATGGCTATTAGTGGCTTAGATAAACTTACAAAATTAGAAATGAACCTTGTTACAAATTGATTTTACATAAAAAACTTTATAGTCCCATTTTGTGTTGAGGCAAAGACAAGGATAAGATTGAGTTTACCCTTTTAATATCAATGGTCAATCCTTGCTTTGAAATAACATGGCCCAAAAGCTTGCCTTCATGGATTGAAAAAACACATTTATTTGAGTTGAGAGAGACCCCAAATTTCCTACACCTTTCAAAAATCTATGTAAAATGACTCAAATGATCATTATCATTCTTTGAAAACATATTTATGTCATCTATATATACCAAAACTATCTCATTTATCAAACCTTGACAGGCCATGTCCATGGCTCTTTGAAATGTAACACCTACATTTGACAATCCAAATGACATTATATTATAAGCATATGTTCCCCATTTAGTGTTAATTATGTTTTGAATTGGTCTTCTCCTTTTACCAAAATTTGATTATATCCACTATATCTATAAAGAAGAGGAAACTACTCAGAACCTACTACCATTTATAGAATTTTCTCCATAGATAACAAATGGTAGTGATCCTTCAAGGAAGCCTTGTTCAAATCTCTGAAATCCACATATAAAATTATTTATCCAATATTTTTTCCCACAAGCACAAGGTTTGAAACCGATGAGTAATTTTTTATGGGAAATATGATTCTTGACTCAATCAACTCGGTCAACTCTTTTTCATCAAAGATTCCATCTTTGAATTAATAGGTCTTTTCCTTTGTCTTACCATTTTAGCATTAGATTCCATCTCTATAGTATGTTGAGCCAAGATTGGATAAAACCCCTTGAGGTCACTATATTCACAAGTAAAAATGTCAATGAACTATTAGAACATCTCAACAAATGATTTTAATTCATGTTTTGAACATACCTTTCCAAGTTTAAGAAGCTTATCCTTGAAGATGGCAATGCCTTCATAGTTTTCTTCCTGTGTAGACATCCTCTATTTCTATATCCTCATTTGGTAATCACTATTTAAGATGATATTAAGTGTTACAAGTCCTTGGGGTAGCTTGTTTTTATTCAATTGCATGATCTGATATTCATACACTACAATTTATTTTGATTTCTAGAAGAGAATTCAACTTCTTGAAGAAAACATGCTATTTGTTTATCATCTTCAAACACTTTCCAACTCAAAATATTATATAGGATGGAGGGACTTACCAATACCTTAATGTGAGATTGAAATTTTTCATTTTTGATATAATTAGTAATGTCAAATTGAGCTCTTATGGCTGCCAATTGATCAACATACTTATTTTCCTCTCTTGGTACAACCTGTATGTTAAAAGTTTCAAGGTCTTATATGAAATCTCATACCTTATATTTATATGACTTTAAGATAAAAAATTTAGCCAAATTATGACCTTTAACCTGATGTACAAAAAAATCACTATCACCAAACACTTGTAAGCTTTTTTTATCTTACCTTTATTTCCCATTGGAGACCATGCATGAGTGCCTCATACTCAGCTACATTGTAAGTACAGCCAAACTAAAATCTGATTGAAGAGTAGTAACTTTGATTTAATATATAAATTAACATCATTCCAACCCCTTATCCATTTTTATTCCTTGAACCACCAAAGAATAGCTTCCACAATCCTTCACTAGACTCACTTACCTTGGCAAGAGTTGGTATAGATGTTCCTTCTTCATGTGAACAATAAATTCCCAAATATTCTTCTTCAATTAGCTTGTAAGGATCATACTCATGGTTTCCATTTTCCCACTTATCGAGTAAAATATTAGGAATGCCTTAAATAAGAGTGGTTGGATCTTGATCACTTGGATGCTCATTCTCATCAAGTATAGTCCAATTCACATGGTAATACTTGGCATGTAAGGTTATATATTAAATTTGGAAATAAATTATAATTTTATATTAATTTTATTACCATACTTTTTTTATAAAAAATATATATATAGCCAATCTGATGATAGGCACCCTTAAATATTCATTGTGAAGTCTCTTGACAACCATAATGCAAAATATGGTGGTAAATCAACTACCTTAACATCTTGAAGAATATAAAGACGTAAACAAACATGCAAATTAATTATAAACCTTTAATTACTCCCACTATCTTGGTAGTTGTGCCATCTAATTGTAGTACTCATTTTGTGTTCGGATCATATTTTAATCCAAACTTATCAGCTATCTGTTATGGCATAACTATGCTACTAAAACTATTATCAACAATATAATTATGAACTAGATTATAATAATGATCAAAGAAAGGTATTGGGGAAGAGTTTTACCATATTTACTTGGTTTTAGTTCAGCCTTGAAGGGTTTTACCATCTATTTAATAGGTTGACCATAATTAGTGAGAACCACACTTTCTTTCCTTGTTGATCTAGCTGAAATATGGAGATTAGAGAGTTATTCTTGGAGAAATTTTTTTTTTCCTATAATAATTAAAGTGCCCCATGTTTATATTCTCACATGTGCCTTATTTATTTGGTCTATGATGTTAAGAGGAGTGCCACTAACCCTTGGCTTCCCTTTTAGAACAACAATGTTATCTTGATTATGAGAAGTTTGAGATATTATGTATTACCTTTAAAAAAATGATTTTTATGTACTTTTGGGAATGAAAAAGACTCAATAGTATTTTTTTTAAGATTAAGAAGACAAATTAAAAGTTTTTGGTACAAATTTTGCATCATCTATTGATATCCTCTTAGCTCTTGTGATAACCGTTATTAGGCTAGTCATCCTATTTGTATCCATTTGTTGATTCATGGCATAATGATCTCCTTGAAAATTTACAAATGTAGCATAAACTTGTCCTTGACCATCATGCATCTCTATTTGAGATCAAATTTTAGTTTGTGATAGTGGAGGTGTTGCCACACCCTGAACAACTAGAGTTTTATTCAATACTCCATTTGGGAAAGAGGCTTCATTATGGGGTTGATTACATGGAGTATACCATTATTTCTCTTGAATGAAGTTATTTTGAGTAGAGAAAATAACCTTGGAAGAGGAGGGTGTACTTATATCAACAATGGCATATGGCTTAGATGTAATGGCTCCTTGTCCTTGGTAGGGAGGTTTATTTGAATGGTAATCTTACAAAAGAGGCCTATTAGGCTGATATTAACACTAATAAGGAGGTTGATATGATCTATTAGGATGAGTTAATTACCTCTTTATTTCCATAATTTCATACCCAAATGATTGCATAAGACCCTTTAGTTCACTCAGCCCACTATATTAGCTACGAAGAGATGCAACACGATTAGATATAACTAAAATTGGGGTTAATCTAGGCATTTGAAAAGGTGTAAAGGGTTGAACTTCTATAGAAATGGGAATATGAGGCCTTACTGCAAGTTTTATAGCTTGTATAAATCTATTTTATGCCCTTATGGCCACCTCAAATGCATTTGGTAGTATCATTTCACCTATTGATTGGATCATCAATGATATATCACTATTTAGAGAACTCAAAAAATACAAGAATGCATATTCAAGAGATGATATAATCATAGGAGGAATCTTATCCCATGTATTTTGGAACCTAAGGTTGAAATAAACCATGAATCATTGGGGAGCTCTCTTAGTGATAGTCAATTTCTCAACTAGAGAGAGGTACTCTTATTTGTACACAAATTATTTGCAAAGGGTTGCTCCTAACTCATTCCATACTGCAATGGAATTGAGAGGAAGGTGTTTATACCACTATAGAGCTTGTTGACCAAATTTTACCTTAGGTCAAATTAATTCAACCCACTTTCATTTAAAAAATTTCATAAGGTCTTTTAGGTTTGAAAGTGGTCACATGGTCATTAGTGAGGTCGATTTATATCTTGAGGGTCATAAAATATGTTTTAACCTTTGTCACGTTTGTCTATCTTGTCTTAATAACCTTTTATGCCACCTTTTGGTCATTAAAATGGAAATTATATAGTTTTTACACAAAATAAAAAATGTCAAAGAGAAAGCTAATGTACCACATGTAAGAGAATGTCATAGGACAATTTTCAAACTAAAATGTTGTAGGTTCAATGTAAGAACAAGAATATCACTTGCAAAAAGGCCAATTTTAGATGTTGTATAGACTGAGATGACTCATCTAGCATGTGTGAAGGATTGAGGATGGTGTCTTGAGATCCTCACAGGTCATTTCCATGCTTAGGTGGCTTTAACATATCTAGAATTACCAAAAAGTAATTTCTCTCTCCTATCGCTCCCTTAGATAGGTTAGGAAGGGTCAATGATTTTTAGTTGGTATGGATAAGATAAGAAGAGTTGAAATGAATGCATTTGGTGGATGTTTTGGGTACCTGTGTACTTATATTTCATGGTCATGTTTTTAATATTGGTCGTCTATGTTGTATGAATAATCACTAAGATTTGTAACACCTTCAAACTACTTGTGCAACCCCAACATCTCAGTTTTTCTCATATGTTTACATGGGTCTATGTGAACTGAGTAGTTTATGTAAAATTGTAGAGTATGTTTATCTTTTTCATGTTGACTTCAATTATTTTGGCATGTGTGGTCAAATAAGGATGAGCATAATCACTCCTTATGCTAGAAGTGAGTGCTATGAAAGTATGAAGATAGTGTTTTGGTATTCACAAAGTTCATTCTCCTATGAGTAGCTTAAAGTCAAAGGTAATACATTGGTTTTCACCCCCTCAAATCATGGATTATTCATATTCTCCATTAAAGGACCTATAGGTTGATTGATATGGGGTTCTAAGACACTAATTAAAGACTAACCAGAGCCCTAATGTCCATAGTCACCTATAGGTATGTACAAATAATTGTCAGACTATCCAAAACCAAAGAGGTAGGTTGTGTAAAATTTCAAGACTTAAATGGAGATCTCAAGTCATTTAGGGTTAATCAACACATTCAAGACCCCCTCAAGCAATGCATATAGTTAGTCAAGGTGAATAAACCTTCAAATGGTAAGTCTTAACTCAAATTATCTAAAAGGAGACTTTGTCCCATACAATGTCATTTTATGGTGAAGGCTTATGAGGTCTGTGTAAGCCAAGTGGCTTCATTGTTTCAGCCTAGGATTATGACATGCCAATTCAATAATAGGTTTATTAGGTCAAGAGACTGGTGATTGAATGGCTTTCAACTCAGCCAAATTTCTAATGAAGACACTTAGATAACTATAGTGCCATTGGGCCAAAAGAAGCCTAGAACATTGCAATGAAACATTGACATTATAGTATACTGATGATATAAAGATGATAGCATGGTATCAAGGTATACATGTATACATACAGGTGTGATATGACCTCAGTGACCTAAATATAAACCAAAGTGTGTTATACATAGTGTTTAAATGATCACCACCTATAGGAGTCTTTTGACTTCCCTAATTTCCACCTACAATCTAACTCAAGAAACCCACTAGCCTTAAGCTAATGGATAATGCAAGTTTGAAATTTTGATATAGGTGTAAGATGAATGAACATATATTAACCAATCTCATAATTATAAAATCACACTTCATGTGATATTTAGAGGGAAAGGAAATAGAACATAGATTGATCAAATCTAGGTTTCAAACCTCATTCTCAGTTAACCTAATCATGTGCATAGTCACAGGCATAAAATTTAGTCTTGATATTTTGAGATGTTTGATACCTCCAAAATCATGGCTAGGGCTTGAAAATTAGTACAAAATGTCATCATCAGTAAGACTAGACTTCCATCGTCTCAGTTGGGTCATGTTAGTAGGGAAAGTGCCCTCTATTTTGTATCAGATCAGAGGCACTCCATGAGCAACACAACCTACAGACCTAATGTATTAATGGTGAAAAGATAAATTATAGAGCCTTTAATGACTATAGTATGATATCTAAGGTTGAATTATATATAAAAAAAGCCTTGAAGAACACCTATAGCCACTAGGGCCACTCAGAGATGGTCACATGCTCAAAATCATAGTCTATGCCTATTAGACCTAGAACTAGGCATGTACAATGACATTCATATGATTATATGATATATGAAAACAAAATGAGATCCTTTATGGGAGAGCGGGGGATTAATTAGACCCAGTGGTTTATAGAGAACAACCTAGATTTGGTCATTTTGGCTTAATTTTCTCTTAGAGGTGTTCAAAAATACATAGTAAAAACTTGAAAAGCATTTTATTTCACTCATATATATATAGAAAACATGCATGGTGTCTCAATAACTTAGGGATAGTTTATGGGGTCCTATACTTGAACTTAGTGGCATTGGTTTGAGGGTTAAGGGTTTAACCTTTATGAATCATTGTTAAGAACCTAAATGACTTAAAACCCTCTTAAAACCCTCTCAAGAACCTGATGATAAAGATATGGTGATAAACTCATCCATAATGGTTTAATTGACCTAGAAAGTTATTTTCACCTACTTACTACTCTCTTAGGTTCCTTGATTTTAATTATTACGTACTGTCACTTATATGGATGAGGTAAATTTTGTGTTCTTTAGAAGAATTGAGTTGAATTGGAGGTGAAAAAGGGAATATATGAATTAAATCCATTATGGAAGGAGTGTATATATGTTTTATGACTCCTAAGATCCCATTCTCACCATGTTCATGCATTGAGACTCCTCTACTAAGCTGACTATTGTGGGTAGTCTCAGACAGAATACTGAGAAGGAAAATAGCTACCAAGTTGAAGATGAGAAGTGTTGTTTGGAGTTATTTTGAGGTATACATGATATGATATAAGACAAATAGGTTATTATGATGTGTCTTACGTCTCTTTAATGAACTCTCTTGAGTACCTACAAGTCACCCTAGTGACAAATGTGTGAATCAAGCCTAAAGGGCAAGTGAGCAATTGCAAGAAAGTGAATGACAATTGGCAATGAGAAGGTCATTAGTTGAGGGCTGTATCATGACCTTCACAAATCATTATTTCTCCTTCTCAAGTTAGATGATATGTGATAATGACTTCCAAAGTAGTTTTGGATAGTTATTGAACTCCTCATCAAGAAAATAGTTTCAATAAGGATAATGAAGTGTCTCTACACTAAATTTAGGAGAATGATGTACTTTAGATGGGCACTTGTCCAAAAGAACCATATGAATTATTTTATAACTCATCCTCTTTCATTATAACTAGTCTTCAAGACTTGAAACTTGGCATGGTGAATCTTCAACATCATTCATTCTCTCTCTTCTCCTATGCTTTATATATTGAAGCCTCTCTTATGCTCTATATATTGAAGTCATTTTGGAATTGTAATGGATCCATAATCTGTATGGTGAAACCCTGATGGTTTTAAAATATTATTTTGCCTTTGAATAAAAATTTTTCAAAATGCTTTAGTCTCTAAAACTCTTGTCTAAGTATGTCAAGTATTCTATTAACTGACAAGTGATGATGAATGTTTCTCCTTACTTCTATTATGATCTTATATGATTATGTGAGTAATACTTCTTCTAACAGGTCTCATGAAGTATAATTATTTGCTAGGTGTGTTTGAAGTGTGAAAATAGATTATTAGTGTCTAAAATTATATATCCTATTTTAAGGAGTTATTAAAACTCTTTAGCCAAGATCTCTCCAAGTAGAAAAACATCTAGGCAGAAAAATGTCCAACACAAACTTCCTTGTCCTTTGAGGAGTGCCAAACACTACCAAAATTTTTATCAAGATCTATTAAATAAACATAGATCTTAAAAAATTTCAAATAATCAAATTGGAAGATACCATTAGACTAAGAGCTTACAAAACCTCAATGGCCAAATAATACCACTCAAACAAACACTTCAAATCCTTGATTTTGACAACATCTTTGCCAACAAAATGGAGCAATATGTGGCAGATTTGGACAAACAACAAATTTTCCTAAAGTAACACAATAGAGGTGTACGACATATAGATAGAGAAAAATTAAATGAGGATATGGTTATAGTTATGCACCCTAAATAATGAGAGTTTTGAAAAACAATCCAAAAAATCTCAAAAAAAAATGTATGACAAGCACAACAAAAGATCCAATAGATTCAAAGATCTAACTAACTCAAAGGCAAATCTTCAAAATAAAAACACATATTTTGAAGACTATGAGCTATAACAAAGGGAGAAATTAGACACATTGATTAATGACTCAAGGAAATGGCTATAATATCATGAAATAGTTATCAGAACTCTTTAGTCAAGATATCTCTAATGGCTCATTACCATAGCCATTGATGCTTCAACATATAATCAGAAGAAACCAATTGAAAATAAAATCAATTATTATACACACAATGGAATATGAAAAATATATGTAAAACATTACAAAATCATGTATATTGCAATGAATATCACTTGATTATATAGGCAAGGTAAAATAATATGAAAGCTAAACTAGGTAATGTAGGACAAAAGCCCACAGGACAAAACTAGGTAAACACAAATAATGAATATACAACTATGTTTAAGAGGATAGAATGTGGATTACAATTTGAGTTAGCACATTAATGTCATGTAGGGAATATTAGTGAACCAAAGATTGGGAAATTAGGTACAAGTTGAGTGGTTGGGTAGTGAGCCACTAAAGTGTGACAACTTGAAGACCAGTTATATGCAAACTAGATATTCTTTGCAAAAAAAACATCCCACTTGAGCATGAAAGGAATGCAAACCTTCCATAGACTTCTAGTGTAGACCTAGATCCAAGACTCCAATGTAGATTAGCCAAAAAAAAATATAATTTCCAATGCAATGAGGGAAACATATGTCTAAAAGGAAAATAAAAATTAGGGTTATGCACCCACCATGCTTCTACTGCTCATAATAAATTCCATGCTAGATGGCTAAATTCTAAGCCAAATGTCAATCCATCATTGTTAAAAATCTTGTACACTGCACATGGCCTGTTAGGCCTACACAATTCTCTAATAGTGAAAAGATAATATATGACCATATGGAATCTAGTAGAATACCATGCCATAGAACTAAGATTAGGTGGATCGTGATGTAGGCTAGAAGGACATTTTAGAACTGTGAGGTGCTCAAGAAGAATAGAATAACTTCTAGATCAATTTGTTGAAGAAGTAGCATTTGTCAATCTTGATAACATTAAAACTATAATTCCTCCACTCAAATTTGAAAGTATGACAACACGTAAACATGGAAGAATGACATAAGGCATAATGAAGTCTACCATAGCTATAATTAATGAAGTAGAAGAAGTCACGCCACTAGCCAATGCCATAGCTATGCCATGTTAGCCATGACCATGGTAGCCAACTACTATAGTCCCTTTTGCCACATCTCCCTATACTCTCTCTACCCTCTGAAACCTTCACAATGGCACCCAAGCAAAAGAAATCCAGCCAATATCTCTCTAATGGAAAGGTAAAACAATATGAAAGATAAACTAGGTAATGTGCGACAAAACCCCACTAGGACAAAACTAGGTAAACACAAATACCTAGAGTCTAGAAAGAATGAGTAATAAGATACTCTAAAACCCCCTCTTAAGTGAAGCTAGGGTCTAATAATAGAGGATGCAATGTGAATTCATCTGAACCTATAGACGTAAATCAAGCATGTCAGAGTACATGGATGTCAAGTCATTATAACCACCAAGTGAAAGAAGGAATGGTGTTTAATATGAGGATCACTGAACACACACACTATGATTAAAAGTACTAGGTAAAATGATGAACTTGAATAAGCATCACTTGAAAACCCTCCAACATGATGGTGAGAAGTGAGCACAAAGATTGGTGGAGATGCTATACTAGTGTCATTAGTGGGAATACCACATTAATGACACTCTAAGAATCACAAAGAAAGCCATAAAGTCAAGTAAAAATCCTCATATGGGTTCTAGCAATTAAAGTGCTTGAATAATATACCCATGTACAAAAGAGTAATCCAAAAAACACTCAAAAGTGAAAAATACATTTAACTCTCATAAAGTGGAGACAAAAGAGAGAAAACTCATAGGAAAAACTCCCCCTCAAAAGAGAGAAAAGAAGAAGAGAGAGCTAGAGAAAACCCCCCAAAGTTGATGCTAAAATAGTTTTCACTCCAGGTACTCATAAGTCATGAAGGAACTCAATTTGTATGAGTGGTTTGAATCCACTACTCGATCATAAAAACAACTAAAACTAAGATTCACTAGAATAGATTCAATCAAGAATACTATCCGTCATGATGAAAGTACAAAAGAGTACTGCATATGTAAAGAATGCTCAACACCAAGAAGTAGAATATACACTACACTCCCCCATACTGCTGACTAGTGGAATGGAGACAAAAGGTCTGCACAAGTGGTTTGAATCTATTGAGCATGTTATTGAGATACATTGATTATCATTGATGTTAAGGCTATCTAAAAATATAATGCATTAATGACAAAGTGATAGGTTCTAAGTGGATTTGAGAGTGCATATTATGTGATTACAAAATGAGATCCTTTATGGGAGAGCGGGGGATTAATTATTTGCTAGGTGAGTAATACTTCTTCTAACAGGTCTCATGAAGTATAATTATTTGCTAGGTGTGTTTGAAGTGTGAAAATAGATTATTAGTGTCTAAAATTATATATCCTATTTTAAGGAGTTATTAAAACTCTTTAGCCAAGATCTCTCCAAGTAGAAAAACATCTAGGCAGAAAAATGTCCAACACAAACTTCCTTGTCCTTTGAGGAGTGCCAAACACTACCAAAATTTTTATCAAGATCTATTAAATAAACATAGATCTTAAAAAATTTCAAATAATCAAATTGGAAGATACCATTAGACTAAGAGCTTACAAAACCTCAATGGCCAAATAATACCACTCAAACAAACACTTCAAATCCTTGATTTTGACAACATCTTTGCCAACAAAATGGAGCAATATGTGGCAGATTTGGACAAACAACAAATTTTCCTAAAGTAACACAATAGAGGTGTACGACATATAGATAGAGAAAAATTAAATGAGGATATGGTTATAGTTATGCACCCTAAATAATGAGAGTTTTGAAAAACAATCCAAAAAATCTCAAAAAAAAATGTATGACAAGCACAACAAAAGATCCAATAGATTCAAAGATCTAACTAACTCAAAGGCAAATCTTCAAAATAAAAACACATATTTTGAAGACTATGAGCTATAACAAAGGGAGAAATTAGACACATTGATTAATGACTCAAGGAAATGGCTATAATATCATGAAATAGTTATCAGAACTCTTTAGTCAAGATATCTCTAATGGCTCATTACCATAGCCATTGATGCTTCAACATATAATCAGAAGAAACCAATTGAAAATAAAATCAATTATTATACACACAATGGAATATGAAAAATATATGTAAAACATTACAAAATCATGTATATTGCAATGAATATCACTTGATTATATAGGCAAGGTAAAATAATATGAAAGCTAAACTAGGTAATGTAGGACAAAAGCCCACAGGACAAAACTAGGTAAACAGAAATAATGAATATACAACTATGTTTAAGAGGATAGAATGTGGATTACAATTTGAGTTAGCACATTAATGTCATGTAGGGAATATTAGTGAACCAAAGATTGGGAAATTAGGTACAAGTTGAGTGGTTGGGTAGTGAGCCACTAAAGTGTGACAACTTGAAGACCAGTTATATGCAAACTAGATATTCTTTGCAAAAAAAACATCCCACTTGAGCATGAAAGGAATGCAAACCTTCCATAGACTTCTAGTGTAGACCTAGATCCAAGACTCCAATGTAGATTAGCCAAAAAAAAATATAATTTCCAATGCAATGAGGGAAACATATGTCTAAAAGGAAAATAAAAATTAGGGTTATGCACCCACCATGCTTCTACTGCTCATAATAAATTCCATGCTAGATGGCTAAATTCTAAGCCAAATGTCAATCCATCATTGTTAAAAATCTTGTACACTGCACATGGCCTGTTAGGCCTACACAATTCTCTAATAGTGAAAAGATAATATATGACCATATGGAATCTAGTAGAATACCATGCCATAGAACTAAGATTAGGTGGATCGTGATGTAGGCTAGAAGGACATTTTAGAACTGTGAGGTGCTCAAGAAGAATAGAATAACTTCTAGATCAATTTGTTGAAGAAGTAGCATTTGTCAATCTTGATAACATTAAAACTATAATTCCTCCACTCAAATTTGAAAGTATGACAACACGTAAACATGGAAGAATGACATAAGGCATAATGAAGTCTACCATAGCTATAATTAATGAAGTAGAAGAAGTCACGCCACTAGCCAATGCCATAGCTATGCCATGTTAGCCATGACCATGGTAGCCAACTACTATAGTCCCTTTTGCCACATCTCCCTATACTCTCTCTACCCTCTGAAACCTTCACAATGGCACCCAAGCAAAAGAAATCCAGCCAATATCTCTCTAATGGAAAGGTAAAACAATATGAAAGATAAACTAGGTAATGTGCGACAAAACCCCACTAGGACAAAACTAGGTAAACACAAATACCTAGAGTCTAGAAAGAATGAGTAATAAGATACTCTAAAACCCCCTCTTAAGTGAAGCTAGGGTCTAATAATAGAGGATGCAATGTGAATTCATCTGAACCTATAGACGTAAATCAAGCATGTCAGAGTACATGGATGTCAAGTCATTATAACCACCAAGTGAAAGAAGGAATGGTGTTTAATATGAGGATCACTGAACACACACACTATGATTAAAAGTACTAGGTAAAATGATGAACTTGAATAAGCATCACTTGAAAACCCTCCAACATGATGGTGAGAAGTGAGCACAAAGATTGGTGGAGATGCTATACTAGTGTCATTAGTGGGAATACCACATTAATGACACTCTAAGAATCACAAAGAAAGCCATAAAGTCAAGTAAAAATCCTCATATGGGTTCTAGCAATTAAAGTGCTTGAATAATATACCCATGTACAAAAGAGTAATCCAAAAAACACTCAAAAGTGAAAAATACATTTAACTCTCATAAAGTGGAGACAAAAGAGAGAAAACTCATAGGAAAAACTCCCCCTCAAAAGAGAGAAAAGAAGAAGAGAGAGCTAGAGAAAACCCCCCAAAGTTGATGCTAAAATAGTTTTCACTCCAGGTACTCATAAGTCATGAAGGAACTCAATTTGTATGAGTGGTTTGAATCCACTACTCGATCATAAAAACAACTAAAACTAAGATTCACTAGAATAGATTCAATCAAGAATACTATCCGTCATGATGAAAGTACAAAAGAGTACTGCATATGTAAAGAATGCTCAACACCAAGAAGTAGAATATACACTACACTCCCCCATACTGCTGACTAGTGGAATGGAGACAAAAGGTCTGCACAAGTGGTTTGAATCTATTGAGCATGTTATTGAGATACATTGATTATCATTGATGTTAAGGCTATCTAAAAATATAATGCATTAATGACAAAGTGATAGGTTCTAAGTGGATTTGAGAGTGCATATTATGTGATTAGATCTTTTGGATGTTAGATAATGTTGTTATTGATATGTTCCTATTGAACAAGTCATATAAGGTGTTATGAGTGTTTGGAGTGTTTGTAGAAGTGAAAGAAATTCATCATAGCAGTCATATGAATGTGTAGGTTCTCTTAGTCATCTTGGCTAATCAAACTAAGTGAGAATATTGATGGCATCAACATTCACATAAGTAAAGGTGTTATAATAAATTGGTCACATGGGTTTGTTCAAATTTGTGCCAAGATCATGTGGTTCAAATTTTAGGTCTTGATATGATGTCTATCAAAAGATATCGAGGTGTAAAGTTGGTATTCCAAGATTATTGCAATGTTTCCCATAATTAGCCAAAAACTTTCTAGTAGACTACGACATGCCAAAGACCATCAAGTTTAAGCTGTGATAAATAGTTTTTATAGAGGGTAAACATAGGGCTACCAAGTGTCAAAATCTAGTTCAATTAGATCAAATATCAATGGCACGTACATGATCATACAGATGAAGATCTAATAGAGCACGTTCATTCATGTAGGTAGAGATTTTACATCAAGTACAAGGTCAATAAGTCAAATGATCCTTAGATTGCACGTGGAGGTTCCAAGTGGCATTGAAAAAATGGAGACTGACAGTAGGGTCCAAAGAAGACACATGGGGCTACCATGTGTCATAATCTCGATAGCACAGATTGAGATCAATGGTCATGATTGAAGGTAAAGTCTTAGAGAATCCTAAGGAGATTGAAGGAGTGTATTTAATTAAATTTCCAAAAGGCACAAGATAGAGACACGTGTCTAAAGCTTTTGATTTACATAGTAACTATTGGAATTCAAATTAACAAAATAAAACTAGTCTATGATTTTTAAGCAATAACTTTTGATGTATGTATAATTTATTGATGGAGTAAAAAGGATAATTGTAAAGGACTCCAAGGAGAATCCATAAATATTGGCTATAAGGTTTGAATATTTCTAAAATTGCATTTATTAATCTCAAAAGTTGACTATGTGTTTGATCATCATCTATAAGTGACCTGAGAAGAATATTCAAATTTGTTTTGATAGTGTTTTGATGTTTCATGATGAATTATCTATTATAAAGTGTTTTAAAATCCATGAGGATCATTTATATGTATTTTGGAGGTTTGACCAATACATATTTAGTATGAACAATGCTTAGAAGTTTGTTGTTTATTCATTCATAGTGTTCTTATGTACAAGAATATTGTTTGAGCAGGTTCTACATATACAAAAGAGTGTAGTGATGGATTTAATCACTTTAAGGTGTCTTAGGGGTCATGTAGAGTGGACCTAGGTATTTTTAAGTGGTCTTATGTTTCTAATTTTCTCGATGAAGTGCTAAAATAATGAATAGGTCTCCATGAGACCTGTAAGGGCTACTAAGGCCTAATTAAAATGTGTAGCTACTTAAGGGTGACTCATGAATGCTATGGTCAACCTATGAGGGTGGTATGGACCTATGTATTAGTGTGATATAAACCTTAAGGGTTAAAATAATTCTTATGGCTGACCAAGAACATAATATTCATGAAGGCTCTAAAAAGAGTGAAATCAAAGGAGATGGTTTCTAGATTTTTAGTGAGTTGATGTGTGAAGAGTTGAGCATTGAAGCAAAGAAAGAGGAGATAGAGTGTGTCTAGTGAATGGATTGAAAAGTAAATTAGGTTTTGGACTGTGTATGAACTGTAGGTCATAATTTTTATGTTAGAATAGTGTACTTATAGGATTAAATATTGAAGATGAGCGAAGAGGTCTAGAGTGATCCAAAAGGGTGTTTTGGATGTATTCCTTGTGTGTGAAAGTTTGAGAGAGTGTGAAGTGTTTAAAGAGAGGTGTTATGCACTATTTCTCTATCATATTTAAACTCAATTAGAGTTATGGAGATGTTGATTTCATAGGTGTTGTGTGTGTACTCAACATCTAGAACAAGTTAGTGCTTGTTCATGCTTAGGGGTGGGTGTTCCTTATGAAGTGGGTGCTTTACTAAAAGGTCTCATATTTTTAATGATTCTATAAGACAATTAGTCCATGTATTTGCAATCTTGAGAGTTGGTTTTATTCCCTATGAGGGTTTACAATGCAATTCATGTGTTATGGTTTTGATCTTGCATCATCTTTTTTATTCACTATTACGAATGACTTGTATGCTTTATGAATGCTTGTGATGATTAACTAAGGATTGGAAGGATTGGAATTTAAGTTAAGATTATCTTACATCACTGATTGACTCCCCCTCTCAGTGATTGTACCTCTAATAATTGGTATCAGAGAATGTCCTTTGGTGAAGGTTTGACAGCTGAAAGGTAATCCAAGGTACAATATGGAAATTCAACATGTGTAGGGTTTATCTATAAAAAAAGCACCACTATTCAATGGGTCTAATTATGGTTTTTGGAGTGCAAGGATGAGGACATACATTATGTCTCTAGGGTTTGATATTTGGCAATCTATTACAGATGGTTATACTACAACTACTCCTCCAACTAGTGCAACTAATAAGAATCTAAGTGAAAATAATTCAAAGGTAATAAATGCCATCATTTGTGGTCTTTTAGAGACTGAGTTCACCAAGGCAATCCATTGTAAATTTTCCAAATAAATATAAGACAAATTTTAGATCATTTATGAAGGGGATTTAAAGGTCAAGTTGTCTAAGTTTTAGACTCACCGAAGATAATTTGAGAGTCTCAAGATGAAGGAAGAGGATTTAGAGACATCATATCTATAGAGGGTTGATGAGATTCTGAACATAATCATAGGTCTTGGAGAGAATATTGAAGAAGCTATTATAGTGCAAAAGGTATTAAGGTCTCTCACTCTCAAATTTGATTCAAAAGTATATGCTATAGAATAAAGTCATGATCTTAATTAAATGAAGATGGATGAATTGCATGGGATACTTACTGACTATAAAATGAGATTCAATGAGGATAGACCTCTTAAGAAAGAAGCAACACCATTGACGTATCAAGAAAACAAAATCTAGGAAAAAAAAATTAAGTCTTGAAGACTTTGATCTTAATGAAGATCAACTTGAAGCCATGATTGCAAGGAAATTGAATGTAGGATCAGGCAAGTATGAAGAGAAAGTTACTTTTAAACATTTTTCATGTGGTAAAGTTGGTCATTTTATAGTTATATGTCCATATAGAGGTAATTTTGAACATAAATAAGCTCATAATGAATCTCATGAGGATGAACACAAGAAATTTGAGGGTCCTAGCAAGTACAAAAAGTTATTTAATAAGAGAAATGGCAAGAAGGATCCATACAAAGGTAGTAAGAGTCTTTACCATGAAGAAAATAGTAACTCATCTATAGAAAAAGAAGAAAACACATCAGACAGTGATTATTCATTTCATAATGAGGACAAGGAGACATTGTTCATAGCTCTTAGTGATGATCAAGGTGAATGTTCTTTAAGCAGATATTTATTTGGATAAGATCTCTCAATGGAAGAAGATGAGAAAGACACTCTTGAAGATAAATATCTGAATGTTGTGGAAGAAATGAAGCTACTATAAGGCAATAACAAAAATCAAGCTTTCGTGATCAAATCCTATGAGGATCAAATTGGCCTTTTTAAAGGAAGGTTGAGTAATGAAGTCAAGGAGCATGATGAGATCACTCAACAACTTGAAACTCAAGTTTGTACTCCTGATAAATAATTAAAGATTAAGGATGAAGAATGTATCATGTATCAATCAGAAATGGAGTCTTTATATATGAAACTAAATCAAATTGTAAGAAAGTTTGAAACATATTAGAATTTAGAAGCAAGCAATTCTAAAAGAGATTATCTCATGACAAATAAATATGTAGTTAATCATTCAGATAATAATGAAACTAAGGTAGAATTGATGAATTCTCTTGAATATATAAAAATTGAGAAGAAAGAAAACAAGAAGATGATGTCACAAATCAAGGACTATGAGGATCACTACAGTGTGTTTGAGGTAAGAATAAATGATCAGGGAACATGAAGATACAATCAAGCATCTCAACACTCAACTGGAAACCATGTCTATAAGCCTTAAAACTAAATAAAATGAATGATCTAGGTATTTAATTGAAACTGAGTCCTTAAAGGTTGACTTGGAGAAGACATCTAGCAAGGTAAGGTCTTTTGTGAAGTTTGAAAAGAGTAATAATGATCTTGACAACATTCTAAGTAGTCAAATATATACAACTGATAGAACTGGTCTTAGATATAAAGAAGAACAAAACTCAAAACAAGATGAAGACTAATGAGATCAAGGACAATCAGACCTTGAAGATCAATCATCAATCAAGGAATAAAGATTTTGACAGAATGAAGACAAATCAGATCAAACAACCAAATGCCATGAGCAAATCAAATCAATGGTTACTGTTACACATGTAATCAATTTGGTCATAGGTCAAGAGAGTGTAAAAGACCCTCAAGAAATGAATTTTCTTGAAACTATGATATGAATAATTAGTCAAGTGGTGCAATTTAAGTTGAATGCTATCATTTCTATGACATGGGGCACATTGCAAGATTTTGTCCTAACAAGGTAAGAAACAATGAGTTTTTATTAAGAAGTATGGTTTTCTATAAGTGTTAAGAGAGAGGTCACATAGTAAGGTTATGTAGGAATGGTCAATCTCTGTCTTCAAAGAAAAACAATCCTAACATGAAAAAAAAAATCTATAATGAAGGGAGACCCAAGGAGGTGAATGGATTGTTTGTCATGACTAAACAAGAAACAACTCCAAGATTCAAAGAATAAGCCTTATCTGCTTAAATGGATAAGAAGATCAAGTAGGATTTTAAGTTAAAAAGAAAAAGTGAAGTTAAGGACTCACTCAAAGTTAATCTAATGATGAGGAAAGACTACAAGTCAAGTAATATCATGGAGATGTGTGAGTCTCTTGAGTTTTGGGATGGTTAATCTTTCATGACTAATGGGTGTCTCTGACTATGCTTCTTAGGAGATAACTCTCTTGTGGAATAAAGTATGTGCACTCAAGGTGTCTTCAAGTATTTTGGCCCTGAAGGCAAGGTTGATATGGAGTATGAGAAGGATGTGTACCAGTGCCTTCCAAGTGGTTTCATGCTTTGAATATTTTTATGCATCTTTCCTATTTGAAGAATGGCTTGAACATTTGTTGGAGATTATAGTGTTGTCTTATGAGAGGAAATTTGAAGGTAGTTGATGTAGAGTCATCACTTGTAGGGAGTAAATTTTTAAAATTTTGGCTTGTTTTGCATTGTATCAAGTTTAGGAATGTTTTGGATGGCCTTAGAAGGCCTCAATAATGCTTATTTTTCATTTTGATAGCTTAGGTGTGGATTTAGCTAGTTCAAATTTTGATTTCCCTCCAAAACTTGTACTTCAAGATTTTGAATTTTCTAGAATGTTTCTAAGACTTGCATGGGTCTAAAATGTTTGCATAATATTTTTAATAGGTTAAAAATGTTATGAGAGACCCATTAAATTAATTCCAAGCGTCTAAGGTGATATGAGTCTCAAAGTCACTTTTAGTACTCTATCACCTTTTCTAAGAGTCAAGTTAACTTGACAACCTCATCCAAGAAAGTGGAAAAAATAGTTATCTTCATTTAAAATGCATAAATTCTTGAAGGTGGTCAGTTAGTGTGTGTTCTTGGATCAATAATTTGAGCAAAAGGAGAAATAATAAGAAGATAGACCCTATTTTAGAACTGTGTATTGAGACCCTTGTTGTGGTGTCCTTTATTCAAATCGAAAACTATATGCTTTATTGTTAATGATAGATGGAATTTGGTAATGGTTATTTTATATTTTGAAGAATATTTAAATGTGTGTGGAGGTTGAAAACTATAGGAAATATTCCTCTATTCAATTGTTTTTCAAGAAATCTAATAAGTAGACCCCTATTTTTGGAAACTATTGGGTTATGTGCAGACTGTGAGCAAACTTTATAATTGAATGGTCTTGGTTTCATTTAACACTATATTATAAATATGTCAATGGCTGTTTGACATTATCTAAGAGGTGATCTGATCATCGAAAGGTTATAAACATTTTGTCATTGGTAAACATTGGTTAGAAATATTGCTTACTATTTTGTTGCAGACTTTGTATGAGTGGAAGTAACTATACTTTTCAAAGGAAATGAACCATAACTATTGATCACGAGCTTGAAGACATCAAGGGGAATAACTCTTAGGGATATAATTTTTAAATTTTTTTTCTTATTTTTAATTTTATCAAGTTTAAGAATGCTTTGTATGGCCTTAGAAGGCCTCAAGCATGCTTATTTTTCATTTTGATATCTTAGGTGTGCATTTAGCTAGTTCAAATTTTCAAATTTTGATTTCCTGCCAAAACTTGTAGTTCAAAATTTTGAATTTTATAGAATGTTTCTAGGAATTACAAGGGTCTGAAATGTTTGCATAGAATTTTTAATATTTTAAAAATGTTATGATAGACCCATTAAATTAATGCCAAGGGTCTAAGGTGATATGAGTCTCAAAGTCACTTTTGGTACCCTGCCACCTTTCCTAAGAGTCAAGTTAACTTCACAACCTCATCCAGGTAAGTGGAAAAAATAGTTATATTCATTTAATATCATTGATTTTCAAATTTATTTAGTTAATGTGTGTTCTTATATCAATAATTCAAGAAAAAGGAAAAATAAGAAGAAGACAGACCCTATTTCGAAACTATGTATTGAGACCCTTGTTGTGGTGTGCTTTATTTAAATGGAAAATTGTATGCTTTATTGTTAATGATAGATGGAATTAGGAAATGGTTATTTTATATTTTGAATAATATTTAAACATGTGTGGATATTTAAAAATATATGAAATATTCCTCTATTTAGTTGTTGCTCAAGAAAGTTAACAGGCAGACCCCTATTTCTGGAAACTATTGGGTTATGTGCAGACTGTGAGAAAACTTTATAATTGAAAGGTCTTGGTTTCATTTAAAACTATGTTATAAATATGTCAATGAATGTTTGAAATTGTATGAGATGTGATATTCTCATGGTAAGGTTACAAACCTTTTTGTCATTGGTCAACATTGGTTTGAAACCTTACTTACTGTTCTATTACAAAGTTTATATGAGTGGAAGTAACTATACTTTTTGAAGGAAATGAACCATAACTATTGATAAAGAACTTGAAGACATAGAGGTGAGTCTAATAAGAAATATTTTTAGGTTTTATTGATTCTTTTTTGGTTTTGTATACCTTTATTCCTTCTACATAGAAACACAGTCCTGCAGATGCAAGTTTACTTGCACAGTCAAGTGAAGAAACCCATCGAAAGCTATGAAATTGGGTTAAATTGTGAGAAGCCAACACTTTTAATAGCTAAGGAAGGGTGATATATATTTTTAAAAGTATATTTAACTATTACAATGTATTACAATGCACACAATGGAATTTTGAAGGCTCATGGGTGTCACAGTCAATAACAAATCCCTAAATTAGGGTTTTGACATTATCTAAAGTTTTCACCATCAAAAAATTACAAAAAATTGTATTCCCATCCATTTTCACATTATCTAACTAATTTTTAAGTTTATATAACCATAAAGGATGTGCAGTATGGAATTTCAAGGATAAAGGAGAAAATAGGCCTAAAGAGGGCTAATTGAGGAGGCCTAAAGAGAGAAAGTGGACCTAATGGATGAGTGAAGTCTTGAAATTTGAACCATAGGTATATTTCCATAAAGGGTACACATAATATAAATTTGTTTCTCAAAATTCATTATACTTTTTTTGTACCATCAATAAATCATTCAAAACAAGGTTACAAGAAGGGTAAAGTGCATTGTGAGTGGTTAAAAGTTGTAAGTTGAAACTTTATTAAAGGGTACTTCTGTATCAGTAGTCATGAAATTTTGTCATGAATAGAGATGGTTTGAAGGTGTTGAAGAGAATCCTAAGGTTAGGAGACTTAGGGGGGGTCTATCTCAGTATTCTGAAAGTGTGATCACTCCCATTTGCTTGATATTATGTGATTCTTCTTCATATAGCAAGCTATGGTCAAAATGGTGTGTTATCAATGAGCAAGAATATAAAGATCTAGTAAGAAATGGTTTGAAAAATTATAGGGGGAGTTTGTATTATCTCTCTGAGGTGGTCATTTTCTATTGTTAGTCCTTGAAGTCTTTTCAGGTCCTCAAGATCATTTGGTGTCCATTTTGTTTTTATGTCAAAGAGGGAGAATTTTTGAGATGTTTCAATTCCAAGAAGCTTGTATGGTTGAGTAAAGTTTTAGAATAGGTTATATGAGATGATCATGATGTTAGGGGGAGATTTTTAAGTTTTGTGAGCAGTTTGTTAGGTCCAAAGATCAAGTTGGCATGTTCAGGAAGAGATCCTGTCATTAATGTTAAAGGGGGAGAAAAGTTTAGAATGAATGAGTTGTTTATTTTGGGAGAGAGAATTCTGAAAGGTGTTTTCCATCAATGATAAAGGGGGATATTGTTGAGCATGTTCTTGAGATACATTAATTGTCATTTATGTCAAGGTGATCTAAATACATAATGAATTAATGACAAAGTGATAGGTTCTAAGTGGATTTGAGAGTGAATATTATGTGATTAGGTATTTTAGATGTTAAATAATATTTTTGTTGATATGTTCCTATTTTATAGGTCATATGAGTTGTTATGAGTGCTTGGAGTGCTTGTAGAAGTGAAAATATTTCATCAAAAAAGTCATATGAATGTCTAGGTTCTCCTAGTCATCTTGGATAATTAGACTGAGTGAGTAGATTGATGACATCAACATTCACATGTGTGAATGTGTCAGAAGAAATTGGTCACATAGGTTTGTTCAAATTTGTGCCTAGATCATGTGATTCAAATTTTAGGTCTTGATATGGTGTCTATCAAAAGATATCGAGGGATAAAGTTGGTCTTCCAGGCAAATTTTAATGTTTCCATACTTAGCCAAAGTTGCTCTAGAAAACTATGATGTGCCAAAGATCATCAAGTTTAAGCCTTGAGAAATAGAGTTTATATAGCATAAACACAAGGCTACCAAGTTTCAAAATATAGCTCGATTAGATCAATGATCAATGATACAGGGGTCATCATATATATGAAGATCTAACAGAGCATGTTCATTCATGAAGATAGAGATATAATGGAAAACACCAGGTAAATAAGTCAAATTATCCTTATATTGCATGTAGAGCTGATATGTAACATTGAACGAATGGAGATTAATAGTAAGGTCTATAGAAGGAACGTGGGGATGTTAAGTGTCATAATCACAAAAGTACAGATCGAGATCAATGACTAAAGATTGAAGGTAAAGTCTAGGATATTCATGAGGATATCGATGGAGTGTATTTAACCAAATTTACAAAAGTCATGAGATGGAGACATGTGTCTAAAGCTTTTGCTTTACATAATGACTGTTGGAATTCAAATTAACAAAGGAAAACTACTTTGTGATTTTTGAGCTATATATTTTGATGTATGCAAAATTTATTGATGGAGTTAAAAGGAAAGTTGTAAATGACTCTAAGGTACATCCATTAACATTGGTTATAAGGTTTGACTATTTGTATGATTATAGTTATTGAGCTCCAAAGTTGACTATGTGTTTGACCATCATCTGTAAGTCACCTGAGAAGAACGTTTGAATTTATTTTGATGGAGTTTTGATGTTTCATGATGAATTATCTATTGAAGAGTGTTTTAGAATCTATGAGGATCATCTATATGGATTTTGGAGGTTTGACCAATCCATATTTAGTATGAACAAATGCTTAGAATTTGACTATTTGTTCACTCATGGTGTTCTTGTATACAAGACTATTATTTGAGCAGGTTCTACATATACAAAAGAGTGTAGTGATAGATGTAATCAATTGAAGGTGTCTTAGGGGTCATGTAGAATGGACCTATGTATATGTAAGTGGTATTGTGTTTCTAATTTTCTCAATGAAGTGATAAAATAATGAATAGGTCTCCATGAGACCTATAAGGGATACTAAGGCTTAATTAAAAGATATAGCTGCTTAAGGGTGATCGATATATGCTATGGTTAACCTATGAGGGTGGTATGAAGCTATGTATTAGTGTGATATAAACTTTAAGGGTTTAAGTTAAGTCTTATGGGTGACCAAGAACATGATATTCATAAAGGCTCTATAAAGAGTGAAATCAAAGTAAATGGTTTCTAGAGTTTTAATGAGTTGATTTACGAAGAGTTGAGTAGTGAATCAAAGTAAGAGGAGAGGGTGTATCTATTGAATGGATTATAGAGGAGAGTAGGTTGACAATTGTGTGTATGACCTATAGGTCATAATTATGATGTCAAAATAGTGTACTTGTAGGATTGAAGATTAAAGATGATCAAAGAGGTCTAGAGTGATCCAAAAAGGTGTTTTGGATGCATTGCTTGCTTGTGCAAGTTTTAGAGAGTGTGAAGGGTTAAAAGAGATGTGTTATAAATTCTTTATCCATAAAATTGAAAGGAAATTAGAGTTTTAGAGCTATTTATTTCATATGTGTTGTGTGGGTGCTCAACATCTAGAACAAGTTGGTGTTTTTTCATGCTTAGTGGTGGGTGCTCCTTGTGAATTGGGTGCTTCACTAAAAGGTTTCATGTTTGTTATTTTTTTATAGGATAAGTGGTCCATGTGTTTTTAGGCTTGAGAGTAGGTTTTATTCCCCATGAGGGTTTCTAACATAATTTGTGTTGTGTGTTTGATCTTGCATCATCTTTCTAATTCATTGTTATGAATGACTTGTCTGCTTTATTAATACTTGTGATGATTGATTAAGGATTGCAAGGATTAGAATTGAAGTTTATATTATCTTGCATCACTAATTCACCACCTTTAGGGATTATACCTCTAATATAATCCAATACTTGAACATTGAACAAGTTGACACTGTATACACCATAATAACTCCATGTTGTACTGAAAGAGACTATCAAACTATAGAAAAAAATGATGTCAAAAATATAGATAAAGTATATCAAATATGATATCCCATGGTGGTAATGGAAGAGACAAGAAACTGAAGAACTGAAAAGATGCTCAAAAAAGAGCACACAAATGCATGAAGGTAGACAAGGTTGAATCATCAAACCCCCCATGACACTTGATAAATCAATGCAAGTACAATATAACCCATACACAAAAAACACTAGATAGAAACAATGAAGACATTGAGATTCACCAAAATAGCTCCAAACAAAGAGATTGTCAATCTGTCAATCAATCCATTAATAGAGGTGCTCCAAAATTAAGGGAGTGAATAGGTGTACCCATAGAAGAAGATGAGACACAAATAAAGGGCCTCAAGGAGACATGACACAATTACAAGTGTGTCAATGTACTAATGCATGTTGTGGGATGATGGAAGAGTGTGTAAAATGCCGAAAATAACCATAATGTATGTAAACATACATGAAAAAGAATCAACATCCAAAACACAACCTATAAAGCACATGCAAGGATATCAGGCTTAGTTGAAAATGCATCTGAGATAGTGTATGTGAAAAATACAATGCAGGGCCCATAGCACAGGAAACCCCATAGTAGTGATGACATATACTCAAGAATATAACATCAAACATAGATAAAAATGCATCCATGAGTGCAGCAAATGTTGAAAATATAATATAGAAGAAGCAAGAAAGAAGTTTGTGTTACCTGTGAAGGGGTCTGACCTCCTACTAGACCGAACCTCACCTTCCAATCTTTAACAAATGAAAGAGATAAGATACATGAAAAATAATGAATAATCCCTTAATGAATGCTCAAAACATAGAAAATATGTTACCACTAAAATGTCACCACATGACAATAAGCACAAGACAACACAAGAAATGTGAAGAAACCCCCAAGAATGCAGCACTTCTCACCATCATGTTGGAGGGTGTTTAAGTGATGCTAATTTGAGTTCGTCATTCTACCCAGTACTTTGGAGCACAGTTTTTATGTTCAATGATCTTTATATTTAACACCATTCCTACTTTCACTTGATGGTTACAGTGACTCAACATCCATGTACACTAACATGATGGATTGGTGTCCATAAGGACACATGACTTCACACTACATCCTTTATTATTAGCCCCTAGCTTCACTTGAGGGGGGTGTTAGTATATCTTATTACTAATGCTTGCTATACTTTAGGTATTTGTGTTTACATATTTTTGTCTTATATAGATTTTTGTCCCACATTGTCTAGTTTAGTTTTCATATTATTTTGTCTAGTTTATATAAACAAGTTATATTCATTATAATATACATATTTTTTTAATTTCTCACATATTATTTGCACATCTCATTGTGTGTATAACAATTGATTTTGTTGTCAATCAGTTTCTTTTGAGTATATGTTGAAGCATCAATGGCTATGGTAATGATCCATTAGATAGATCTTAGTTGAAGAGTTTTTATAACTCTTTCACTATTCACCCACCTTTGGATATGCATAATAATCTACCTCCATGTATAAACACTTATGCTAGAAGAATCTTGAATTGAGATCAATTTTAATAGTCTACCTTCTTAGTGAAAATGTAATTATGTTTATGGAGATATAGTTGGTGTATAACTTTCATTAGTGTAGGTTACTTTTATGTTTCCTTCTTCCCCTTTCACCCTTATCAAGTAATTAGTCTAGTGTAGTGTGTGAGCCTAAATAGTTAGATCAAGGGAGCTATTCCATGATCTAAATATCTATATCTTGTAGTAACTTGTCTATATGTAGAAATAGTTCCAAGTGATTCCAAATTTAAAAAGGTCTAATTGACTTATTTAAGGTGCAAATTTGGTTATAACAATTCTGGCACACCCGGTGGAACATGAAGTCCAAGAAAATTGTTCAAGGTAGATGTTGGTATTGATAAGAAGGAGGTTGTACCAATCTATTTCCTATAGTATCTGATGACTCCAATAATTGACTCTTGGTGGTAGACTAGTGTACTATTTCATGCCTAAAATAAACACAAGATCTATTACTAAAGGCATTCCTTTTGAATTCCAAGAGCTTACTCATTATTAATACAAATCAAAAAAAATTGATAACACCCACCCTTACCCTGAGATCATACCTTACTCATAGACCTATAAGAAAGTTTTTTATTGGACCACTAAAAAATCCTAAAGCTATCATGGCAAGGAACCTACCTTTTGTTGCCTTCAATGGCTATATCCCTCTAAGACTTTCCCATTATGATGGCATTCCCATATATGACCTCAAAAGTTTTCCCTTATACACTGACAAGACTGCCATTTCCCCTATTGAGCATATGAGAAATACTGATAACTTCTTAAACATGCATCACATCATTGATGAGAACATAGAAACTAGGTTGTTGATTTTCTCTTTCAAAGGGAAAGCTCTTTATTGGTATGGTATAATGGACCCTAAATCTATCACCACATGGGATGAGTTAGGAGATGATTTGAGGAGAAGATTCAAAGACAAGAGTGATAACTTATCATTGACTGAGTAGTTAATCGACATAAGGAGAGAACCTTAAGAAGCTATCTTAGAATTCAACACAAGATTTTAGAATACATGGGATAGGATCCCATCTTGGTAAGGCCTATTTCACAACATGCTTTACTTTATTATATTAAGGCTTTTATTAGTGATATTTTTATGATGATACAATATACGAGATGTAATACATTGCTTAATCCCTCTAAAGTGGCCATCGATACTAAGAAATATTTTATTCAAGCTGTAAATATTGCCCCAAGACCTCCCATGCCTTTATCCCCTAATTTAAAAATCCCTACACCTATTTTTTCTCCCATTCATACACCTAAACATAAGCCTCCTTCCCCTAGTCAACCAAGCAAGTCTAATGATGTAGAAAGAATGAGGGATCTTGAGCAAGAGATCTTAGGTTTCTAGAGGATAATACAATAACATCAAGGCCTTTCCAAATCAATACCAACATAAACAATCCTACCCTAACTATCAAGGCAATAGACCACCCTTTCAAGGTCTTCCTTAAGGTCAAGGACAACTAGTTCAAGAAAAGTCATATAATGGATATAATCCCAATGCTCCCTCTACCTAAAGAGCATTAATGCCTACTCAAAATAACCTTGTCCAAGAGCATGATGGTTAGCCTCCATGGGATTGACCTCATGATCCATCTATCTATGTCAATGAGTCCTTCAAACAAAATTTCATGGAAATTTTGGGAATAATTTCAACCATCACTAAAGATGAGGTACTTAATGGAGGAGAGAATAATGGGAAGAATGCTCAAGTGGAGTATACTTTAGCCAATTGGAAGAAATATGACTCATGTGTTGTGAATTATTGAGGGTAGTCAATCAAAATTTAATTCCTATAGTTACAAACATAAGTAAAAAGAGAAAGGCAATTGAAGAGGTTTAAGGGGCTAGTAATGGTTCATCAATGGGTTTTCAAACATCCCAAAGGGCAGGTATGTCTAATGTAGTCCTAAATGCACAAGTAGATCAAATAAATTAGAATGCTAAGAATCTTTTTACACCTCAAAATTCTCAAGGTATGGAAAGTACTATTTCTACTAGTGGACAATCTAAGGTTAGTGTCTATTTCCTTAACATTGTAGAGTAGATGAAGAAGGTTCATATGAATGTGTCAATGTGGGATACACTTGTAATGCCTAGACAAGTAGACCTACTTCAAGAAAAGTTTTTCAATCTTAGTTTGGAAACCAAGCATCCTAGTGGGAAAGAGGTAACCTTGACAAACACACTGAATCCTAGTGAGAGATAGTCAAACAAAGTTGATAAAGTAGATAAACCTCCTCCATTCTATCTCTCTATCATCATTGAAGATGTTTTAGTTCACAATTGGCTTATCGATAGTGGAGCCAGTTCTTTAGTTATGCCCAAGTTAGTAGTTGATATGTTGAACTTGAAATATGATCCTCATTCCAAAGAGTGATATAATTGGACGGGTCATCTTCCAAGAATGTTGGCATAATCAAAGGTTTGTAACTTGTTCTTAATTTATGTCCTACTTTCACTATTTATCAAGATGTTGTGGTTGTGGATGTACCACCCCACTTTTCCCTTTTTTCAAGAGAGTTTATTCCTAAGATTGGAGGATACTTGAATTTAGATTGGTCCTATATGGCATTTAGGACTAGGTATTATGCTAAGGTGTCAATCAAATCTGAACCTCTATCTATTTTCCATGTAGAGTCATATGCACCTTATACATCTAACATGAATTATAATATCAATGATAAAGAAGATAACCTAGTGATTAATAACCTATAACACTTCTTGATGGCATAGTTGACTTGTACCTTGATGAATGGGGAGCTGAGTAGTATGGTTTTGAATAAATTGGCCTTGGTACATACATCCTCCATGAATAATGTCATAGAGTTATTGAGGCATATTTTGATGACAATCTAGAACAAGTTTCATGAGGTAACTACCTCTTACACAAGGATGACGATGTTCATATCCTAAATGTAACAAATCATGACAATCTTAGTTAGCATTCAATTCTAATTGCCAAAGAGGAGGACAATTATGAGCATGAACCTCACGAAGAAGTGGATGATATATGGCAAAAATTCAATGCCATAATACATGAGTTTGACGGGGAAAATAGGTTTTCAACTCTTCAAAAGGAATACAGACCTGATGATGAGGTCAATCATATATCTAATGATCATAAAGAAGAGATTGGTGTCACTACTAATCATGAAACAACTTTGGTAGACCAGGAAGTGTTTGGTTTACAAGAAGACAACCTTGATGACTCCCAATAATAGACATATCAGAATTAAATCATATTTGAAGTTGGAAAGAGTTTCATGACTCACAATGATCAGATTCAGGAGTGTCAAGTAGACATGATAAAGTTCAAGCAAGCTGAAAAGTCAAATAATCCTATAGGATAGCTATATCAAGTGTTCATGAGAACTCTAAATGATAAAATTTCTACTAGCATAAGTCAATTGATTACCTCCATAAGAAAGTGTTCATTAATAAATATTCACTCTTTCATGGTTTGTTTTCATGGAGCAGAAGTGATTATAGAAGCATTGTCTTTGCCCTAGTTGAAGCAATGAAGAGTTGTCTTTCACCTCAAGTGTTTTTAGGTATTTTATACATTAGGATAGGTGTGTGTTTTCCTTTAAGGTGTTTGTGTGTTTTCCCTAAGTGCTTAGAGAGCATAAGTGTGTGTTTTGTTGTATTATCTTATGTGTTTGTTTCTTGATTTGTTTGGTATGAGTTTTTAGTATTTTCAAAGGCATACCAATGTCAATTGTAGTATATGGGTGACTCCATTGCTGAAGGATAGGATAAGCAACTGGTCCTTAGCATAGCAGGCATGCTACCCCTTAAAAATTGCCAAAATGTTGACCGAATTTTACTCTAGGTCAAATTAAGTCAAACTCATTTCATTTCAAACTTTTCATAAGGTCCTTTAGGTTTGAAATGGGTCACATGGTTATTAGTGAGGTCAAGTTATATCTTGAGGGTCATAAAATATGTTTTAACCTTTGTCACAATTGTCTAGCTTGTCTTAATAACCTTTTATGCCACCTTTTGGTCATTAAAAATTGAATTGTATGGTTTTTACACCAAAGAACAAATGTTAAAGAGAAATATAACACACTTCATGTTAGATAATGTCAAAAGATAATTTTGAAACTAAAATGTTTCAGGTTTAATGTAAGAACAAGAAGATCACTTGCAAAAGGGTAGTTTTAGATGTTGTGCGAACTGAGATGACTCATCTGGCATGTGTGAAGGATTTAGTATGGTGTCTTTATATCCTCATAGGTAATTTTAATATTATGTGGCTTTAATAAATCTGAAATTTCTCAAAAACAATTCCTCTCTCTTATCACTCTCTTGGACAGGTCAAGAAGGGTCAATGGTTTTAAGTTGGTATGGACAGGTTAAGAAGAGTTAAAGTGAATGTACTCGGTGGATGTTACGGGTCCCTATGTACTTCCATATCATGGTTATCATTTCAATATTGGTGGTTTGTGATGTATGAAAAAATTAATAAGATTTTTAACACCTCCAAACTATCTCTGCAACTCCCACATCTCAATTTTTCGCATTTGTTTACATTGGTCTATATGAGCCAAGTAGTGTATGTAGACTTGAAAAGCATGTTTATCCTTTTCATGTTGAATTCAAATGTTTTGGAACGTGTGGTCATATAAGGATGAGAAGAATCACTCCTTGTGCTTAAAGTGAGCACTATTGAAGGCTGAAGATAGTGTTTTGGTATTTCCAAAGTTCATTCTTTGTGAGTAGCTTTAGGTAAAAGGTAATACATTGCTTTTCACCCCCTTAGAGCATGAATTATTCATATTCTCCATTAAATTACATGGAGGTTCATTGAGATGGGGTTCTAAGATACTAGGTAAAGACTAACCAGAGCCCTATGTTGAAAATATTGTCATTGATGTCAAAGGTCTAGCATTGTTGGTGATAAAGGCCCCATTACATTTAATGGTGTTTGTAATAGATATATCTTGACTAATGTGAGTTAATATATATTTAATATTAATGAATATATTTTTTGTTGCATATGAGACAAAATAAGGGCCCATGGAGAAGTCAAAGAGCCACGGGGTAAAGACAAAAGAAAGATGGGATGCATTTTCCCATGAAGAGTCATCTTGGGGAATTCCAAGAGTCACCAAGTGAAGACAAAAGAGGAAGGGCACAATTTTTCATGAAGAGAAACTTTGAGGAATATGAAAAGTCACCAAGATAAGGACAAAAGAGGGAAGTATGTTTTTGCTCATGAAGGGTCACCACATGACTTTTCAAAGGCAAGGATATGAAGGGTCATACAAGTTTGGCACCATTTTCCATGAGGATTGAAGGGTCACAAAGGGGGAAGGCCAAAGGTCATTTGGAAAGATATAAATAAAGGCTTGCCATTTGTAATATGAGAGATAGAGGTTGATTTGATATTGTAATATCTAGCTTAGAAGAGCAATTGTGAGAGATGAATATGATTTGTATTTGTTATATCTAGCTTAGAAGAGCAAAGGTGAGAGAGAGAAAAGAGATATTGTAATGAACTATCATTTGTTGAGATAGAAACATTGAAAGATAATTGTGTGGTATACACAAAGGGATCCGTGCTCCTGTGGGTTGGTCCTCACAAATAGTTGCTAGATTGGAGCTCGGCAAAGGCGTTGGTGCTCTTATGGGTTGGTGCTCGGCAAAGGGGTTAGTGCTCTTATGGGTTGGTGCTCATGAATTGTTGCTGGGTTGGTGCTTGGCAAAGGGGTTGGTGCTCATGAATTGTTACTGGGTTGGTGCTCGGCAAAGGGGTTGGTGCTCTTATGGGTTGGTGCTCATGAATTGTTGTTGGGTTGGTGCTTGACGAATGGGTTGGTGCTCTTGTGGGTTGGTGTTCATGAATTATTGATGGGTTGGTGCTTGGAAAATGGGTTGGTGTTCCTGTGGGTTGGTGCTCATGAATAGTTACTAGGTTGGTGCTCAACAAAGGGGTTGGTACTCTTGCAAGTTGGTGCTTGCGAATATTGTTTGGGTTGGTGATCATTCATATACTTGAGATTGTTCTCTGTGGTTTTTTCTACATTGAGTTTTCATGTTATATATGGTGTCTCTTTTTATCTTGTGTGGTGTTTGTTGTTTGAGTTTTATTGCATATCCTGAATGTTTGATTAAGTGGACTTTGGTTAAGGGAAAGTTTTATAAGATATATGATATACTAATTCACCTCCCCTCTCAGTATATCTCGTGCTTAAAAATTGGTATCAGAGCAGGTTTTTTCAGAAAGGATTTAACAGCTTGAAGGTAGATCAAAGAAAAGCACAAGATGGCCAAGCAACTAAAGGAGAATCAAGAGTTGAAATTTGTGGTTGAGGCTCTTAAGAAATAGGTGTGTATCTTGGATTCTAAGTTGGCTATAAAAGTAAAAGAAAATAAGATATTTATTCAAGATCTTAAGAATCAGTTAGAAGTTGCAAATTCAATTTTAAAATCAAAAGAAGAAGAGTGTAATCAGTTGAAGGTTGAGTTAGGTTCTTTAAAAGATAATCATGAGAAGCTTATAATCAAGGTTGAGAAAGATCATGAAATATTAGTCCAAGGAAAGAAGGATGCAAGTTTTGAAGGCAAATCAAAGAAGCCAATCAGGTATCCCAATGCTTTTAAGTTTTCAAATTCTTTTCATGGCCATTGTTTTGTTTTTCATCATGTTGGTCATAGGGCAAGATACTGTATGAGGAGAAGTAATCAACCAAAGGGAGATCTTAGTCACATTCAAGAAAAAGGTATGAGAAATATTGTTTGCTTTTTTTGTCATAAAGTTGGCCATAATGATAAATTATGTCAAAATAAAGTAAAGAGATATTCAAAGTATGTCAAAGGTTACAGAGCCCCTAAAAGATATGAGAAGAGTCAAATTCAAGTTTGGAGACCTAAAATAGTAAAGGTTGATCAGGTTGATTTTAAAAGTGAAAATGAATTACTTGCTATAGTAGATAAAAAATCAGATAAGAAGGATTGTGCAAAATCTGTTGTTACATTTGAGCATGAGCTTTGTCAAGATAAGATAGTTGAAAATTTTGAGAAGATGAAAAACATTATAAACGATAAGGTTATTAAGTCAAAAAGGTTAGACATGCTTAAACAGATTCTAAAAGAAAAACACAAGAAGATCAAGGAAGAACCAGAGGAGATGTGGGAATCTCCTGAGATTTGTTTCTAGGACCTTTTGTGTGGGGTGTCTCTTCTAGGCTTCAAGGAAAGACTTTTAAGAAAAAATTGAAGCATGGTGGATGCTATTAGGTCTTGGCTATGTTGCATGACAAGAAGGTGAGTTGACAGATTAATTTATATATCTTTTGAGTGAATAGATTTTTGAATAAAATTTTGCACCGGTGTTAAGGTTTGAGACTATTAGAATGATTATTACATATGCAGTGTTTAAAAGTTTTAAAGTGTTTATGCTCACAAGAAATTAGAATGTTGAAAAAGAGCTAACAGTTTTAGAAAGAAGAAAAAAAATACTCATGCAGATTCAATGAAGAAGGATCAAAGTTTCAAAGCTCCATTCATCAAGAAGAACGATCAGAGTTTCAAAGCTCCATTCATCAGGAAGAAGGTTCAGACATGTTCATGGCAGAAAAAACAACCTAAAGATTCTACGTTCGTGCAAATAGCTTTACATGTAAGAAATAAAGATCAGCCATGGTTCGTTGATAGTGGATGTTCAAGGCATATGACAAGAGATAAGAATAAAGAAGATCAATGGTGGCATAGTAAAATTTGAAGACAAAACCACTGCCAGGATAGCCAGAAAAGGTATTTTAAGTTTGGATATTAGTAGAACCAAAGTTAAGAATATTTTGTAAGCATAATCTATTGAGTGTAAATGAAATATGTGATCAAGGATACACCTTAAAGTTTCATGCGAAAGGTTGTGAGATTAGAAGAAAATATTCAAATGAGTTGATTGCAGATTCTCAAAAGACAGGCAATGTTTTAATCAGATATCTTCTCAAAGGCACGATCAAAGGATACATTCAAAGATCTGCAAGAAGAGTTGAGAGTAATTTATATTACTTTCTGCCATTGATGTTCAGCATTAGTTGAGGGGGAGCTAAATGTTAGCTCCAAAAAGGCCCTTTGCCATTGATGTCAAAGGGGGAGAATAACAGGTATAAGTACAGGTGTAAAAATAGGTACAAAAAATAGGTACAAGTTGCTACAATAAGGGGGAGTAACTATATATTTTTAGATGACAGTATGTGTAGGTGACAAGATGTGGTAGTTTCAGAATTGAGGTTGCCATCAATGACAAAGAGGGAGATTGTTGGAAATATTGTCATTGATGTCAAAAGTCTACCATTGTTGGTGATAAAGGCCCCATTGCATTTAATGTTGTTTGTAATAGATATATCTTAGCTAATGTGAGTTAATATTTATTTAATATTAATGATTATATTTTTAGTTGCATATGAGACAAAAAAAAGGCCCATGGAGAAGTCAAAGAGCCACAGGGTAAAGACAAAAGAAGGATGGGATGCATTTTCCCATGAAGATTCATCTTAGAGAATTCTAAGAGTTACCAAGTGAAGACAAAATAGGAAAGGCACAATTTCTGATGAAGAAACACTTTGAGGAATAAAAAAAGTCACCAAGATAAGGACAAAAGAGGGAAGGACATTTTTTTTCATGAAGGGTCACCACATGACTTTTCAAAGGCAAGGATATGAAGGGTCATACAAGTTTGGCATCATTTTCCATGAGGATTGAAGGGTCACAAAGGGGGAAGGCCAAAGGTCATTTGGAAAGCTATAAATAAAGGCTTGAGAAGCCATTTGTAATATGAGAGATAAAGGTTGATTTGATCTTGTCATATCTAGCTTAGAAAAGCAATTGTGAGAGATGAATATGACTTGTATTTGTTATATTTAGATTAGAAGAGTAAAAATGAGAGAGAGAAAAGAGATGTTGTAATGAACTATCATTTATTGAGATAGCAACATTGAGAGATAGTTGTGTGGTATACACAAAGGGGTTGGTGCTCCTGTGGATTGGTACTCATGAATAGTTGTTAGATTGGTGCTCAGCAAAGGGGTTGGTGTTCATGAATTTTTGTTAGGTTGGTGCTTGGTAAAAGGGTTGGTGCTCTTATGGGTTAGTGCTCATGAATTGTTGTTAGGTTGGTGCTCAGAAAAGGGGTTGGTGCTCCTATGGGTTGGTGCTCACGAATTTTTACTGAGTTGGTGCTCGGCAAAGGGGTTGGTGCTCATGTGGGTTGTGCTCATGAATTGTTGTTGAGTTAGTGCTCGGCAAAGGGGTTGGTGCTCATGAACTATTGCTAGGTTGGTGCTCGGCAAATGGGTTGGTGCTCTTGTGGGTTGGTGCTCATGAATAGTTGTTGGGTTGGTGCTCAGCAAAGGGATTGGTGCTCCTACAAGTTGGTGTTTGTGAATATTGTTTGGGTTGGTGCTCATTCATATACATAAGATTATTCTCCATGGCTTTTCTCACATTGGGTTTCCATGTTATATCTGGTGTCTCTCTCTATCTTGTGTGGTGTTTATTGTTTGAATTTTATTGCATATCATGAATGTTTGATTAAGTGAAATTTGGTTAAAAGAAAAATTTATAAGATATATGATATACTGATTCACCCCCCCTCTCAGTATATCTCATGCTTAACAATTGGTATCAGAGCAAGCTTTTTCAGAAAGGGTTTAACAGCTTGAAGGTAGATAAAAAAAAGCACAAGATGGCCAAGCAGCTAAAGGAGAATCAATAGTTGAAATCTGTGGTTAAGGCTTTTAAGAAACAGGTGTGTATCTTGGATTCTAAGTTGGCTATAGAAGTAAAAGAAAATAAGATATTTATTCAGGATCTTAAAAATCAGTTAGAGGTTGCAAATTCAATTTTAACATCAAAAGAAGAAGAGTGTAATTAGTTGAAGGTTGAGTTAGGTTATTTAAAGGATAATCATGAGAAGCTTATAATCAAGGTTGAGAAAGATCATGAAATATTAGTCTAAGGAAAGAAGGATGTAGGTTTTGAAGGCAAATCAAAGAAATTGATCAAGCAGCACAATGCTTTTAAGTTTTCAAATTCTTTTCATGGCCATTGTTTCATTTTTCATCATGTTGGTCATAAGGCACGAGACTATATGAGGAGAAGTGATCAGTCAAAGGGAGATCTCAGTCACATTCAAGAAAAAGGTATGAGAAATATTGTTTGTTTTTGTTGTCATAAGGTTGGCCATAATGATAAATTATGTCAAAATAAAGTAAAGAGATATTCAAAGTATGTCAAAAGTTATAGAGCCCCTCAAAGATATGAGAAGAGCCAAATTCAGGTTTTGAGACCTAAAATAGTAAAGGTTGATTAGGTTGAGTTTAAAAATTAAAATGAATTACTTGCTATAGTAGATAAAAAATTAGATAGGAAGGATTGTGCAGAATCTCTTGTTACATTTGAGCATGAGCTTTGTCAAGATAAGATAGTTGCAAAAGTTGAGAAGATGAAAAACATCATAAATGATAAGGTTATTAAGTCATAAAGGTTAGACATGCTTAGATAGATTCTAAAAGAAAAACACAAGAAGATCAAGGAAGAAACAGAGGAGACGTGAGAATCTCTTGAGATTTGTTTCTAGGACCCTTTGTGTGTGGTGTCTCTTCTAGGCTTCAAGGAGACACTTTTAAGAAAAAAATTGAAGCATGGTGGATGCTATTGGGTCTTGGCTATGTTGCATGACAAGAAGGTGAGCTGATAGATTAATTTGTATATCTTTTGAGTGAATAGATTTTTGAAGAAAATTTTGCACCGGTGTTAAGGTTTGAGGCTATTAGAATGATTATTGCATATGCAGTGTTTAAAAGTTTTAAAGTGTTTATGCTCACAAGAAATTAAAATGTTGAAAAAGAGATAACAATTTTAGAAAGAAGGAAAAGAATACTCATGCATATTCAATGAAGAAGGATCAGAGTTTCAAAGCTCCATTCATCAGGAAGAAGGTTCAGACATGTTCATGGCAGAAAAAACAACTTGAAGATTCTATGTTGGTGTAAACAGCTTTGCATGTAAGAAATAAAGATCAGCAATGGTTCATTGATAGCGAATGTTCAAGGCATATGATAGGAGATAAGAGTAAAGAAGATCAATGGTGGCATAGTAAAATTTGAAGATAAAACCACTGCCAGGATAGCCAGAAAAAGTATTTTAAGTTTGGATATTAATAGAACCAAAATTAAGAATTTTTTTTAAGCATAATCTATTGAGTGTAAGTCAAATATGTGATCAAGGATACACCTTAAAGTTTCATGCAGAAGGTTGTGAGATTAGAAGAAAATATTCAAATGATTTGATTACAAATTCTCAAAGGACAGGCAATGTTTTAATCAAATATCTTCTCAAAGAAATGACCAAAGGATACATTCAAAGATCTGAAAGAGGAGTTGGGATTAATTTCTATTACTTCCTGCCATTGATGTTCAACATTAGTTGAGGGGGAGCTAAGTGTTAGCTCCAAAAAGGCCCTTTGCCATTGATGTCAAAGGGGGAGAATAACAGGTACGAGTACATATGTAAAAACATGTATAGGGAATAGGTACAGGTTGCTATAGTAAGGTGGAGTTACTATATGTTTTCAAATGATAGTATGTACAAGTTATAGGATGTGGCAGTTTCAGGATTGAAGTTGTCATCAATGACAAAGGGGGAGATTGTTGAAAATATTGTCATTGATGTCAAAGGTCTAGCATTGTTGGTGATAAAGGCCCCATTACATTTAATGTTGTTTGTAATAGATATATCTTGGCTAATGTGAGTTAATATTTATTTAATATTAACGAATATATTTTTAGTTGCATATGAGACAAAAGAAGGGACCATGGAGAAGTCAAAGAGCCAGGTGGTAAAGATAAAGGAAGAATGGGACCCATTTTTCAATGAAGAGTCATCTTGGGGAATTCCAAGAGTCACCAAGTGAAGACAAAAGAGGAAGGGCACAATTTCTCATGAAGGGACACTTTGAGGAATACGAAAAGTCACCAAGATAAGGACAAAAAAGGGAAGGACATTTTTGCTCATGAAAGGTCACCACATGACTTTTCAAAGGCAAGGATATGAAGGGTCTTACAAGTTTGGCACCATTTTCCATGAGGATTAAAGAGTCATAAAGGGGGAAGGCCAAAGTTCATTTGGAAAGATATAAATAAAGGCTTGAGAAGCCATTTGTAATATGAGAGATAGAGGTTGATTTGATATTATAATATCTAGCTTAGAAGAGCGATTGTGAGAGATATATATGATTTGTATTTGTTATATCTAGCTAAAAAGCAAAAATGTGAGAGAGAGAAAAGAGATGTTGTAATGAACTATCATTTGTTGAGATAGCAACATTGAGAGATAGTTGTGTGGTATACACAAAGGGGTTGGTGCTCACGAATAGTTGTTGGGTTGGTGCTCAGTAAAGGGGTTGGTGCTCTTGTGGGTTGGTGCTCATGAATTGTTGCTTGATTGGTGCTCAACAAAGAGGTTGGTGTTCCTGTGGGTTGGTGCTCATGAATTGTTGTTGGGTTGGTGCTCGGCAAAGGAGTTGGTGTTCATGTGGGTTGATACTCATGAATTGTTACTGAGTTGGTGCTCGAAAAAGGGGTTGGTGCTCTTATGGGTTGGTGCTCACAAATTGTTGCTAGGTTGGTGCTCAGAAAAGGGGTTGGTGCTCTTGTGGGTTGGTGCTCACGAATGTTTGTTGGGCTGGTGCTCGGCAAAGGGGTTGGTGCTCCTGTGGGTTGGTGCTCATGAATAGTTGCTAGGTTGGTGCTTAGCAAAGGGGTTGGTGCTCCTCCAAGTTGGTGCTTGTGAATATTGTTTGAGTTGGTGCTCATTCATATACTTGAGATTATTCTTCATGATTTTTTCCACATTGTGTTTCCACGTTATATCTGGTGTCTCTCTCTATCTTGTGTGGTGTTTATTATTTGAGTTTTATTGCATATCTTGAATGTTTGATTAAGTGGAATTTGGTTAAAGAAAAGTTTTTTAAGATATATGATATACTAATTCACCCCCCCCTCAGTATATCCCATGCTTAACACCCTAATGTGCATAATCATCTACAGTCACCTATAGGTATGGATGGATAACTGTAGGAGTATCTAAAACCCAAGAGATAGGTTGTGTATAATTTCAAGACTTGAATAGAGATATCAAGTCATTTAGGGTTCATCAACATAGTCAAGCTTTCTCAAGAAACACATAAAATCAATCAAGTTGAAGAAATTTGCAAATGGGAAGTTTTACCTTAACTTCTCTAATAGGAGACTTTGTCCCATACAGTGTCATCTTGTAGTGAAGACTTATGAGGTCTATGTAAGCCTAGTGGATTCATTATGTAGCCTAGGCCTAGAAGTAACATGCTAATTCAAGAACATGTTGATTAGCTCAAGAGATTTATTGTTGAATGGATTTCAATTCAGCCAAGTTTCTAATGAATACTTTCAAATAACTATAGCTCTATTGGACCAAAATAAGCCTAGAAAATTATAATGCAATAATGACACTATAGTATACTAATGATAAAAGGATGGTAGCATGGTATCAATGTATAAATGGATATATCCAGGTGTGAGATGACCTCAGTGACCTAAATAGAAACCACAGGGTGTGAGACACAGTGTTCAAACATATATCACCATCTATAGGAGTCCTTTGACTTTTGTAATTGCCACCTACAGTGTGACTTAGGAAAAACACTAGCCTCAAGCTAATGAAGAATGGAGGTTTGGAGGTTTGACAGAGGTGCAAGATGAATGAACATGTATTACCCACTCTCATAATGATGACATCACACTTCATGTTATTTTTAGAATGAAAGGAAATAGAAAATAGATTGATCCAAGTTGGGTTTCAATCTTCATTCTCAGTCAACCAAATCCTACACACACTCATAGGGATAAAAGCTAGTCTTGATATTTTGATATGTTTGAGACCTCCATAAGCATGAGATTGAAACTTAGTAAAAAAATCTATCATGAGTTGTAGTATACCTTCATGGTCTCAGTTGGGTCAAGCTAATAGGGGAAGTGCCCTCTATTTTATCTCAGACCAAAGGCACTCCATGAGACCACAACCTATAGACCTAATGCATTAATGGTGAAAATATGAATGATAGATCCTTGAATGAATTTAGGATGAGGCTTAAGATTGAATTGAATGTAAACAAGTGTTGAGTAACACATAAAACCACTAGGACCACTCAGAGATGGTCACATGCTTAGAAACATGGTCTATGCCTATTAGGTCTAGAATTAGGCATGAACCCTCATGGTTTATAATGACATTAATATGATCATATGATATCTCAAAACAAAGTGAGATCCTTCATGGGAGAGTGGAGGATTAATTGGACCTAGTGGTTTGTAGAAAACAACTTAAAATTGGTCATTTTGGCCTAATTTTCTCTTAGTGGTGTCCATAATACATAGTAAGAACTCTAGAAGCATTTTATTTCACTGATATCTATATGAACAGTGTGCATGGTGTCTTAACAACTTGGGAATAGTTTATGGGGGTCCCATAGTTTAACTCAATGGAATTGATTCAAGGATTAAGGTCTTAACCTTTATGAATCATCATTAAGAACCTGAATGAAATAAAACCCTCCTTAAACCCTCTCAAGAACCTGATGAGAAAGAAATGATGATAAATTCAATTATAAGGGGTCAATTGACATAGAAATTGATTTATACCTACTTATCACTCTCTCAGGCTCCTTGACATTCAGTTATTTTGTACTATCACTTGTACAGATGAGGCAAATTCTATATTTTCTACAAGAATTGAGTTGAATTAGAGGTGCATAAAGGAATAGATGAATGAAATACATTATGGAAAGAGTGGGGAGATTTTTTTATAAATCCTTAGATCCCATTATCACCATGGTCATGCATTGAGACTCCTCTTTTAAGCTAACTGTTACCGACAATCTTGGATAGAAGTATGAGAAGGAGAATAACTGCCAAATTGAAGATAAGAAGTGTTGTTTAGATTTATTTTGAGGCCTACATGATAGAATAGAAGAAATATAATTTTTTATGATGTGTCTCACATCTCTTCAACTAAATCTCTTGAGCACCTACATGTCACCCTAGAGACAAGTGTGTGAATTAGGCCTAAAGGGCTAATGAGCAATTGCAAGGAAGTGATTACAATTGGAAAAGAGAAGGTCATCAGTTCAAAGGTGTATCATGACCTTAAAAAATCATTATTTCACCTTCTCAAGTCATATAATATGTGTCAATGACTTCTAAAATGGTTTTGGATAGTTAGTGAACTCTTCATCAAGAAAACAATTTTAAGAAAGATAATGAAGTGTCTCTACGCTAACTTCAGGGGAATGATTCACTTTAGATAGAAAATTGTCCAAGAGAACTTTTTGACTTGTTTTATAACTCCTCCTATTACATTATAACTAGTCTTCAAGACTTGACACTTGTCATGGTAACTCTTCAACGTCATTCTTTCTCTCTCTTCTCTTATGCTCTATATATTAAAGCCATTTTGGTATTGTAAAGGATCCATAATCGGTATGGTGAATCCCTGATGGTTCTGAAATATTTTTTTACCTTTTAATAAAGTTTTATCAAGATATTTTAGTCTCTAAAATTATTGCCTAAGTATTTCAAGTAGTCTATTTGGATGAAAATTAATGATGATTATTTCTCCTTGATTCCATTCTGCTCTTGCATGCATTGTATGAGTAATACTTATTATAACATGTCTCATGAAGTGTAATTATTTTATAGATGTTTTTTAAGTGTGAAAATGGGTTAGTAGTTTCTAATATTATACCTCTTACTCATCCACCTTTAGATATTCATAGTAATCTGCCTCTATGTAGAAACATTTGTGCTAGAAGAATATTGAGTTGAGATCAGTTTTAGTATTATGCATTCTTATTGCAAATGCAAGTATGTATGTGGATATATCCTTGGTGTACCACCTTAATTATTCTAGGTTAATTTTATGTTTCTTTATTCCCTTTTCACATCCAACAAGTGATCATTATAGTGTAGTGTGTAAACCTAAATAGTTAGATCAAGGGTGCTAGCCCATAATCTAGAGATCTATCTCTTGTAACAACTTGCCTATATGTAGAGATAGTTCCATGTTATCCAAAATTTAAGGTCTAATTTACTTATCTAGGGTGAAATTTTGGTTATAAACAATCTTTTCCCTTGAAATATGCAGCAAGCAACCTAATATCTATATTTTTTTCAATTACATGATACATAAAATATAGATTAGCCACATCACTAATGTACTCTACAGGATTGGTTTGATCTTCTCCAGTGAAAAAGGTAAAGTTTTTGAATGTTGAGGCTGGAATATCATTAAATTGGGAAATATTCAAAGGGATTTCACTATCAAAAATTATAAAAACATAGTTTTTAGGGACAACCCTATTGAAATTTAGTCTTGATATAGGGGTTTTTGAGGTAAGTTATGATGTATTGAGGTAGAGGGATGTTTGGTCTGTGTCCTAGATTTCAATAACCTCATTATTTTTGTTTAATTCAAAGATGATTAAATAAAACTAAAATCATTACCTTTTTAGCTAATCTTGTCGTGACTTTTGGCATGAAAATTTTAATAATCTACCACTAGTATGTGTGTATGCTTATATAGTCACCAAATGCTGAGTAACTGAGTAATGTCTATGTTACAAGTTGATAAAACAAGCACCAAACTTTAAAAATATTATGAGTAATGGTTCTATTGGGAGTGCCATATTCTGTTATGAAATTGTAGTTACATCCTTGAGGAAGGTCTTCAAGCTTCCTCATTCAATTGACACAGTAGGATCACTTTTGGGTTGTGGGTATCCTATAATGGAATTAAACCTCTAGAAAGGGATGGTTATTTTGACTAATCACATTGCTCCTCACTTAAACTACTTCCTGAAAATGAAAAGAGAGAAATTCATATACTTCTATGACTAAATATGGGTTGATGCACCAAAATTAAATACCTTTACTTATTTGGACATACACATAATGAGCTCAAAAAACAGTCACATATACATAACTCATAACTCACCAATTAATATTTGGAATAAGTTTTTTATTATAAAGTATTAAACTTATAAAAATACTTAGAAGTATGATTACTTATCTTAGGAAGCTCAAATATTATTCATTTAAGCTATGAGTTGAAAAAAATTTAAGAGATAAACTACAACCTGCACAAGATTAAGTTTGTTACATAAATGTGTAAAAGCCTGGAAATAAATCAAGGATATGATGTAATTATCACAAATTTATATAAAAAATTCATCAATTTCACACAACTAGCATATGAGAAGGTAAAATCAATTTCTTTATTGCTCAAGAAGGTGTTTACAAGTCTCAGCTAGAAGTATATTAAATTGCTTGAAAAAAGAATTGTGTAGTGAAAGGAGTAATTAGTGAGGGGAAAAGTATGAAAATTTATCATAAATTACCTCATTAAGGTTAAAAATTAAAATATATATAAAATTAACTTTTGATTGATATCTTCTTCCTCATTAAGGTTTAAACTAAAACATAGTTGAAGTTAACTTTTCATTGACATATTATTCCTTATACAATGTATGATTACTTGATTTTAAGTCTATAATTTGGGAGGGGGCATGAAAGTTCTTTTTTTAGGCTTGAATTTGTTTAAGATCAAGTTTCATGATTAAACTCTACTTTATCTTCAACCAACTCCTACAATCTTGCATGATGAAACTCCACTTTGAGAAGTCATTGCTTGATTTGACTTATTCTCTTTAATTTTTGTGTAGATAGAAGAGATAATATTCTTAAGGTGTTTGAGGTCTTATTTTATATATCAATTATGAGGGTTCATTGATGATTCACAACTTCAACTCCTCAATTGATGACTTTTTGGCCATGTTCATATTCTTATTTTGTATTAAAAATTCTATGAACATGATTCATGACTTGAAAAACATTAAGTAAATGTTAAATAATGAAACATATACATGATAGAATATATTTTAAGGCCTCTCACATTGTCATTCATGGATATTTATGATGAATTAGTTTAAAATTGTAGGTGTGAGCTCCATTAGTGCTTGAGAAGCTCTTGATAAAGAGATCTATCTTCTTGAATTACTTCATGAATGGCTTTCAAAGTTTGAAAATAAAATTATTTAATTTAGATAACCTTTTAAAACTTATATACAAATTTTAAATTTGTTTGGATCAATAAAACTTGAGTTCTTGCACTTTTAGGCTTCTTGAGAACTAGTTTTCAACATTTTTGTATGCATAGACCTGTAATTTTAGATTTTCTCTCTCCTCAATTATAGTACATAAATGAGACCACCACAATTTTTTTTGAAATATTTTCCTCCACCTTTATTTCATATTTAATTTATTTGGATCAATATAACTAAATTTATACTCATATTTGTGTTTCTAGGTTCTCCTAAGACAACAAGCATACTGGTTTGCTAAAAAATTTATATTTTGAGCTATACATGGTCTCAAGAGATAATTTTTTTAAATTAATGTATATACCCCATAAACATATTCATATAATTTAAATTAAAGTTTAAATTATAAAAATACTTCAAAAACTCTTTTTTAGGTTTGTAGGCCTGTAAGTGCTCATTTCTCATGCATGCTTGTCATCTAGGTCCATTTTTCAGCTATAAAATATCTAGTAATACCTTTAAATTGGTATAAGATATCTTGTAGTAATTAAAGTGAAATAAAAATCATTCATAATGTTTTATAAATCTTAAAATCACTTTAAAATATCAAATTTACAAAGTTCATGTTCTCCAGATAGGGTTTTGAAGGGTTTTGGATCAATCTTGCTTCTTAACAATTGTTTATAAAGATCCATCCTTCTTGTTAATACTAAACACCATGATATGAGACTATACCAACCTCTTCAACCCTCCTATCAATCATTATGAGACATGTATAATCTCCACAAAGATATCGTGTTGATTTTGGGACAATTCTAAGTTTAAAAATTAATTTTGAGAGAGATTTGAGTTATCTTAGCATAATTCAAGAATAGTTTGAGTTCTTAACCATTGTAAAATGTCTGAGAACTATACATGAAGTTGATAAATACATTATTAATCCTTTATCCACTTGAAAATTTTTGGAATCACAACCACTGAGAGGGCGGCTGAATAAGTGTATAAATTTTTCTTTCAATTTCATTAATCATTCAAAATAATCTAGAGATATAACAATGCATAATCAATCATTCATATGAGCATAAAGCAAGAACATAACACATGAACACAAAAGCTATGTGGTAAACCCTCATGAGGGATAAATCCCACTGACACACAGTTTAGACTATAGTCTTATAAGTAATGAATCAAGATTTAGTGAGGCACCAACCACATAAGGAGCACCAACCCCTCATGAGTCAAGCACCAACTCAACTAGTCCTTTAACAAGAACTAACTTGAAAAGAAACACCAACCCCTAGGTAAATCAACACCAATTCATCCACCTAGAACCTTTGATCACCTTTGTACACCTTTTACTCACTCAATTGATGATGATCACCTCCTTTTGCTCTTCACACTCTTTTATCTCTCTCAAACAGAGTATTAGGCCTCTTCACTCATTTAGCCCACTTCTTCGCAGAATTAGATCATATGACCTTGATCATCATCTATTTAACTAATTTTAAAACTTTATGACATGTTCAACACACATCTATAATTATATTTAATCCCTCTACCTATTTTCCAAACTTTTATTTTATTCACTCATATCCTCAATATTCTAGCTAGTCAAATAAAGTCTATTAGACATTCTTCTTATACTTAACTCTTACTCTCACACACCTTGGTTGAAAAAAAAGCTAAAAATACTTGGATCACCCTTATAATATATCAAAAAATATATATCACAAGTGAAACACCCATTACATAGGTCAATCACCACTTATAAGGACCAAAACCACCATTTGGCATAATAGAGACCTAATGCAATTAGGCCTTCTCAAAACACACGTTTCGTCTTGATCACCATAGAACATACTGAGCCTATATGAATAGATAAAAAAATTTAAAAACACTTTAATTATACCCTTGATAATATCACCTTAGGTCCCCAACAGCACTAATTTCAATTCACTCCTTGAATCACACCATTATACCTACTCATAATTAGGCATTCTTATTGCCAGAAAGTCTACTTTGACTATCTAAAGCATACACCCAAATTTTATATATAAAAATATCAAAAAATAATATTTATATAACCTCAATGACCTAAATTCCATCACCATGTCCATTATACTTCACTATATTGGGCAAAATACCTCAAACTGACCACTTCCATATGCCCACTAAGAACAGCAAACAGGTTTCAAAACCCAGTCAAGAATATTTAAATTTTCACACTTTCATAGGAACTTATCATGAATAAAAATACATTAAAATAAACCTATTAGACCTATATAAAAAATTAATATGCATTATATTATTCAAATATGTGCATAATGTCTCAGGAACATAAATCTTACTAACACAGAAAACAAACTGAATGCTCCAAAACATAGTCATGGAAAAAATAACTTAGAACACCTGTGTGAACACTTTTATGAACTTACAATGGGTTTATATTATACTTAATCATAATTATAACATATTTAAACAAATATAATATAATTATTAATAGAAATATTGGTCTTAGAGACCAATCTCATGTCTTCATTGTACACAGACCTCACTGTGTTAGAGAAGTCATTTTGAGATAACATTTATGCCATAAATAAGATTATTAAAAAATTATGTCAATTATTGATATGTTTTATAGGTATTTAATAATAACCCCATGCATTTTTATTCATCCCTAATCAATGATAACCCATCCATAATCTCATTCTCACTTCTTTATGGTTTTCTCACTATCTTCCTCACTAAGCTTTTTTAGTGATATGCCAACTTCCATGATCATTTTATCATATTTTAAGTATATAACCTGATTAAAAAATTACATGGACACAAAATAAAATTATCACACATCATCCTCAAATCATTTTCATGCTTTGACCTAGTCAACCCCACCTACTACATCAAAAATCCAGGAAACAAGGAGTTTCCTATAGCTTGCACTCACTCTTATAACAGACCAATGCCACATAGAGGTAATTGGGAGAGTATTATACATGTTTAAATAATAAAAATAGGTCATTAAAACCATTATGATCCATTTACAACAATATTTTTCATACCAAGTTATAATTAGGGTTTTAAAGAGGGTTAAGACCACTTTACAGTCTTAACGATCATTCATAAAGTTTGGTCTCTTAATCTAGAAAATAATGTTTGGAAACTTGAGATATTATCCTTCCAAAATTTCCATGAAATTATTAGGATATAATTCAAATGTTTCACATTCCAACAATCATAAGAAAATTCTTTTCAGGTATACAATACCTCATTCTGTGCACATAGAAAATCATAAAACCATGTTTCATGATTTTTCCTTCATAATTTGACCTCAAACTTGGTCAAACACTTTAAAAAACCTTTAACACATTTTTAAATTATCTCATTATTTATATCACCTTATAAAATGAACTTGACCCCTCATTAGGTCACACTAGGTCTCTTTGCTCACTAGGCCTAAACCTGTAAGTTACACTTAGACCTTGAACACACCTTGAAACCTCTTTCAATACTTTATAAATCTCATAATAATGTAAAAAAACCTAATACCATGCTCACACACTACCAATATTATTCTCATAATCCTTAGATTGTTCACCTCATCATGCTACCAAGCCTGTGCCTTCTCACTAGGTCTGTTCATGCAAAGACTAAGCTAAGAATTGACCTAAAAACCTAATTTAAAAGATTATATACCTTATACACATATTTAAAAAATTTAAAAATATATTTTCACATGATCTAACACTGATTTTCATCCTTCATAGATCTTGATAACACCTCAAGACTCTTCATTAGGTTAGGCAGAGTCTAGGACTAGTCTTGGTTACATGCTTAGGCTTAAGACCTTACCCCTGAAGGTTTACCTTAAAACTTTCTTGAGTGTTTCAAAACTTCATATTCATGCTTTTAAATATTTAAAAATCCACTCATAACTATGTATATTGATATTTAACCTACCACCATATTCACACACATACTCATGATATAAAAATGTTTCTTAAGACTAGTGTTCTTAAGTATGCTTACCTTGAATCTTGATCTTGACCTTGACATGTCATCAACCTCAAAAAAATTACCATGTTGTATTCAATTTATATCTCACTATAGAGATAATAGGTTACCTTCAAATTCTCTCTTATCATAAGACTTCCTTGTCACAGACCACTTCATAATGTATGACATAAATTATGACCTTGACATTGATGACATTCATCTTGACCTTAACATCAATGACAAAATCAATGCCACAATACCAAAAAAAATAACACACCTAAAAAATTCCCCATTTTTTATTGATGAAAAACACTAACAAAGTAGATCATTCTTATCTCTCTAAGCTGGATCTCCTCCCAAACTAGTCTTTCTCCTTATTTGGTCCTTCTCCCCCTTTGAAATTAATGACAAAGGGCCATCTCTAAAAATAATAACATCTAATCCTTGGACCTAAAACATGATTACTTCCCTAAAAAATATCAATCTTTTTATGATCAACCAAACAGAAAATCAACTCACTGAAATACCCAACCATGCTTCCCTTATCTCCATGAGATATTCAAACACTATCATGAATGTGATTTGGTTTGATCAAGTCATCATACAAATTATTTGTAACCCATCTCTTGCAATCAAACCTACAAAAAAATATTGACATAACTTTGGATCTAAAACAAATAATATAAATCTCCCCCAAAGACCAAACATCCTTCATTTTTTGCTCACTAGCTAAGTGCCTCCATGAAGCCTAATAGAGTCACCTCTTCTCTAAGGTACTAAAATAACATAAACTCAGGAGATTCCTAGATATCCATGTTCTTACTAGATTAAAATTTATTCTTTATTCTTTTGGGCTTGAATTATTCAATCTTTGTTTAAATAACATTTTGACTTGGTCTATTTGTCTTGACCCCTTTACATCTGAACTACACTCTACCATGACAAGTAGTACATTTGGACTTGTATACTGATCATAATTCACCTTAGCTACTTTTAGTCTCCATTCACTATTTTTCTTCTTTATTGCACTCGAGGGGCCTCAATCTTCTTTTTTTGACTTAAGAATCGATGATTACAAAACTTTGCACTATGATCAATCTTTTGATAATTGAAACACACTATTCCTCTTGATGAAAACACACCATTACTCATACCTCTTGACTGATGACTCTCCTCATAGTTACATTCATATTCATTCTTGGAGGGTTTTCAAAAATTATTTTTTCTATGACCAAATTGGTTACATAAATAACAATGACTATTAAAAGGATTAGTATACCTTATAGTATTAGGCTACCTGATAGGATTAGTCTTCATTCTAATAGCACCATCATTCCTTGATTGACCATTAGCTTTTAAGGTTTGATTATCTTTTAGTTTCTTTTTTACCTTGAAATAAAGTAACTTCCTTCTTTGCAAGTCTTCCTTCACTTGTCCTCATCTCATAGGCTTTTAGGGTACCATAAAGTCCATCCATCTCAAACTTGTTTAGATCTGCATCTCTTTAATAACAGACACTTTATAATCAAAATTAGGAGTTAGATATCTCAATACCTTTTGATCAATAGTAAACTCTTTAAATTCTTCACTTAGGCCTCTTATGATCTTGACCACTTCATCAATCCTCAATAGGTAGACTATAATGGTCTCATCTTCATTTATCCTTAGGCTTTCAAATTGTCTTCTATGGATTTGTAATTTAGCTAAATTTACATTGGAGTATCCCTCATGGATAATATTCAACTTGTCCCACATTTATTTTGAAGACATATAGTGCATAACCTTTATAATCTCTACCACCCATAGACCACAAATAATACCATTCATTGATTTCAAATTGTTATCACTAACCTTCTTTCCTGCTTCATCTTTAGGGGGAATAGGGGGTATAATATATCCATCCAAAACTGATTGTCAAACATCATGATCTTGGGACATCAAAAATGTTCTCATCCTAACACTCTACAAAGCATAATTAGATTCATTGAACAATAGACCCTTGTATAGAATCCATCTTGTGCTTGACTAGACATCTTCACTTGCTTAGGATTTCCTTTTAATCCATTAGGCTTGATTTAAAGGATCTACTTTGATACTAATTATTGGAAGCACAAAAAATAAGAGGGGGAGTGAATCAATGTACAAAATTTTCTTTCAATTTCACTTATCATTAATTAATCATTCAAACAAATCTAGAGATATAAGAATACATAATCAACCATTCATATGAGCATGAAGCAAGAACATAACACATGAAGAAATAATTTATATGTGAAACCTTCATGGGGGATAAAAATCACTGTGACATAACTTGGAATATATTATTATAATTAATGAATCAATATTTCAACCCCACAAGGAGCACCAACCCCTCACCAGTTAAACACCAACTTAACTAATCTTTTAACAAGTACCAACTTGCAAGGAGACACCAACCCTCTAGGTAACTCAACACCAACTTAGCTACATGGAACCTCAGATCACAATTGAAAATTTGTTTATCACTCAATTGATTATTATCACATTTTTTTACTCTTCACACTCTTCTATCTCTCTCAAACAACCTATTAGGCCTCTTCACTCAACTAACCCACTTCTTGGTAGAATTAGGTCATATGAACCTGCTCATCATCTATAGAATTACTATTATAACTTCATGAAATTTTAAACACACCTATATTATGATATTCAATCCCTTTACCTATTTTCCAAACTTATATTTCATTCGTTTATATCCTCAATATTCTAACTATTCAAATTAGGCCTATTAGACCTTCTTCTTATACTTGACTCTTGCTCTCACACACCTTGGTCAACCACAAACCTATACATACTTGGATTACCCTTCGAATAGATCAAAAAAAATTATAATTGAAACACCTATTACATAGGTTTTTCATCGCTCATAAGGATCAAAATCACCAACAGGCCTAATAGAGACCTAATGCAATTAGGCCTTCTAAAAGCACACGTTTCATCTTGACCACATTGGAACATATTAAGCCTTCATAAATGGAAGAAAAACTTCACAAACTTAAATTACACCCCTGATAAACTCGTATTTGTTCCCCAACCCCATTTAGTTCATTTCACTCCTTAAACCACACCATTAGACCTATTCACAATTAGGCCTTCTTATTGCTAGAAAGTCTACTTTGAATATCTAAAGAATACACTCAACTTTACCATATAATCATATAAAAAAATTACATATATATATATATATATATATATATATATATATATATATATATATATATATATATATATCTTCCATGACCTCAGTGTCATTACCATGTCCATTAGACTTCACCATACTGGGTAAAAGACCTCAAACTGACCACTTTCATATGCTCACTCAAAACTGTAAATAGGCTTCAAAACCCAGTCAAGAACATTTAAATTTCCACACCCTCACAGGTATTTATCATGAATAAAAATACATTAAAATTAATCTATGAGACTTATAGAAAAACTTTATATTCATTATACTCTTCAACTCTATGTATAATGACTCGAGAACATCAATCTTACTAACACACAAAAAACTATCTGAATACTCCAAAACACAGTCATGAAAACAATAAATTAGAACACCTATGTGAACACTTTTATAACATTTAAATGGGTTTAAATGATACTTAAAAATATTTATAACATATTGAAACAAATATATTATAAGTTCCAATATCAATATTGGTCTTACACACCAATATCATGTCTTCTCTGTACACAAACCTCATTATATTAGATAAGTCACTTTGAGATAAAATTTATACCATACACAAGCTTATTGAAAAAAATTGTCCAATATGGATATGTGTTATAGGTATTGAATAATAATCCCATCCATTTGGATCCATCCCTAATCATTGACAACCCATCCCTAATCTCATTTTTACTTATGTCTGGTTATTTCACTTTCTTCCTCACCAGGCCTTTTTAGTGATAGGCTAACTTCCATGACCAGTTTAGCATATTTAAAGTCTATAACATAATCATAAACTTACATGGAAACAAATTTAAAGTCTTACAAATCATCTTCCAATCTTTTTCATGTTTTGTCTTGGTCAACCCTACCTGTTACATCAAAAATATGAGAAATAAGGGGTTTCTTGTAGATTCCACTCACTCTTATAATAGACCAATACCATTTGGAGGTCCCTGAGAGAGTCCTATACATGTTATAATCACAAAACTAGGTCATATAAACCATTCTGAGCCATTTCTAATAAGATCTTCCACATCGACTAATAGTTAGAGTTGTAGAGAGGGTTAACACCACCTTACAATCTTAACGATCGTTCATAAAGCTTGGGTCCTTAATCTAAAAATTAAATATTAGAAACTTGATATAGGATACTTACTCAATTTACAATAACTTATTAATATATCATGCAAAGGTTTCACATGCCAATGAGCATAACAAAATTCTTCTTGGATCTGCAATACCTCATTCTATGTGCATAAAAAACCATAAAACCATGTTTCATGACTTCTAATTTAGAATTTGACTTTAGACTTGGTCAACACACTTTAAAAAATCTTTTACACCTCTTACAATTCTATCATGAGTTATATCACCTTGGAAACTGGACTTGACCCTTCATTAGGCCACACTAGGTTTCTTTGCTCACTAGGCCTAAACCTTTAAATTACACTTAGAACTTGAACAGACCTTAAAACCTATTACATTTCTATCAAAACGTCATAATCATGTCATAAAACCTAATACAATTCTCACACATTACCAATATTCTTGTCATAAGACTTAGACTACTCACCTTATCACACTACCAAGCCTATGCCTTCTCACTAGGTCTCTTCATGTAAGGACTAAGCCAAAAACTAACCTATAAACCTCCTTTGAAAGATTATATACCTTATACACATGTTTACATAGTGCCAAAAAATATTTTCACATGTTGTACCATTGATTTGCATCCTTCATAGATCTTTCAAACACTTCAAGGCTCCACATTAGGTCAGGGAGAGTCTAGGACTAGTCTTGGTTGCATTCTTAGGCTTAAGACCTTACCCATGAAGGTTTACCTTGAAATTTTTCTAAGTGTTTCAACACTTCATATGCATTCTTAGATATCCTTACTCATACCTTTATGTATCCATCTTACTATACCACTATCTTCATACACTGCTTATGACATGACAATGTTCCTTAATACTTGTGCTCAAATGTATGTTTACCTTGAATATTGATCTTGACCTTGACATGTCATCAACCTCAAAAGAATTACCAGGTTGAATTCAAATTCTCTCTCAACAGAGAGACAATAGGTTGGCTTCAAATTCTCTGTTCTCATAAGACTTCCTTGTCACATACCACTTCACCATGTGTGACTTCAATTTTGACCTTGAAATTAATGGCATTCATCTTGACCTTGACATCAATGACAACATTAATTCAAAAATACCAATAATAAGAACAGACCTCAATAAAAAACAATAAAAACATAATCTTTTGCCTTTGAAAATGTATTAAAACTATCATTCCATCTTTGCATATGAGTTGGAGCACCAAAAACTCTTCACAATTATTGTAGATACATGCATGACATCTTTAAATCCTTGATTTAAGGCTTAAAACTTGTTTCTCACCTCAACATATGCACCATCCTTCTTTTATTTGTAATTTTGTCTTTAATTTCCTTCACCCATGCCTTTGCATGCTTTAAAATCTTGAGATTGTCAACCAAGATGTGGTTATGAAAACCAAAACTTAACTAAGAATATTTATGACTTACATACATAGAAGATAATAAAACAAAATTAATCTTAATTTTTTCAAAAATACATTAAATTTTTCAAAAGAGTCTTAAAACATACTAAGAGGGCATAATAAATTTTTAATTCTTGCAGTTAGGCTCCTAGACTAATGGAAACTCTCAATATGGCCTCAATATGACTTCAATATGACTTAATTGACCATATTGAGACTAATAAAAGGATGAAAATTATTATGAAAGACTTTATGAACTTAAACATACTCAATTATGTAAATAATGGTGACTGAAAAGGTCAACAATACCCTCAAAATCAAAAATATGTTAGTGTTAATCATGTGTTTACATCTTCATCTAATAATATTATACCCAACAAGGTTTCATATGTATATAAAAAGATACAAAATAATACATCTAAAACAAGTGTTTAAAATATTATACTAAAATCTATTAGGAGTCCAAGTGAAAGGCTATGAAATAAAGTGTTTCATCTACCTCCTCTACATCCTATAAAGAGATCAAAATACTAATGTGCATATGATAGAATGCATGGGCATCATATTGAGTTTTTTATGCCTAAATTTAAAAAAAACAAGATAAATTATAGTGGTGACCATATCATTGATACATCAATCAATAAATCCACTCAAATTATGAGTAAATATCCTAAAATACAAGTCCAATAAAAATAGATATGGTTACTAAGGATAATTTAGAATAAAAACACTTGCAAATGCAACAACTAGAAAAATAAAATATTCAAAAGGAAATGTTACAAAAAGATCAATAATAAAATTTGAAAAATCAATTTCAAGATAATAAAAAAAACATTCTAAAAGGAGGATTTCTAGCATAATATTTTCAAAATATGACATGTCTTCAAAATCAAATGATATAAATATGGTTGTTAAGGTTACAAACATCATATTTATTTTATGCATAGAGGAACAAACAGTTAAGGGAAATACTAAAAAGCGTATACTTTCATCCTCAAATAAATAAGTTAAGGCACAAATTAAAAAATTTCCTAGTGTTCAAGTAAATATAAATGACTCTAATCTATCCCATAATGAGATGTAAAATTTTGATAATGATGAACGTACACAAGAAAAATAATATTTCAAGGAAACTCCAATCTATGGTGTATATGGTTTTTCATACATGGATGCTCAAAATTATATATCATAATTTTAATAATGACCTAAGAAGTTACATGTAACCTATAATAATGATTACAATGATGATTATGATCATAATAATATAGCATAATGGCATGATCCTAATGATACTAACTATGTAACATAGAAATATGACATACATGATACATGACCTTCACATAGGTATCCCCTTCTTGAGTTCATTACCTTCTAGTATCACTTTTTCCTTATCCTTCATCTATTTTCTAATCATACTAACGTTATAAAAAGATAAAATATTCTAATAATACAAAAATATCAAAATTTAAGAAAATACAAAAACATTCAAATAATTACAAAATACAAAAATACTTATCATTCCTATGTTCACTACCTCCTTGGCATCTATGTTGTTTTATTTATGTTGGTAGATAGTATATCATTTCATTGATGTATAAAAATATTGCATTCATATTTAAATGTGATATATGCATACCCAGACACATGATATATGCACTTTCATATGTTGTACCTCTCCTCTACTTGCATGTATAGTGTGTTGGAAAAATATGCTTCTTTGATCACAATTGATAAAAGTTGCATATCCTTTATTACCATTTCTAAATTATTATGTTTGATCTTATATATTAACATGTACACATGTATATATTCATGCTCATAGCTTTCACAATGTACTTGATATGCTATGTTACTTAGTTTTTTTTCTAACATGTATATGTATGGACTATCATGATATGTGTATGTTGGTTGTTTATGATTCATATATTTATCACTTCTTTGAGTTTATTCAATTGATTTATATTTCTTTGCTTACAGAACAATTAAATATGTTCCTTACATGTTGGCCCCTATGCCATTGTATGTTGATTAAACATTTGAATATGTCATTTTATGATGGTTGGGCATTTACATATGTCATCCATTTCTATTATGTGGTATTTAAACATTCCCCTTATATTATGTCTAATTGGACCATTTTTTTTCATTGCATTTAGTACTCTTGTGTGTATGCTTGATTTTTTGTTGAGCTTATACTATTACTCTCTAGACATTTCCATTATCTATATCATGCATATTAATACTTAATGTGATCACATACTACAAGCCTCATTGATATATCTAATTCAACATGTTATCCCTATATGCTACATAACTCATACAAATATTTTATATATCTTATTCTTTTCAGGTAAGGTACCTATCAATTTATATATCCCTCAACTCAAAATGGGGCCATATTAGTGTCCCAAACAAGTCATAGGAGCATGACCTCCACATTTTTCATATTTTTTTATATTTTAATAGGTGAACGTTATAAAGGCATGACCTCCACACTGACACACTTACTTAGTATCTCATAATTTTAGTGAGAGAATTTTTTAAAGACATGATCTCCACACTTACACAATATCTAGTTTAGTTACATGATTCAAAAATACACGGGTTAAAATCTTATACATTGCACCAATTTTGCATAGATTTTTAAAAAATCAGATTTATAACACACATACTCCAACTCCAACATATTAGAGGTGCATATGCCATGCTATTGTACCAAAAATTATAAAATATATTAGCTATACTATTCACCAAGATGCACTAATTACACTAGAATGTAATGCCAGTAATTATTTTATCCTATAATAGTTGGTTCATTTTATAGGTTGAAGTGATTAAATCATCAACTTCACCTTAATTTTATGTTGGATTGATTAAATCATCAAATCTCATCAAATTTATAGGATAAGTTTATTAATCATTCACCCTCATTAGATTACATATATTCGCACATGAATTGTGTGATTTAAATATACTGATCTCAATGGTTATGTCACAACTCATCCTTACACTATATTGGGGAAAACATACATTCCAATCCCCCTCTTCAAATTCTCCAAGGTGTAGGTGTGAACCATTTCTAGCTATAATACTTCAAATAAAGCATATTTACCAAGTCAAAGCATCAAATGCCAACATGGTTACTTCAACACACATGTGTACTCCTTTTTTGATCTCTTTCTTTTTAATAATTTCAATTATTTTAAATTTTATATTATATGCACTAATTTGTACTCTTGGTTACATGTTATACATTAGTAAAGCACTCAAAGTGGGGTCAAATAAAGATAAGGTATGTTGTAGACACATGGGTATATATTTATTTCTTTTAAACTCGTAATTTAATACTTATCCATTACTAGATTGAAAGGGAGGCAAATGTATATACTAAAATTGATTAATTATAACATATCCACCTTGTACATTTAACAAATATCAATCAAGGATATACCCTTAAATTCTAGACTTCCATGTTAAAAGGTTTACATTCTCCATATCATTGTGCCTAAATGTTTATCTATTAGTTTGATCTATATCATTCTAATGACCTAGGTATCTTTAACTACATAGAAAGCTTAAAACATGATAAACATATTTCACTATAAGTTTTAGATCCATAATTTATTTCGAACTTTTTGGACACTACCAACCACATAGGGAAACTACCATTGATGGTATTGTCCAAATATTTATCTATTGTTTTGTTGCCAAAATTTATCCAAAATAAAAATAGGTTTTGGTTGACCTATTTATCTTATTGAACTATACCATGAGATATTTTCAAAATGTGTGATACAAATACAATTTTAGGAATTTTCATTCCTCATCTAGAAAATACCAAACAAATACCTATAAAAGCTCAATCAATTGATTGCCTTACCAAACTATCCTACTTTATTTTCCCATATTTTCATATCAAGAATAGAAGTGGACATATTACGTGTCTAAAGTATTCAAAGATCATCCCATGAGATATATTTCTAAAATTATAAGTTACATCACTCCATGCATCTTCATATACTATATTGAACCCTTATTCACACACTTTACCACACATATGAGAGGACATAAGTTTGAGGCCCTCCTTTTATTATTATATATGTAAGTAGAACCCACTAACAGAGAGATATTTAGAGTTAGCTTGACACTATGATCCTAGTAACCCATTTTAACAAACTCATTCTAAGTATGAAGGGTGAAGTGTTAGGGTTTGATCAATTAAAAACGATCAAAAATTTGTATCCTAAATATGGAAATATCAATAGAAAGAAAATATAAAACATAGAATAGTGAAATTGGTAGAATAAAGATCCAATCATTATTTTATAATGGACACCTACATCACAGTCAGACACTAGTGTCGATGGTAGTGCCCAGATTCAATGGTAGCATCTGTAACTACAGAAGGGTAATTTTTATAATCTAACCACTGATCTAGAATATTGATCTGGCATAATTTTTACATGTTTTTAGTTCATATTTGATTGCACATAGTAAACCCAACTAAATATCATTTATACTTGATATTGCAATCAATTGAACATATTTCAAATTTAGTACATCTATATTTAACATATCTCAGTATTATAATTCAGAATATTCATTTATCCGAGTTTGAAATTAACTAGAATTTTATAGATTAGTTTATCACTCTTGTGATTGAAATATTTATATATTATTAACCATGTCACACCTTCAAATTTAGGGTTAAACACTCATTTGATATCGAATTAGTGATCATCACAAAAAATACGACTATATTTGTGCCCTCATGCATAGACAAAAACATACCACATTTTCATTTAATTTTGAAATTGTAATTTATTTTAATGAATTGTAACTATTCCAATAAATAGTATGGTAAATCCAATTTTCAACAATAATGACAATGTTTCCATTCCATTTGAAATGGGCATGGGGTAAATAATTCTAGTAGGAACTCTTTTGGATTTCCAAATTAAATATGCAATACAATATTATTCAAAAATGAATCCTAATGTACTAGTCATGTATATTAGATGTTTCCATTAAACCTAATTGTATATAATGCATTCTTGTAAATATTATTGTAAGACACATCATGTATAAAACATCAAATCAGATATTTTATAGTAGTTGAGTTAGTGTGGAGGCAAACCAAACATTTTTATAGTGATGAAATCAAATTTTTTTTGCTCTTTAAATTAAGGGGTTTGCTACAAATAATAAAAACACCAATATATGTATATGATAATTTTAAAACCACCCCAATGACAACATAATAACTAGTGTTTATAGGTGCCAGACATGGAACTGTCATTATGCATTGACCAATGGTTTTTTTACCATACAAAAACACTGAATATGAACAATCGCAAATGTTTATTCTTCTCATTCTCAATTAGTTGATATTGTTAGTGGATTCTTAAGGTAGAGGTCATAAATATATACCTTACAAAATGTAGAGGATAACATAAAAGTCATGGAATTGGATTCACATTGTAAGATAACAAAGTTTGATTCTTTGTTCAGGTTATCTTTAGTTGTTCTTGGTTGTTTTATTGTTGATTTGTCTTGAGAAGTGTTTGAAATGTGAAAAACAATAATTTTTACAATATTTGGATACAAAGAAGTGAAATCTATGTCCATGAAGGCTAGGTTTGGCAGTAACTTGTACATTTTTTGAATCACGTAGAGTAAACGAGAGTGTAATTTCCTCACCCAATAGTTTTTTTCCCACACCAGGTTTATATGAGATAATACTTGTGTTCTTATTATGTTTTTGTGTTAGTTTTTTCTTCATTCTTATGTCCTTAATTTTGTATTTTTTCAGATAACTTCATAGATCTATTTTAACAAACAAACTAGTCTAATATATTAACTTAGTTGATTTAAGAGTATAAGATCTATGTTGGTGAATATTAGTGTCAAATATCCATATAATTTACTAATTATTTATGCATGCTTATCAGTCTATATATGTCTCACTAGCTTATTACAAAGAATAGAAGAATGTAAATTAATAGATAATAGGATAATACATTATTGGTTGGACCATTACATGAGCTTGTAACAATTGCTTCATAACTAATAATTATATTTTCATCATTTAGAGATACCACTTTAGCATTGCCTTGAAGGATACTACCACTTTCATATCCTTACAACATCATATAAGAGGAGGTAAGAGTTTGTGGTATGCCTACTCATGATTGAGAAGATGTTGGTGTTGTTGGAAAAGACACAATATGTCATAAAGTAAATCAATTATGTCATGAGTTGATCAAAGGCTAAGATGAACTTAGATTAGTCACCCCTCCTTTATGATAAATATCACCCATTACATATAGTTTTGGTACATGATGTGTAGAGAGATGGAAAACCTACACCACTATAAACTATTTTCCCTAGGAGACACTTAATCTATTTTGACAATCTAAAAGAGAGTGATATCTTATTATATTATTTATTTGACTCTAACATGGATGATTTGATCATTTTCTACTGGCATGTTATATTCATGATGGATATTTACTTATTGAAGTGCCTCTAAAACATATAAAATGTACAAAAAGGTGGAAAAATAGTGGTGCAATAATTTTGTATTAAATACTAGATGCAAACTAAAATAGGAAGGACTATTATGCTATAAAGTAGTATCCATTACTTGTTTACTAATGGTATGTGGCCCATACTAAAGTGGATGAATATTTCAGTAATTATCCATCAATATTTCCTTCCAAAATTAAATTTATAGTTGGTCACAAACTAGAAAGATGTGTGATGTTTGATACTGATCATGATGTTAGTTGTATTTAATATTTTCTTGTTACAAAATGGTCTACAGTTGCTTACAAACATTCTCAATGAAATTAATATCTTTGTAAACTTACTTTCAAGTTGAAGGGGTGATTATTATTGATGGGGGTATAAGGATGATCTAAGTAAATGGGTGTTAATGGTTGGAAACCCAAGTAGCCTTGAAAATGATTGTGTGATAAAGCTATGTAGAATTATGATATATGAAATGGAGGATTTCATCTCATGTTTGTTTCTTCTTTGAATATTAATTTATTAGAATATTAATGATCATATTGTATGCCACATATGCCTATCCATTCGTCTAATGATAGAGTACCATAGAATTTTCTAAGTTTATATCCAACATAGACAAAAAAAATATATCAAAATTATTTAGGATTTTAGTATTCGTATTAGAGATGACAATTTATGGGATTCCAAGGTGAATCCAAAAAAGTTTAAACTAAAATTTAACTACTATAATCAAGATTTATTTCTTACAAGGCATGATAAATTCCATCTTTGAGAATTCATCAACTATTACAAAAAAATAATAATTACCATGTTTGGTAGCAGGGTAGTCTTAAAAATATTCATGGAAATAGATTCCAATGGTTTCATTAGAAATAAAATAGGTGTGTAAATACCTTTATTCATATTTATAGTTTTAGAAATTGCACATTCATTATTTAACCTCATGTGTGGCCAAAACACTTCTCCAACACTATAAAGGTTTTTTTCACTCTAAAGTTTCTTGCAACCTTCTTGAAATGAGGTTCCCATATTAGCTTTGTCTCTCTACCTTATGTGGTACACACACAAATTCTCAAGAATGTAATAGGAGTCTATGTTACAAATTAAATATTGCAACTAAATTTCCACAATGTAAAATCTTATAGTTTTATGTAAAGACAATGTCAGCAGACTACAATTTCTAACTAAGTGTTTTATATTATATAGTTGACTATATATCTTAATTTTGTGCCACCTTTGGTAACATGGTTCAAAGGCCAAGTAACATGAGAGAAAACAAGTATAAATATCATATATACATTTTCTAATTTGAAGATGTTGAGAAGCTCTATAATATTTTTTAGTGCAGGGCATCCCTAGATGACTTGAATCTTGATCAAGTCCACATGAGCTCCTTATGCATATATAATGCATCTTTGATATTGTATATTTCACATGGAAAATTATATTTTATCCATGTTATCATACAAATTATGTTGTTTTAAAGTGTGAAATACTTGTTCATTGTGGATATCACCAAGATATACTATAAAAACTAAAGTAATGAAAGACCAGAGGATGTGATTCATCATTCACATGAATGTTTCACATGTATTCATTAAGCCAAAGGCCATAACCAAATTATCAAGAAAACCTTCCTTTTATTTTAATTTTTTCTTCCAGGTGTCTATAGGTTCAATAGGAATATGATGATACCTATAATTAAGAATGATTTTGGAGAAGATTATTCCATCTTAGAGTTGGTCCAATAAGTCATTTTTTAAAATTGAAATAGGGTATTAGTTATTCGCTATGTTCTTGTTGAAATATTTGTAACATATACACAACATCCATATTCCATCCATATTTCACACAAGCACAATTAAGTTGCTAGAAGGTAATGAGTTGGACTTGAAGTGTCCATTAACCAATAGTTCATGGATCTTCCACTTTATATACTCATTATATAGAAATTATATATGGTATAAATTATTACGTAGAGGCAGTCCTAGTATCAAATCAATAATGTGTTTTAATGTAAAGTGTGTAGGCACTACTTTAGGTGACTAAAATATATATTTGTATTCTCCCAACATGTTATGTAATAATGGAATGTTGATTGATGCTAAAATAATTACAGTATAAGTTTATATCATAAGGATGTTATTTCATTCAATCTCACCATAAAGAGTAATAAAATCGTACTAGAATTGAATAGCTTCTTGCATTTATTTATGATAATGAGTGAAAGATTAAGAAATAATTCCCATGTGGTATATCATATCACCAACATCTATGATGACATTTATGGGAATCACTTCATATACTACATGTAGATGGTAAAGATATGATTAAATGTGTGAACTATTACATAACTTTATGGAACAACATCACAAAAGACTACATCTTGAAAATATTTGATTTTGTACACAAGGAAACATTATTGAGTGTTAGATTTCTCATAGCTTGTACTAATCCATAAAATGGAGGATGGTTGTGGGTGACACATCAATGAAATTTTAATCTAGGAAAAATCAAGTTCTTATAACTTCTATTATCAATGATGAACTATATGAGTTGATCATTGATAGATATTTGAGAATGGAAAATAACTATATGATTCATTGAGGTATAAAGCAAATTTTACGAAACTACCAGAGCAATAGGTTTATAATCCATGATCTCCTTACCATTGTATAATATCATAGCATTAGTACCTACTACCTCAAGTTGTGTATGTATATTTTTCCTAGGGAAACACTTTTAATTGGAGTGATTATTGGAATTGGGAATTGAACAACACTTACTATTTGTAAATTACTTATTTTGATCATTTAACAATGCATTCTTATTATTATGATGGAAAGAAGGGACATTCCCTTGCTTTATATTTTTCTTGATTATGTACCTCAAATTATTAGATTAAATTTTTCACTAAGACTTGGAATAATTTAGCTTACACTTAATCTTATATTTTAGATCAAACTTGAAACACGTGTTACAGACTTTTCTAATGGAGGAGATCTAGAGGAAATCCATCTTAGTATATGGTCTGATGCCTAACCTATAATTTAAAATGAGTTTTAACTCAGATTCCTAAACATTTAAATTTGCCAACAAAGTATGAAAAATATATATTTATTATAAAATAGATATATCATGGCCTTCGTGCAACTATAAGAACTTGATGTAGTTGTCATCATAGTTTCCAACATCAGAATAGGTTGATTTGAGTGCTTATATAAAATCATACGAAGGATTTGCATATGGGTCTAAGTCATCATCTTCATGTGTACCACAATAGTTATCCCCCCATTTCTATACAAATAAATAAAATTTAAAAAGAGTAGTTTTAATTTTTTATCAAATAAAATGATTAGCCATGTCATATGAACATATGGATGTATATATTGGATTATACCTTATATGGTATGTGACCATCAAAAGGTCATTGTGAATGAGATGTATCCACATGAGTGTAAACATGCTTGAGAAATTAAATGAAATGATTAAATAATAACCACTCATTGACATGCATGACATTCTTCCAATTATTCCTTTAGCATTTTCAAAGCATCCTGGGTTAATTTTTGAATTCAATGTTGTCAAAGTTCACATGTTTTCCATCTAGAACGTGAAAGAAGGTATGATAAATTGAGCCCTGAGTCCCTGTAATCATACCTTGTATGAGTGGGATTCCAAATAGAAAAGGATTTTAAATAAAACATCATACCACTATCAAATGATACAAAATGTGTATAATTATATACGACTGATCTAGGACCTAGAAAGAGGCCTAGTGTAAAATAATACTTAGTAGAATGAATGGGTTATTCTAGAAGTGTACACTAAATAAAAAATGTTGAAAGATACATATGAGTGTAATAAGTCATGAGAAAGAGACAAAAGAAGATTTAATGCAAAAGTAGAACTAAAATTGTAAGGTTTTATTATGTAATAGTTATGTAAAATTTCCAAGAGATTGGATATGTGATTTCTACATGCTAGTCTATATTTGTTCACTAACTTATTATAGTGAATAGAATAATTTCTTAATAGACAAAAGAGGAATATAGAGCATCAATTGCACTGTCACATGAGTTGGTAACAACCATTTCAGAATTAATCATTAATTTGTTTATTCTAGTAATGTCATTGTTGCGCTATGTAGAACGGTACTAGCTATTGTCAATGCATTTTTTCAAAATCGTAAAAAAAGAGCTAAGATTTTTTAGAATTACCACATGTGCTTTAGATGATGTTGATGTTGTTGAGAAGACATCATATGGCCATAAATAAGTCATTGTGCCACAAGTCTATAAACAGATTTAAGCCTCCTAGATTAGGATCATATATCCCACTTATCATATTCAAATACACGTCTTCTAAGGCATGTGCACCATCACATTAAAAATATGGTTAATTGTATATTTTATTGTAGTTATATTTCATACGATTTCTTGAAAATGATTACACCAAGATGATAATATTATTCAAAGTTATTTTCATCAAGATGGCGCACTAAAATTTTATTTAAATATAATTATAGATTTATTAACGTTTAGTTTATCTTTATTAAAAATGTTACCAAACATTATACTAATATTTTTTTTAAGATTAGGGGAGGCCGAAATATAATGGAGTGCTTAACTCCATTCCTTTTCATTTTCAAATTTTAACAAGTTAATTATATTTTGATCTTACCCGCGTGTAGAAAAAGAAATAATATTTTTGTAGATTCTTGGGTACATTATATTTTGTTCTTGAGATCAAGGTGCACAAATTATTATATCATCTTTTTACGCCAGTAGACGATTCCTTCCTCACTTTAGCTTACAGCTTTGATTGGAGAAAACCTGCGATAGTAGGCAGGGGCCGAATGGCTACGGCTTCACACTATTACTTCAAACTCAACTATTACAATCTATTAAAAATACTTGTATCAATTTTTGATTCTCAGGATCCGTCAAAACGGGCAAGAGAAGAGCATACTCTATCAACAAGCTACTAATTTTCTAATGCTTAGAAAACTTTCGATGATAATACTAAGGCGGAGAGGCTTATTTATAGCAATCTTGGGCGGTCCTGCCTGCTCGCTGGCAAGGCGGTGTCAATCCCTCATGCTTTACAGCACAAAAAGTGGGTCTACAGTGATATGCTATTTGATGCGTTGGATCCACATGATGATGATGGTGAGGGTAAAATTCGAAGCTGTGGGCCCAACATGTCTTCCGCTTCAATCACGAGGTTATCTTCAGATATAGGATCAAAAAGGCATCTGATCTGAAAAGTGCTTTGGAGATGCCAATGTCGACAATTAGGTGGTCCCGCTTCATATGGAGTATGTCGTGGGGTACAGTGGAAATAAGATTCCCACTCAAGCTGTCGTCTAATAATTGTGTGAATGACAGTGTCTTGATCGTGATTTTCTTCTTCGTAAATGCGGTGCGGGCCATGCCTAGCAATCCATCGATACAGAAGTTCATTAAAAGAAGATCTGATCCTTATGTGTCACGTCCATAATGGTTGCTTCAGAAGCTCAGTGAATTGATGATACAGAAATTCACTATTGAGCCTTTCAATAATGATAACTCCCAAATTTTGTCGGCGGTTGGCTTGGATTGTAGCCGCTGTAGACATTTGTCCTGTTGCATACGAAATCCTGGTATACCTAGGATGCAAGCCTTCTCGTAAGATTTGTTCTTGCACAAGGACATTCAAAGAATCAAATCCTTGGTTAAGAATTCTAGTGAGATTGAAACCAAGTGCAGGTTGATGCATCAATGTTGTCAGAAGATTTCGACTGAGCCAATCTGCAATTACATTGTCAGTGCCCTTAATGTGTTCTACAAAAAATTTGCTCTGATTGAAAAATTCCTGCCACCTAACATATTTTTCGCGACCATCTTTCCTGCCATAATCCTTTTCATTAAAGATCAGGAATCTGGTACAATCGGTTACAATTACAAAATGTGGCAAATGGAGAAGTTTCAACATAAACTTCTCAAGACATTTCTTTACAGCGTAGATTTCTTTGTCAGAAAAAATCCATTTTAACACATCGGGGCTAAACACTCCACTCGCAAATTCACACACAAATTCTTTATTATCATACAAACAAACAAGTACTCCTCCCCATGTTATATCGGAGGCATCAGTGTAAACCTTCATCTGGTTGGATTTTGAGATATGCAGTTCTGGTAGCGATGCAACTGTTGCTTTGATTTTCTGGACTACAGTTGTATGTTGTTCTTCCCAACAGAAAACTTTCTTTTTCTGGAGAAGCGTTTGGAGTATATACCTGTCTTTACTAGCGTTAGAATAGAAATTGTTCAGATAATTTAATAATCCCAAAAATGCTTGTAATTTTGGCTTATCTAGTCTTTCAGGAAAGTCGAGGACTTTCTCCTTGATATGTGGCTAGATATGCAACTTTGATTCTTTAATCACTATGCCGAGAAAGTTACATTCAGTGTTACACAACTGAATCTTTGTTTTTGAAAGAACAATGCCTGACTCTTGTGCCAACTGCAAAAATTTAGAGAGATGTACAAAATGCTCAGATAGACTATTGCTAAAAATTAATGTCATCTATATATACACAAAGAAACTGAGAAGTGCCTTCAAAGATTTTATCCATGTAGGCCTAATAGTATGCTGGTGCATTCATGAGGCTGAAAAATATAACTGTCCACTGGGAGTGACCGAAAGGGCAGCTGAATGCTGTCTTTTCTCTGTCTGCTTCCTTGACTCGGATCTGGTAGAAACCTGACTTACAGTCAAATTGAAAGAAGTATTTGCAATCTGCAACTTTCTCTAACAAATAGCTTTTATCAGGGATAAGATATGGAAATGGTTAGGTGATAGCATTTAATGGTCTGTAATTAATAACCATTCTTTTCTTACCTCGTTTCTGCTCAGAGTGCTTGTTTACCATAAAGGCGTAACAGTAGAAAGGAGAGGTTGGTTTTTCAATAAACCCATTTGCCTCCAGTTCTTTGATCTGAAGTTCCATATCATTGTAATCCTGAGCTGAAATTGAGATTTTCTGCCCAATTTTCATCTGCTTTCCTTCAATGATTTTGATTTCCATTTCAGGCATCGACTTGGACCAAAACTTCTAGAGATTATCTGAACAGATATTAGTTTTGATTTGGTCTCCTAATTATTGTATTTCATTCGAGATTATTTCTGTACTTTGAGTCATGGAGCTTGGGAATTGCTCAGTGGCATATATTGTTAGGGTGTGGAGCTAAAAGCTTCACCAAGGAGCATACTTAAACAGGTTCGGGTCTACACAGACGCCGACGTCGGTCAGGAGCAACCGACGTCGGTTAGTAGCAGTTGCAGAGGCGCCGACGTCGGCGGTAGGGTCGGCCGGCGACGGTCACAGGCGAACAGGCAGGAACCGATGTCGGTTACCTGCGTGTCCAGAAATCTATTTCCGTGGACAGCAGCGAGTGTTTGCATGATAAGTTTGAGTCGTGGACTCAAGCTTGCATCTCTATTATTAGCAACATTATTTTTAGAGCCCTTGTTCAAAAGGCTTAACTGTTTGTTGTAAGAGCATGCTCAAGTTTCCTATTTCTATATGTAGAAAGATCTTCTTAGCTTAGAATTGTAGAATGAGTGTAGAACTGTAAGAATAGAACATTGTGAATGTTTGAAGGACAGTACAGAGTTGCATCAATCTAGGTTGTTGGATTTGAGTGTACTTGAGAGAGAACTCTTGAAGAATAGAGATCTAGTTAGAGATCTTGTGTGCATCTGAGAGAGGTGTGGAAGAACGAAGTTTCTTCAAATTGTATTCCTATTGTAAAGAGTTTCAATACAAGTTTTCAGGGTGTTTTCTTGTATATCTTGTTCTGTGCTATTTATCATTTTAGTTACTTATCTATCTGATTTATTTCCGTGTTTATTGCTTTCATAAGTGTAATCTATTGTTGGTTTGATCCCCCAACAAGTGGTATCAGAGCCTTGGTTACAGGTTACAGGTTACAGATTACAGGTTGCTCACAGGGTTTCTGCAGAAATTTCTATTTGAGTGGGAAAAGCAATGGCAGAAGAAAGTAAGCTGAGAATGAAAAAATTTAATGGCAAGAACTACCAACATTGGAGAATGCAGATAGAGGACTATCTGTATCAGAAGGATCTCTACTTACCGTTAGGTGGGATAGCAAAGAAGCCCAAGGACATGGAGGATGAAGAATGGGAAGTTCTTGACAGAAAAGCTCTTGGGTCTATAAGACTGAGCCTGGCCTCCACTGTGATATCTAATTTGTCACAGGCAAAAACAACGGTAGAGTTGATGACCACGTTAGCAAATATGTATGAAAAACCCTCAGCTTCAAATAAGGTATATCTTATGAAGCAATTATTTAATTTGCATATGAATGAAGGTGGATCTGTTTCTACTCATCTGAATGATTTCAATGGAATTGTTAATCAGTTAAGTTCTGTCAATATTGTATTTGAAGATGAAATAAAAGCTCTTTTGATATTATGTTCTTTGCCTGAAAGCTGGCATGGCTTAGTAATGGCAGTTTCTAATACTGCATCTGCATCAAATATTTTGAAAGTAGAGGATGTGGTTAGTGTTATCTTGAATGAGGAAATACGCAGGAAAAACACAGAAGAGACATCTGGGAACGCTTTAAATTTTGAGAGCAGGGGAAGGCAAAAAGAAAAGAGCAAGAGGAGATCAAGATCTAAGTCTAAGGTGAGAGGAAGATCCAAATCCAGGAATGGCAGGAAGCCACAATGCTGGAACTGTGGAAAGATGGGGCACATAAGCAGAGATTGTTGGTCAAAGCCCAAGGAGGACAACCAACACGAAAGAAAGGAAGAAGCCAAGGTTGCAGGTATTGCACAGGATGCTTTAATTTTCTCTTTACATAATAACATAGAATCTTGGGTATTAGATTTTGGTGCATCTTTTCATGCTACCCCTAACAGAGAGTATTTCAGTGACTATATCCATGGAGATTTTAGAATAGTATACTTAGGGGATGATGAGCCTTGTAAGATTATTGGCAAAGGTAAAGTGCAGCTGAAGATACAGAATGACAACACATGGGTGTTGAGAGAAGTGATGCACGTTCCTAGTTTGAAGAGAAATTTGATTTCTGCAGGTAAGCTAGGTGATGAGGGTTGTACAGTAACTCTCACAGCAGATTCTTGTAATTGTGTTACTAACAAATCTCCTTCAGTTTTATCTACTTCAGGTGTGGATTGTAAATTGTGGCACTCAAGGCTTGGCCACATGAGTGAGAAGGGGATGTCAATACTTAAGTCTAAAGGTATGCTTTCAGATTTGAAAAGTATGGATCTAGAGTTTTGTGAGCACTGTGTATTTAGAAAATAGAAAAGGGTTAGTTTTCTCAAGACTGGGTCTACTAAGAAAAGGCAGAAGTTGCAGCTTGTTCACACAGACGTGTGGGGACCGGCTCAGGTAGCCTCTATTGGCGGATCACGGTACTATGTTACATTCATAGATGACGCCACAAGAAAGGTATGGATCTACTGTATTAAAAAAAAATCTGATGTTTCTGAGACTTTTAAGTTTTGGAAGGCTATGGTTGAGAATGAAACAGGGAGAAAGTTAAAGTGCCTGAAATCTGATAATGGCGGTGAGTTCTGCAGTCTTAAGTTCAAATTGTATTGTTATACACAAGAAATTCGTAGGCAAAGAACGGTTTCAAAGACACCTCCGTAGAATGGTATTGCTGAAAGGATGAACAGAACTATTATGGAGCGTGCAAGATGTATGAGATTGCATGCAGGGTTGCCCTTAGAGTTTTGGGCAGAAGCAGTTGACACCGCAGTGTCCCTGATTAACAGAGGACCCTCTACAGCTCTCGATGGTGGAATTCCAAAAGAGGCATGGACAGATAAAAAGGTAGATCTCTCATATCTCAAAGTTTTTGGTAGTGAAGCCTTTGTGCATATAGATAAGGAAAATAGAAAGAAGCTTGATCCTAAGTCTATGAGGTGCACGTTTATAGGCTATGGCTCAGATGATTTTGGTTTCAGATTTTGGAATCTAGGAACTAACAAGGTAATCAGGAGCCATGATATTGTTTTCAATGAAAGAGTGATGTACAGTGATCAGATAAGGAAGCTGGATCAATCTGGGCAGAGCAAGGTGAATTGGACGAAGTTATGGTCCAAAATGAGCTCGCGAAAAAAAGAAATAATCACTTGCAAGAAAACACAGAGACCGACGTCGGCAGGGTTGGAACCGGCGTCGGCAGTACAGAAACCGATGTCGGTCATACAGAGACCGACGTCGGCAGACCAGGCACCGAGGTTGGTCAGGTAGAACCGACGATGGCGAATGACAGGTCTACAGGTGGCCGAGGTCGGTCACTGTCAGAAAATTTGGGTGGACAGATTGTTGAAAACAAGTCCAAGACACCCACCAGGAGGTCTGAAAGGGTAAGCCTCCAATTATATATTCTCCTTCCTTATATTATTTATTGCTAATTGATGGTGGAGAACCAGAGAGTTTTGAAGAAGCATTACAGGTGGAGTCCAGGAGTAAGTGGGAGCGTGGCATGGTTGAGGAGATGGAGTCCTTAAGAGAGAACCAAACATGGGATTTGGTTGAATTGCCAGCTGGTAAGAGAACACTGAAGAACAGATGGACCTACAGGTTGAAGGAAAGTGAGGATGGTCAGATGCGATATAAGGCCAGATTAGTGGTAAAAGGATTTGCACAAAAACCAGGTATTGACTTTGGTGAAATTTTTTCTTCTGTTGTTAAGATGACTTCTATAAGGGTTGTATTGTCTTTGATTGCTTTTGAGGATTTGCATCTCGAGTAGCTAGATGTTAAGACGACGTTTCTTCATGGAGATTTGGATGAGGAAATTTATATGGAACAGCCAGAAGGTTTTGAGGTCAAGGGTAAGGGAAAGTTTGTGTGCAGGTTAAAGAAAAGCTTGTATGGCCTCAAGCAAGCTCCAAGGCAATGGTACTTGAAATTTGACAGATTTATGACTGAGCATGGCTACAGTAGGTGTCAATCAGACCATTGTGTGTATTTCAAGAGATTTGATGATGGTAGATATATTATTCTATTGTTGTATGTAGATGACATGCTAGTTGCAGGGTCTCACATGCAGGATATCTCTGAGCTTAAGGAGAAGTTAGCTCAAAAGTTTGCCATGAAGGATTTGGGAGCAGCTAAGAAGATCCTTGGCATGAGCATTAGGAGAGACAGGAAAAATCACAGGTTGATATTGTCTCAAGAAGATTATGTGAATAAGGTGTTGGAGAGGTTTAATATGCAGGATGCAAAACCGGTAAGTACACCTATGGCTGGACATTTTAAGCTAAGCAAAGAACAATGTCCCAATTCACATGATGAGGTAGAGTACATGAGTATGGTTCCATATTCTTCCGCAGTAGGGAGTTTGATGTATGCAATGGTGTGTACTAGACCAGATATTGCCCAAGCAGTGGGAGTAGTAAGTAAGTATATGGCCAATCCAGGTAAGGAACATTGAAAAGCAGTTCAATGGATCCTTAGATATCTGAGAGGAACCAGCAGCAAGCATTTATGCTATGGAAGTTCAGATACTTCTCTACATGGCTATGTAAATTCAGATATGGCAGGGGATTTAGATCGCAGGAGGAGCACCACAGGTTATGTTTTTACTGTAGGTGGAACAGCGGTTAGTTGGATATCTAAGTTGCAGAAGGTTGTAGCCTTGTCAACTACAGAAGCAGAGTATATTGCAGCTACAGAAGCTAGCAAGGAGATGATATGGATGACACGGTTCATGGAAGAGCTTGGAAGGGAGCATGGGAGTTGCAGATTGTATAGTGACAGTCAAAGTGCAATCCATTTAGCCAAGAACTCAGCCTTTCACTCTAGAACCAAGCACATACAGCTAAGGTACCACTTCATACGGCAGATATTGGAAGATGGTGAGTTGAAGCTGGAGAAAATCCATATAGACAAGAATCTTGCTGATATGCTAACAAAGCCGGTTACGATGGAGAAGTTGAATCTTCATTCAACTTCTATTGGTCTTCATGATTGAGTTGAAGATGGAGGAGCTAGAAGATGATGCTGTACAGGTTGGTGCAGCTGGTTTATCTCCAAGTGGGAGATTGTTAGGGTGTGGAGCTAAAAGCTTCACCAAGGAGCATACTTAAACAGGTTCGAGTCTACACAGACGCCGGCGTCGGTCAGGAGCGACCGACGTCGGTTAGTAGCAGTTGCAGAGGCACCGACGTCGTTGGTAGGGTCGACCGGCGACGGTCATAGGCGAACAGGCAGGAACCGACGTCGGTTACCTGCGTGTTCAGAAATCTATTTCCGTGGACAGCAGCGAGTGTTTGCATGATAAGTTTGAGTCGTGGACTCAAGCTTGCGTCTCTATTATTAGCAACATTATTTTTAGAGCCCTTGTTCAAGAGGCTTAACTGTTTGTTGTAAGAGCATGCTCAAGTTTTCTATTTCTATATGTAGAAAGATCTTCTTAGCTTAGAATTGTAGAATGAGTGTAGAACTGTAAGAGTAGAACATTGTGAATGTTTGAAGGATAGTACAGAGTTGCATCAATCAGGGTTGTTGGATTTGAGTGTACTTGAGAGAGAGCTCTTGAGGAATAGAGATCTAGTTAGAGATCTTGTGTGCATCTGAGAGAGGTGTGGAAGAACGAAGTTTCTTCAAATTGTATTCCTATTGTAAAGAGTTTCAATACAAGTTTTCAGGGTGTTTTCTTGTATATCTTGTTCTGTGCTATTTATCATTTCAGTTACTTATCTATCTGATTTATTTTCGCGTTTATTGCTTTCACAAGTGTAATCTATTGTTGGTTTGATCCCCCAACATATATTAGGTGAGCGATTTTGAGCCTTTCATTGTCTATGGTGAACATGATGCTTTTGGTAGTAGCACCATAGGGAGAGTATCGATCAATGAATGATCCTCTTAAAAGGATGTCGATTGGCATCTTCTCGAGGGCGAAGCAATCTGCATGGAAGATTTTATTTTGGATGCGAAGGGGTTGTTGGTGTTTATAATCTTTTCAGGTAAAACTATTCCCCTAGACATCAATGCTCTTATAAGCTAGGTGGTCATCAAGTGTCTTCCAATCACTGATGAGCTGTGGTTTAGCAAATGAAAGAGAAGCACCAGTATCTACTTGAGCATCAACCAGTCTACCATTTATTTCTAATGTAAAGAATTGGGCAAATCTGCCATTAATCAAATGATTTAAATAGACAGACTGTGGAAGTTCTAAAAAAGTTATACTGGTACATACCAATTTATGTCTTCCTGGATCCTGAACAATTGTTGGTTCAAAGTAGACATCTTTTTCTGGTTCTGGTTGGGCTTCTTCTTCTTGGAGATTACTGCATTCACCATGGCAGTAATCTTGGTCGGAGTAGAACATGATTTCGACTTCATCCTCTTCATTTTCTTCTTCAGGTAACAATTCATCCCACCGAAGCTCGAGCACTAATTCTATGATAGGCTCTTTGATTTCTCTTGGCGGTTCTTTACTGGTGAACTTGTTCTTTATCCAAGAGTCACTAGGCTTGAAAGAGCTCGGGTATTGCACAGGGGGATGCTGTAATCTGTGCATAGTGAGAGGCATATGTGGTATTGAGGGTTGTCTCCCTCTAGATGTGCTTTCTCCTCTAGAATATCCTCTTCCTCGTGGTTTCTCTGGTCGCTCAGGAACTTCATGATGATGGCGAGACCAAGTTCCATATGCTTCATTTGGCAACATAGACCAGTCACGATGTCGTGGTCTATAATGTCTTACACCACGTTGCATATTTGTCATTGGATGCTCTAATTCATCTGCAAGTGATTCAAGGGTTGATGCATCTTCTTCATCGTCAGATGCGTCTTCAAGAAGATCTTCAAAAGTGGGTTCATAGATATCTTCTTGGAGATACAGATCTTCATCGGCGTCGACTATATCCCAACATGAGGCTGCGTTGGAGGAAAAAACGGATTTAACAGCAAGATTTTTGCAAGAACAATGAGGAGCAATATGGCCGGGTTTGCGACAAATATAGCAAATCCGCTGCTTGGAAGGAGGACGAGTAGTGCGACGTTTCTTCAAGAAACGGTGAGGAGGAGCATAAGAATGCTTCTTAGAAAAAAAGCGGCGTCGGAAAGAAATATGCTTGCGGCGCTGTTTCTATTGTCTGCAAGGTTGGACAAATGGTCTACAGTTAAAGGGGGTTGTTTCAGGGAATGCTAGAGCTATTGCAGAGGCTTGATGCTTGGAGAGTTTTTGCATGGACTTTGTCTCAGAGACTAAAGTCATTACTTGTTTCTTGGAAAAATCAATGACATCAGAAAGGGCTAGATCTTTGATCGTTAGGCCTTTGAGATCAATATAGGAAATAACTCTATCAAATTGTAGGGTAGAGCATGCAAAAATTGAATCTTGATCTCGGTAAAAGCAAAACTCTTACTGTCATATGCAAGCTGTCGAAATTGCTTGGCAAAAGCATCAAATTGCTTTAAATCACAGAGCTCCATTTTTAATAACCATTTCTTTGACTCCAGTTCTCTATTGCCGACTGGTGGTGCAAACTCAGTAATCAATAAAAAAATAAAGCTACTAAAAAATCTAGTTGGTTATGTATACGCTCATATTGTTGAGCTTCAGTCATGGACTGCCACCATTGGCTAACAATACCTCAAAAAAATTTAGATGCAAAGCAAGTGCTACCAACTTGGTCTAGATGGGCCTAAATAGTAAGAACACGCATGGTATTACACTAGGCAGTAATTTCATTTAAAAGATTCAGTAGGTCATCAATATTTAAATACCAAGGCTGCAAATGGATATGGGTTCTTTCCATGAGGGTATGACTAGGCGATTTCTTTATAGTTTTGAAGGTGGAGCCAAAAGAGACTGAGCAAAGAGGCTTTTGGGCAGAGAATTTTGCTTTTTGGTCTTCTTTGAAAAGCCAACTAAGACTATCATCAAGAATATCTATTTTAGTATCTATTGAAGATACTTTTTGCTCTATTTTATCTACAGTGTCTTTGATAGACAGGACATCTCTACACAGATCATCAAAATTTTCAATAAAATGAGAATTGAATCTGGCTACATAATTTCTCTATTTAAACTCATTAGAGGGATCAGCATATGTAGCGGCAAAGTACTGCATAGTTCCTGCAGGGTGTTTATGGACACCCTTTGGCGGTGGCCATCTTCCACCTCTGTAGAGAGTAACTGTATCTTCTGTGTAGAACTCTAAACTATCTTCTCTGGGAAGACTCATGAAAGTACCTGGTAAATCATTTCCTTGATTTACATCTTCATCTTCGATCAGTATATGACCGATTTTCACAGATCTTCATGAAGAAGCAGTAGATGGTCTGGAAGGAGAGAGCTGAAAAGTATTTACAGACAAGGATCTTGGCAGAATATTTATAGTTCGACCGTCACTATGGTGGACGTGGCTTGACCTTTCATCTTTGGAGAGACATTCTTTAACCAGTCAAGTTTCCACTCAGAGGGAATTTCAACTGACTCAATATGACCTTTTTGCAGTTGAACAGTACCACTTAATCCTCTGACATATAGCAAGTTTTCTAAGATTTTGGGGTGATTGGTGTTTGTCATGCTGTATACAACGAAAATATTTATGGACGCATATTTAAACTCACCAAACATATCTAAACCAAACAAGGAGGTAAACAAACCCCAACAATCTAAAGATCGATGTTTTACTTCTTTACAACTTTTATCGCGGACTACGACAAAGGTTAGAACAAAATTCAAAGCAAATTATATCATCATTTAAACGGCCAACGCTGTATAATTGACAGGGATGTTTGAAACTGACTTGCGTCTATCACACAAAGCTATATATATAATTGGCTTAATATTACTGGGAATCAAGGGTAATATATGTACTCGGATCAAACCAAAATGAACAAATTTCACATCTTCATGTGACCTGATATAATTGATTTCTTGCTCAGATAACAGAGAGAGTAAGTTTGTCTGGTAGGTTTTCTTTGGTTTGTAACAGAGGGTTAATTCTATAGACTTGATTCTAAGTTTAACAAAAGAAAGATAAGTAGAGGTATACACAAATTTAGATTTTAATAACTCAGATTTCTTATACACATGAGAAGCCTTAATAGCTGGAGGTTTGTACAGACTAGCTTCTTTCTCAAGATTTTCTTCAGTAATATCAATATTGGGACAATCCGATATTTGTTCAGGAAGGAAACGTGGGAGTTCATATGTTCCTTCGAACTCAGATTCATTTAGGATTTCAACTGTAGAAGTGGATTGAGATTTTCCAAATTCCATTGCGGGAAGATTGGGTTTTGGTAAGCAAGAAATTTCTGCCAAGGGAAACAGAGGATGCAGAGATAAAGCGGCATATGACAAATGTAAATAACGGCCTGTGACTCGATACAATAAACTTTTCCAAAAAAAATTTCAAAGCAGAGAACTCAAAGATCAATCCGCAGAATTGAAAAATGATCACAACTTACAGTAATTCTAGCACCGATACCAATCTTTTTACGTCAGTAGACGATTCCTTCCTCACTTTAGCTTACAGCGTTGATTGGAGAAAACCTGCGATAGTAGGCAGGCGCCGAATGGCTACGGCTTCAAACTATTACTTCAAATTTAACTATTACAATCTATTAAAATACTTGTATCAATTTTTGATTCTCAGGGTCCGTCAAAACGAGCAAGAGAAGAGCATACTCTATCAACAAGCTACTAATTTTCTAATTTTTAAAAAACTTTCAATGATAATACTAAGGCGGAGAGGCTTATTTATAGCAATCTTGGGCGGTCATGCCTACTCGCTGTCAAGGCGGTGTCAATCCCATCATGCTTTATAGCACAAAAAGTGGGTCTACAGTGATATGATATTTGATGCATTGGATCCACATGATGATGATGGTGAGGATAAGATTCGAGGCTATGGGCCCAACATGTCTTCCGCTTCAGTCACGAGGTTATTTTCGGATATAGGATCAAAAAAGCATCTGATCTGAAAAGTGCTTTGGAGATGCCAATGTCGACAATTAGGTGGTCCCGCTTCACATGGAGTATGTCATGGGGTACAGTGGAAATAAGATTCCCACTCAAGTTGTCGTCTAATAATTGTGTAAACGACAGTGTCTTGATCATGATTTTCTTTTTCGTGAATGCGGTGCGGGCCATGCCAAGCAATCTATCGATAGAGATGTTCATTAAAATAAGATCTGATCTTTATGCACCACGTCCATAATGGTCGCTTCAGAAGCTCAGTGAATTGATGATACAGAAATTCACTATTGAGCCATTCAATAATGATAACTCCCGAATTTTGTTGGCAGTTGGCTTGAATTGTAGCCGCTGTAGACATTTGTAGGTCTTGTCCTGCTGCATACGAAATCTTGGTATACTTAGGATGCAAGCCTTCTCGTAAGATCTGTTCTTGCACAAAGACATTCAAAGAATCAAATCTTTGGTTAAGAATTCTAGTGAGATTGAAACCAGGGGTAGGCTGATGCATCAATGTTGCCGAAAGATTTCGACTGAGCCAATCTGCAATTACATTAGCAATGCCCTTAATGTGTTCTACAAAAAATTTGAACTGATTGAAAAATCCCTGCCACTTAACATATTTTCTGCGACCATCTTTCCTGCCATGATCATTTTCATTAAAGGTCAGGAATCTGGTACAATCGATTACAATTACAAAATGTGGCAAATGCAGAAGTTTCAACATAAACTTCTCAAGACATTTCTTTACAAAGTAGATTTCTTTGTCAGAAAAAATTCATTTTAACACATCGGGGCTAAACACTCCACTCGCAAATTCACACACAAATTCTTTATTATTATACAAACAAACAATACTCCCCATGCTATATCAGAGGCATCAGTGTAAACCTTCATCTGGTTGGATTTTGAGATATGCAATTTTGGTAGCAATGCAACTGTTGCTTTGATTTTCTAGACTACCGCTGTACGTTGTTCTTCCCAACAGAAAACTTTTTTTTTCGGAGAAGCGTCTGGAGTATATACCTGTCTTTACCAGCATTAGGATAGAAACTGTTCAGATAATTTAATAATCCCAAAAATGCTTGTAATTTTGGCTTATCTAGTCTTTCAAGAAAGTCGAGGGCTTTCTCCTTGATATGTGGCTAGATCTGCAACTTTGATTCTTTAATCACCATGCCGAGAAAGTTACATTCAGTCTTACACAACTGAATCTTTGTTTTTGAAAGAACAATTCCTAACTCTTTTGCCAACTGCGAAAATTTGGAGAGATGTACAAAATGGTCAGATAGACTAGTGCTAAAAATTAATGTCATCTATATATACACAAGGAAACTGAGAAGTGCCTTCAAAGATTTTATCCATGTAGGACTAATAGTATGTTGGTGCATGCATGAGGCTGAAAGGCATAACTGTCCACTGGTAGTGACCGAAAGGGCAGCTGAATGCTGTCTTTTCTCTATCTGCTTCATTGACTCGAATCTGGTAGAACCCTGACTTTCAATAAAATTGAGAGAAGTATTTGCAATCTGCAACTTTCTCTAACAAATAGTTTTTATCAGGTATAAGATATGAAAATGGTTGGGTGATAGCATTTAATGGTCTGTAATTAATGACCATTCTTTTCTTACCTCATTTCTGCTCAGAGTGCTTGTTTCCCATAAAGACGTAACAGCAGAAAGGAGAGGTTGATTTTTCAATAAACCCATTTGCCTCCAGTTCTTTGATCTGGAGTTCTATATCATTGTAATCCTGGGATGGAATTGGGATTTTCTTCTCAATTTTCATCTATTTTCCTTCAATGATTTTGATTTCCATTTCAAACATAGACTTGGACCAAAACTTCTGAGGATTATCTGAACAGATATTAGTTTTGATTTGGTCTCCTAATTTTTGTATTTCAACCGAGATTATTTCTGGACTTTGAGTCATGCAGCTTGGGAATTGCTCAGTGGCATTTATTAGGCGAGGGATACTGAGCCTTTCATTGTCTATGGTGAACATGATGCTTTTGGTAGTAGCACCATAGGGAGAGTATCGATCAATGAATGATCCTCCTAAAAGGATGTCGATTGGCATCTTCTCGAGGGCGAAAAAATCTGCATGAAAGATTTTATTTTGGATGCGAAGGGGTTGGTGTTTATAATCTTTATAGGGAAAACTATTCCCCTGAACATCAATGCTCTTATAAGCTAGGTGGTCATCAAGTGTCTTCCAATCACTGATGAGCTATGGTTTAACAAATGAAAGAGAAGCACCAGTATCTACTTGAGCATCAACCAGTCTGTCATTTATTTATAATGTAAAAAATTGGGCAAATCTGCCATTAATCAAATGATTTAAATAGACGAGCTGTGAAAGTTTTAAAGAAAATATACTGGTACATACCAGTTTCTGTCTTTCTGGATCCTGAACAATTGTTGGTTCATGGTAGACATCTTTTGGTTCTGGTTGGGCTTCTTCTTCTTGGAGATTACTACATTCACTAGGGAAGTAATCTTAGTCAGAGTAGAACATGCTTCCGACTTCATCCTCTTCATTTTCTTCTTCAGGTAACAATTTATCCCACCGAGGCTCGAGCACTGGTTTTATGATAGGCTCTCAAATTTCTCTTGACGGTTCTTTACTAGTGAACTTGTTCTTTATCCAAGAGTCGCTAGGCTTGAAAGAGCTCGGGTATTGCACAGAGAGATGCTGTAATCTGTGCATAGTGGGAGGCATATGTGGTATTGAGGGTTGTCTCCCTTTAGATGTGTTTTCTCCTCTAGAATATCCTCTTCCTCGTGGTTTTTCTGCTCGCTCAAGAACTTCATGATGATGGCGAGACTAGGTTCCATATACTTCATTTGGCAACATAGACCAGTCATGATGTCGTGGTCTATAATGTCTTGCACCACATTGCATATTTATCATTGGATGCTCTAATTCATCTACAAGTGATTCAAGGGCTGCTGCATCTTCTTCATCGTCAGATGCTTCTTCAGGAAGATCTTCAAGAGTCGGTTCATAGATATCTTCTTGGAGATACAGATCTTCGTCGGCGTCAACTATATCCCACCATGCCGCTGCGGTGGAGGAAAAGACGGCTTTTACAGCAAAATTTTTGCAGGAACAATTGAGAGCAATATGACCGAGTTTGCGGCAAATATAGCAAATCGACTGCTTGGAAGAAGGACGAGCAGTGTGGCATTTCTTCAAGAAACGTTGAAAAGGAGCATAAGAATGCTTCTTACGAAAAGAGCAACGTCGGAAAGAAATATGCTTGCGGCGATGTTTCTGTTGTCTGCGAGGTTGGACAAATAGTCTACAGTCAAAGGGGATTGTTTCAGGAAAGGCTGGAGCTATTGTAGAGGCTTGATGCTTGGAGAGTTTCTGCATGGACTTTGTCTCAGAGACTAAAGTCATTACTTGTTGCTGGGCAAAATCAATGGCATCAGAAAGGGCTAGATCTTCGATCGTTAGGCCTTTGAGATCAATATAGGAAATAACCCTATCTATCAAATTGTAGGGTAGAGCATGCAAAAATTTAATCTTGATCTCGGTAGAAGCAAAACTCTTACTGTCATATGCAAGCTGTCGAAATTGCTTGGCAAAAGCATCAAATTGCTTTAAATCACAGAGCTCCATTTTTAATAACCATTTCTTTGACTCCAGTTCTCTATTGCTGACTGGAAGTGCAAACTCAGTAATTAATAAAAGAAATAAAGCTGCTAAAGAATCTGGTTGGTTATGTATACGCTCATATTGTTGAGCTTCAGTGATGGACTGCCACCATTGGCTAACAATACCTCAGAAAAATTTAGATGCAAAGCAAGTGCTACCAACTTGGTCTAGATGGGCTTGAATAGTAAGAACACGCATGGTATTACAACAGGTAGTAATTTCATTTAAAGGATTCAGTAGGTCATCAATATTTAAATACCAACGCTGCAAATGGATATGGGTTCTTTGCATGAAGGTATGACTAGGTGATTTCTTTATAGTTTTGAAGGTGGAGCCAAAAGAGACTGAGCAAAGAGGCTTTTAGGCAGAGGATTCTGCTTTCTGATCTTCTTTGGAAAGCCAACTAAGACTATCATCAAGAATATCTATTTTAGTATCTATTGAAGATACTTTTTGCTCTATTTTATCTACAGTGTCTTTGATAGACAGGGCATCTCTACACAGAGCATCAAAATTTTCAATAAAATGATAATTGAATCTGGCTACATAATTTCTCTATTTAAACTCATTAGAGGGATCAGCATATGCAGCGGCAAAGTATTGCATAGTACCTGCAGATTGTTTATGGACACCCTTTGGCGGTGGCCATCTTCCACCTCTGTAGAGAGTAACTGTATCTTCTATGTAGAAGTCTAAACTGTCTTCTCTGGGAAGACTCATGAAAGTTCCTGGTAAATCATTTCTTTGATTTACCTCTTCATCTTCGAATAGTTTATGGCCGATTTTCACAGATCTTCGTGAAAAAGCAGTAGATGATCTGGAAGAAGAGCGCTGAGAAGTATTTATAGACAAGGATCTTGGCAAAATATTTATAATTCGACCGTCACTATGGTGGACTGTGGCTTGACCTTTCATCTTTGGAGAGACATTCTTTAACCAGTCAAGTTTCCACTCAGAGAGAATTTCAACTGACTCAATATGACTTTTTTGCAGTTGAACAGTACCACTTAATCTTCTGGGATATGACAGGTTTTCTAAAATTTTGGGGTGATTGGTGTTTGTCATGCTGTATACAACAGAAATATTTATGGACACATATTTAAACTCACCAAACATATCTAAACCAAACAAGGAGGTAAACAAACCCCAACAATCTAAAGATCCATGTTTTACTTCTTTAAAACCTTTATCGCGGACTGCAACAGAGAGGTTAGAACAAAACTCAAACCAAATTATATCATCATTTAAATGCCCAAGGCTGGATAATTAACAGAAATGTTTGAAACTGACTTGGCGTCTATCACACAAAGCTAGATATATAACTGGCTTAATATTACTAGGAATCAAGAGTACTATATGTACTCGAATCAAACAAAAATGAACAAATTTCACATCTTCATGTGACCTGATATAATTGATTTGTTGCTCAAATAACAGAGAGTAAGTTTGTCTGGTAGGTTTTTTTTGGTTTGTAACAGAGGGTTAATTCTACAGACTTGATTCCAAGTTTAACAAAAAAAAGATAAGTAGAGGTATACACAAATTTAGATTTCAATAACTCAGAGTTCTTATACACATAAAAAGCCTTAATAGCTGGAGGTTTGTACAGACTAGTTTCTTTCTCAAGGTTTTCTTCAGTAATATCAATATCGGGACAGTCCGATATTTGTTCAAGAAGGAAAGGTGGGAGTTCGTATGTTCCTTCGAACTCAGATTCATTTAGGATTTCAACTGTAGAAGTGGATTGAGATTTTTCAAATTCCATTACAGAGAGATTGGGTTCTGGTAAGCGAGAAATTTCTGGCAAGGGAAACAGAGGATGCAGAGATAAAGCGGCCTATGACAAATGTAAATAACGCCCTGTAACTCGATGCAATAAATTTTTTCAAAAAAATTTCAAAGCAGAGAACTCAAAGATCAATCCACAGAATTGAAAAATGATCACAACTTACAGTAATTCTGGCTCTGATACCAATCTTTTTACGTCAGTAGATGATTCTTTCTTCACTTTAACTTACAGCTTTGATTGGAGAAAACCTGCGATAGTAGGCAGGGACCGAATGGCTACGACTTCACACTATTACTTCAAACTCAACTATTACAATCTATTAAAAAATCTTGTATCAATTTCTGATTCTCAGGATCCGTCAAAACAGAAAAGAGAAGAGCATACTCTATCAACAAGCTACTAATTTTTTAATTCTTAGAAAACTTTCGATGATAATACTAAGGCGGAGAGGCTTATTTATAACAATCTTGGGCGGTCTTGCCTACTCGCTGGCAAGGCAATGTGAATCCCATCATGCTTTACAGCACAAAAAGTGGGTCTACAGTGATATGCTATTTGATGTGTTGGATCCACATGATGATGATGGTGAGGATAAGATTCGAGGCTGTGGCCCCAACATGTCTTCCGCTTCAGTCACGACGTTATTTTTGGATATAGGATCAAAAAGGCATCTGATCTAAAAAGTGCTTTGGAGATGCCAATGTCGACAATTAGGTGGTCCCGCTTCACATGGAGTATGTCGTGGGGTACAGTGAAAATAAGATTCCCACTCAAGCTTTCGTCTAATAATTGTGTGAACGACAGTGTCTTGATCGTGATTTTCTTCTTCGTGAATGCGGTGCAGGGCATGCCGAGCAATCCATCGATACAAATGTTCATTAAAAGAAGATCTGATCCTTATGCGCCACGCCCATAATGGTCGCTTCAAAGCTCAGTGAATTGATGATATAAAAATTCACTATTGAGCCTTTCAATAATGATAACTCTCGAATTTTATCGACGGTTGGCTTGGATTGTAGCCGATGTAGACATTTGTAGGTCTTGTCCTGCTGCATACGATATCTTGGTATACCTAGGATGCAAGCCTTCTCGTAAGATCTGTTCTTGCACAAAGACATTCAAAGAATCAAATCCTTGGTTAAGAATTCTAGTGAGATTGAAACCAGGTGCAGTTTGATGCATCAATGTTGCCGGAAGATTTCGACTGAGCCAATCTGCAATTACATTGTCAGTGCCCTTAATGTGTTCTACAAAAAATTTGAACTGATTGAAAAATCACTGCCACCTAACATATTTTTCACGACCATCTTACCTGCCATGATCATTTTCATTAAAAGTCAGGAATCTGGTACAATCGGTTACAATTACAAAATGTGGCAAATGGAGAAGTTTCAACATAAACTTCTCAAGACATTTCTTTACAGCGTAGATTTCTTTGTCAGAAGAAATCCATTTTAACACATCGGGGCTAAACACTCCACTCGCAAATTCACACACAAATTCTTTATTATCATACAAACAAATAAGTACTCCTCCACATGTTATATCGGAGGCATCAGTGTCAACCTTCATCTGGTTGAATTTTGAGATATGCAGTTCTGGTAACGATGCAACTGTTGCTTTGATTTTTTGGACTGCCGCTGTATGTTCTTTCTAACAGAAAACTTTCTTTTTCTGGAGAAGTGTCTGGAGTTTATACCTGTCTTTATCAGCGTTATGATAGAAACTATTCAGATAATTTAATAATTCCAAAAATGCTTGTAATTTTGGCTTATCTAGTCTTTCAGAAAAGTCGAGGACTTTCTTCTTGATATGTGGCTGGATCTGCAACTTTGATTCTTTAATCACCATGCCGAGAAAGTTACATTCAGTGTTAAACAACTGAATCTTTATTTCTGAAAGAACAATCCCTGACTCTTGTGCCAACTGCGAAAATTTGGAGAGATGTACAAAATGCTCAGATAGACTATTGCTAAAAATTAATGTCATCTATATATACACAAAAAAACTTAGAAGTGCCTTCGAAGATTTTATCTATGTAGGCCTGATAGTATGCTGATGCATTTATGAGGCCGAAAGGCATAACTGTCCACTGGTAGTGACCGAAAAAGCCGTTGAATGCTGTCTTTTCTCTGTCTGCTTCCTTGACTCAGATCTGGTAGAAACCTAACTTACAATCAAATTGAGAGAAGTATTTAAAATCTGCAACTTTCTCTAACAAATAGCTTTTATCAGGTATAGGATATAGAAATGATTGAGTGATGGCCTTTAATGGTCTATAATTAATGACCATTCTTTTCTTACCTCGTTTCTGCTCAGAGTGCTTGTTTACCATAAAGGGGTAACAGCAGAAAGGAGAAGTTGATTTTTCAATAAACCCATTTGCTCTCAGTTCTTTGATTTGGAGTTCCATATCATTATAATCCTAGACTGGAATTGAGATTTTCTTCCCAATTTTCATCTGCTTTCCTTCAATGATTTTAATTTCCATTTCAAGCATCGACTTGGACCAAAACTTCTGGAGATTATCTGAACACATATTAGTTTTGATTTGGTCTCCTAATTCTTGTATTTCAGCAGAGATTATTTCTGGACTTTGAGTCATGGAGCTTGAGAATTACTCAGTAACATATATTAGGCGAGGGATTCTGAGCCTTTCATTGTCTATGGTGAACATGATGCTTTTCGTAGTAGCACCATAAGGAGAGTATCGATCAATGAATGATCCTCCTAAAAAGATGTCGATTGGCATCTTCTCGAGGGCGAAGAAATCTATATGAAAGATTTTATTTTGGATGCGAAGGGGTTGGTGTTTATAATCTTTACAGGTAAAACTATTCCCCTGGACATCAATGCTCTTATAAGCTAAGTGGTCATCAAGTTTCTTCCAATCACTGATGAGCTGTGGTTTAGCAAACATAAGAGAAGCACCAGTATCTACTTGAGCATCAACTAGTCTGCCATTTATTTTTAATGTAAAGAATTGGGCAAATATGTCATTAATCAAATGATTTAAATAGACACGCTGTGGAAGTTCTAAAGAAGGTATACTGGTACATACCAATTTTTGTCTTCTTAGATCTTGAACAATTATTGGTTCAGGGTAGACATCTTTTTCTGGTTCTAGTTGGAGTTCTTCTTCTTGGAAATTACTGCATTCACCATAGCAGTAATCTTAGTCAGAGTAGAACATGCTTCCAACTTCATCCTCTTCATTTTCTTCTTCAGGTAACAATTCATCTCACCGAGGCTCGAGCACTGGTTCTATTATAGGCTCTCTGATTTTTCTTGACGGTTCTTTACTAGTGAACTTGTTCTTTATCCAAGAGTCGCTAGGCTTGAAAGAGCTAGGGTATTGCAAAAGAGGATGCTGTAATCTATGCATAATGGGAGGCATATGTGGTATTGAGGGTTGTCTCCCTCTAGATGTGCTTTCTCCTCTAGAATATCCTCTTCCTCGTAGTTTCTCTGGTCGCTCAGGGACTTCATGATGATGGCGAGACCAGATTCCATATGTTTCATTTGGCAACATAGACCAGTTATGATGTCGTGGTCTATAATGTCTTGCACCACGTTGCATATTTGTCATTGGATGCTCTAATTCATCTGCAAGTGATTCAAGCGCTGTTGCATCTTCTTCATCGTCAGATGCGTCTTCAGGAAGATCTTAAAGAGTGGGTTCATAGATATCTTCTTGGAGATACAGATCTTCGTCGACGTCGACTATATCCCACCACGCGGCTGCGTTGGAGGAAAAAATGGCTTTAACAGTAGGATTTTTGCAGGAACAATGGGGAGCAATATGGCCAAATTTGCGGCAAATATAGCAAATCGACTGCTTGGAAAGAGGACGAGCAGTGCAACATTTCTTCAAGAAACGATGAAGAGGAGCATAAAAATGTTTTTAAAAAAAAGAGCGACGTCGAAAAGAAATATGCTTGCGGCATTATTTTTGTTGTCTGCGAGGTTGGACAAATGGTCTACAGCGAAAGGGGGCTGTTTCGAAAAATGCTGGAGCTATTGTAGAGGCTTGATGCTTGGAGAGTTTCTGCATGGACTTTGTCTCAGAGAATAAAGTCATTACTTGTTGCTTGGCAAAATCAATGACATCAGAAAGGGCTAGATCTTCGATCGTTAAGCCTTTGAGATCAATATAGGAAATAACTCTATCTATCAAATTGTAGGGTAGAGGATGCAAAAATTTAATCTTGATCTCGATAGAAGCAAAACTCTTACTATCATATGCAAGCTGTCGGAATTACTTGGCAAAAGAATCAAATTGCTTTAGATCACATAGCTCCATTTTTAATAACCATTTCTTTGACTCCAGTTCTCTATTGTCGACTAGAGGTGCAAACTCAGTAATCAATAAAAAAATAAAACTGCTAAAGAATCTGGCTGGTTATGTACACGCTCATATTGTTGAGCTTCGGTCATGGACTGCCACCATTGGCTAACAATACCTCGAAAAAATTTAGATGCAAAGCAAATGCTACCAGCGTGGTCTAGATGGGTCTGAATAGTAAGAACACACATGGTATTACACCAAGTAGTAATTTCTTTTAAAGGATTCTGAAGTTTTAATATGCGTCCATAAATATTTCTATTATATACAGCATGACAAACCCCAATCACCCCAAAATCTTAGAAAACCTGCCATATCCCAGAAGATTAAGTGGTACTGTTCAACTGCAAAAAGGTCATATTGAGTCAGTTGAAATTCCCTCTGAGTGGAAACTTGACTGGTTAAAGAATGTCTCTCCAAAGATGAAAGGTCAAGCCACAGTGCACCATAGTGACGGTCGAACTATAAATATTCTGCCAAGATCCTTGTCTGTAAATACTTCTCAGCTCTCTCCTTCCAAACCATCTATTGTTTCTTCACGAAAATCTGTGAAAATCGATCATACTCTGATCAAAGATGAAGAGGTAAATCAAAAAAATGATTTACCAAAGACTTTCATGAGTCTTCCCAGAGAAGACAGTTTAGAGTTCTACACAGAAGATACAGTTACTCTCTACAGAGGTGGAAGATGGCCACCGCTAAAGGGTGTCCATAAAAAACCCTGTAGGAACTATGTAATACTTTGTCGCTGCATATGTTGATCCCTCTAATGAATTTAAACAGAGAAATTATGTAGCCAGATTCAATTCTCATTTTATTGAAAATTTTGATGATCTGTGTAGAGATGCCCTGTCTATCAAAAACACTAGATAAAATACAGCAAAAAATATCTTCAATAGATACTAAAATAGATATTTTTTATGATAGTCTTAGTTGGCTTTCCAAAGAAGACCAAAAAGCAGAATCATCTGCCCAAAAGCCTCTATGCTCAGTCTCTTTTGGCTCCACCTTCAAAACTATAAAGAAATCGCCTAGTCATACCCTCATGCAAAAAATCCATATCCATTTGCAGCCTTGGTATTTAAATATTGATGACCTACTGACGTAAAAAGATTGTGACGTAAAAAGATTGGTATCAGACTCAGAATTACTGTAAGTTGTGATCATTTTTCAATTCTGCGGATTGATATTTGAGTTCTCTGGTTTGAAAATTTCTAAGATTTTGGGGTGATTGGTGTTTGTCATGCTGTATACAACAAAAATATTTATGGACGCATAATTAAACTCACCAAACATATCTAAACCAAACAAGGGGGTAAACAAACCCCAAAAATCTAAAGATCCATGTTTTACTTCTTTACAACCTTTATCGCGGACTGTGACAGAGAAGTTAGGACAAAACTCAAAGCAAATTATATCATCATTTAAACGGCCAACGCTGGATAATTGACAGGAATGTTTGAAACTGACTTGGCGTCTATCACATAGCTAAATATATAATTGGCTTAATATTCTTAAGAATCAAGGGTACTATATGTACTCGGATCAAACCAAAATGAACAAATTTCACATCTTCATGTGACCTGATATAATTGATTTCTTGCTCAGATAACAGAGAGAGTAAGTTTGTCCGGGAGGTTTTCTTTGGTTTGTAACAGAGGGTTAATTCTACAGACTTGATTCTAAGTTTAACAAAAGAAAGATAAGTAGAGGTATACACAAATTTAGATTTTAATAACTCAGATTTCTTATACACATGAGAAGCCTTAATAGCTGGAGGTTTGTACAGACTAGCTTCTTTCTCAAGATTTTCTTCAGTAATATCAATATTGGGACAATCCGATATTTGTTCAGGAAGGAAACGTGGGAGTTCATATGTTCCTTCGAACTCAGATTCATTTAGGATTTCAACTGTAGAAGTGGATTGAGATTTTCCAAATTCCATTGCGGGGAGATTGGGTTCTGGTAAGCTAAAAATTTCTGGCAACGAAAACAGAAGATGCAGAGATAAAGCGGCATATGACAAATGTAAATAACAACCTGTGACTCGATGCAATAAACTTTTCCAAAAAAAATTCAAAGCAGAGAACTCAAAAATCAATCCGCATAATTGAAAAATGATCACAACTTACAGTAATTCTGGCTACGTCAGTAGACGATTCCTTCCTCACTTTAACTTACATCTTTGATTGGAGAAAACTTGCGATAGTAGGCAGGGGCCGAATGGCTACGGCTTCACACTATTACTTCAAACTCAACTATTACAATCTATTAAAAATATTTGTATTAATTTCTGATTATCAGGGTCCGTCAAAACGGGCAAAAGAAGAGCATACTCTATCAACAAGCTACTAATTTTTTAATGCTTAGAAAACTTTCGATGATAATACTAAGGCGGAGAGGCTTATTTATAGCAATCTTGGGCGGTCCTACCTACATGCTGGCAAGGCGGTGTCAATCCCATCATGCTTTACAGCACAAAAAATAGGTCTACAGTGATATGTTATTTGATGCATTGGATCCACATGATGATGATGGTGAGGATAAGATTCGACGCTATGGGCCCAACATGTCTTCCGATTCAGTCACGAGGTTATCTTCGAATATAGGATCAAAAAGGCATCTGATCTGGAAAGTGATTTAGAGATGCCAATGTCGATAATTAGGTGGTCCCACTTCACATGGAGTATGTCGTGGGGTACAGTGGAAATAAGATTTTCACTCAAGCTGTCGTCTAATAATTGTGTGAATGACAGTGTCTTAATCGTGGTTTTCTTCTTCGTGAATGCGGTGCAGGCCATGCCGAGCAATCCATCTATACAGAGGTTCATTAAAAGATCTGATCCTTATGCGCCACGTCCATAATGGTCGCTTCAAAAGCTCAGTGAATTGATGATACAAAAATTCACTATTGAGCCTTTCAATAATGATAACTCTCGAATTCTATCGGTGGTTGGCTTGGATTGTAGCCGATGTAGACATTTGTAGGTCTTGTCCTGCTGCATACGAAATCCTAGTATACCTAGGATGCAAGCCTTCTCGTAAGATTTGTTCTTGAAAAAAGACATTCAAAGAATCAAATCCTTGGTTAAAAATTCTAATGAGATTGAAACCAAGTGCAGGATGATGCATCAATGTTGCCAGAAGATTTCCACTAAGCTAATCTGCAATTACATTGTCAGTGCCCTTAATGTGTTCTACAAAAAAATTGAACTGATTGAAAAATCCCTGCCACCTAACATATTTTTTGCGACCATCTTCCCTGCCATGATCATTTTCATTAAAGGTCAAGAATCTGGTACAATCGGTTACAATTACAAAATGTGGCAAATGGAAAAGTTTCAACATAAATTTCTCAAGACATTTCTTTACAGCGTAGATTTCTTTGTCAGAGGAAATCCATTTTAACACATCGGGACTAAACACTCCACTCGCAAATTCACACACAAATTCTTTATTATCATATAAACAAACAAGTACTCCCCATGCTATATCGGAGGCATCAGTGTAAACCTTCATCTGGTTGTATTTTGAGATATGCAGTTCTGAAAGTGATGCAACTGTTGCTTTGATTTTTTTGACTGCCGTTGTATGTTGTTCTTCTCAATAGAAAACTTTTTTTTTGGAAAAACATCTGGAGTATATCCCTGTCTTTACCAGCGTTAGGATAAAAACTGTTCAGATAATTTAATAATCTCAAAAATGCTTGTAATTTTGGTTTATCTAGTCTTTCAGAAAAGTCAAGGACTTTCTCCTTGATATGTAGCTGGATCTGCAACTTTGATTCTTTAATCACCATGCCGAAAAAGTTACATTCAGTCTTACACAACAGAATTTTTGTTTCTGAAAGAACAATCCCTGACTCTTGTGCCAACTGGTAAAATTTGGAGAGATGTACAAAATAGTCAGATAGACTATTGCTAAAAATTAATGTCATTTATATATACAAAAAAAAATGTGAAATGCCTTCGAATATTTTATCCATGTAGGCCTAATAGTATGCTGTGCATTCATGAGGCCGAAAGGCATAACTGTCCACTTGTGTGACCGAAAAGGCAGCGAAATGTTGTCTTTTCTCTGTCTGCTTTTTTGACTCAGATCTGGTAGAAACCTGACTTACACTCAAATTGAGAGAAGTATTTGCAATCTGCAACTTTCTCTAACAAATAGCTTTTATCAGGTATAGGATATGAAAATGATTGGGTGATAACATTTAATGGTCTTTAATTAATGACCATTCTTTTCTTACCTCGTTTCTGCTCAGAGTGCTTGTTTACCATAAAGGCGTAACAACAGAAAAGAGAGGTTGATTTTTTAATAAACCCATTTGCCCTCAGTTCTTTGATCTGGAGTTCCATATCATTGTAATCATGGGCTGGAATTGAAATTTTCTTCCCAATTTTCATTTGCATTATTTCAATGATTTTGATTTTCATTTCAGGGATCGACTTGGACCAAAACTTCTGAGGATTATCTGAATAGATATTAGTTTTCATTTGGTCTCCTAATTCTTGTATTTCAGCGGAGATTATTTCTGGATTTTGAGTCATGGAGCTTGGGAATTGCTCAGTGGCATATATTAAGCGAGAAATTCTGAGCCTTTCATTGTCTATGGTGAACATGATGCTTTTGGTAGTAGCACCATAGGGAGAGTATCGATCAATGAATGATCCTCCTAAAAAGATGTCGATTGGCATATTCTCATGAAAGATCTGCATGAAAGATTTTATTTTGGATGTGAAGGGGTTGGTGTTTATAATCTTTACAGGTAAAACTATTCTCCTGAACATCAATGCTCTTATAAGCTAGGTGGTCATCAAGTGTCTTCCAATCACTGATGCGCTGTGGTTTAGCAAATGAAAGAGAAGCAACAGTATCTACTTGAGCATCAACCAGTCTGCCATTTATTTCTAATGTAAAGAATTAAAAAAATCTGCCATTAATCAAATGATTTAAATAGATATGCTATGAAAGTTCTAAAAAAGTTATACTGTTACATACCAGTTTCTGTCTTCCCGGATCTTGAATAATTGTTGGTTCAGGATAGACATCTTCTTCTGGTTCTGGTTGGGCTTCTTCTTCTTGGAGATTACTGCATTCACCAGGGCAGTAATCTTGGTTGGAGTAGAACATGCTTCCGACTTCATCCTCTTCATTTTCTTCTTCAGATAACAATTCATCCCACCGAAGCTCGAGCACTGGTTTTATGATAGGCTCTCTGATTTTTCTTGGCGATTCTTCACTGGTGAACTTGTTCTTTATCCAAGAGTCGCTAGGCTTGAAAGAGCTCGGGTATTGCACAGGAGGATGTTGTAATCTGTGCATAGTGGGAGGCATATGTGGTATTGAGAGTTGTCTCCCTCTAAATGTGCTTTCTCCTCTGGAATATCTTCTTCTTCGTGGTTTCTCTGGTCGCTCAAGAACTTCATGATGATGGCGAGACCAGGGTTCATATGATTCATTTGGCAACATAGACCAGTGATGATGTCGTGGTCTGTAATGTCTTGCACCACGTTGCATATTTGTCATTGGATGCTCTAATTCATCTGCAAGTGATTTAAGCTCTGTTGCATCTTCTTCATCGTCAGATGCGTCTTCAAGAAGATCTTCAAGAGTGGATTCATAGATATCTTCTTCGAAATACAGATTTTCATCGGCGTCCACTGTATCCCACCACACGGCTGCGTTGGAGGAAAAGACGACTTTAATGACAGGGTTTTTGCAAGAACAATGGGGAGCAATATGACCAGGTTTGCGACAAATATAGCAAATCGACTGCTTGGAAGGAGGACGAGCAGTGCGGCGTTTCTTCAAAAAATGGTGAGGAGCATAAGAATGCTTCTTAGGAAAGAGCGGCGTCGAAAAAAATATGCTTGCGGCGTTGTTTCTGTTGTCTGCGAGGTTGGACAAATGGTCTACGGCCAAAGGGTGTTGTTTTAGGAAACGCTGGAGCTATTGCAGAGGCTTGATGCTTGGAGAGTTTCTGCATGGACTTTGTCTCAGAGACTAAAGTCATTACTTGTTGCTCGGCAAAATTAATGACATCAGAAAAGGCTAGATCTTCGATCGTTAAGCCTTTCAAATCAATATAGGAAATAACTCTATCTATCAAATTGTAGGGTAGAGCATGCAAAAATTTAATCTTGATCTCGGTAGAAGCAAAACTCTTACTGTCATATGCACGCTGTCGAAATTACTTGGCAAAAGCATCAACTTGCTTTACATCACAGAGCTCCATTTTTAATAACCATTTCTGACTCGAATTCTCTATTGCCAACTAGAGGTGCAAACTCAGTAATCAATAAAATAAATAAAGCTGCTAAAAACTCTGGTTGGTTATGTACACACTCATATTGTTGAGCTTCAGTCATGCGCTGCCACCATTGGCTAACAATACCCCAGAAAAATTTAGATGCAAAGCAAATGCTACCAGCTTGGTCTAGATGGCCCTGAATAGTAAGAACACGCATGATATTACACCAGACAGTAATTTCATTTAAAGGATTCAGTAGGTCATCAATATTTAAATACCAACGATGCAAATGGATATGGGTTCTTTGCATGAGGGTATTACTAGGCGATTTTTTATAGTTTTGAAGGTGGAGCCAAAAAAGACTGAACAAAGAGGCTTTTGGACAGAAGATTCTGCTTTCTGGTCTTCTTTGAAAAGCCAACTAAGACTATCATCAAGAATATATATTTTAGTATCTATTGAAGATACTTTTTGCTGTATTTTATCTAGTGTCTTTGATAGACAGGCCATCTCTATACAGATCATCAAAATTTTCAATAAAATGAGAATTGAATCTGGGTACATAATTTCTCTGTTTAAACTCATTAGAGGGATCAGCGTATACAATGGCAAAGTATTGCATAGTCCCTGCAGGGTGTTTATGGACACCTTTTGGCGGTGGACATCTTCCACCTCTGTAGAGAGTAACTGTATTTTCTGTGTAGAACTCTAAACTATCTTCTCTGGGAAGACTCATGAAAGTCCCTGATAAATCATTTCCTTGATTTACCTCTTCATCTTCGATCAGTGTATGACCAATTTTCATAGACTTTCGTGAGAAAGCAGTAGATGGTTTGGAAGTAGAGCGCTGAGAAGTATTTACAGACAAAGATCTTGACAGAGTATTTATAGTTCGACCGTCACTATGGTGACTTTTCATCTTTAGAGAGACATTCTTTAACCAGTCAAATTTCCACTCAGAGAGAATTTCAACTGACTCAATATGACCTTTTTGCAGTTGAACAGTACCACTTAATCTTCTGCATATGGCAGGATTTCTAAGATTTTGGGGTGATTGGTGTTTGTCATGCTATATACAACAGAGATATTTATGGACACATATTTAAACTCACCAAACATATCTAAACCAAACAAGACGGTAAACAAACCCCAACAATCTAAAGATTCATGTTTTACTTCTTTACAACCTTTATCTTGGGCTGCGACAAAGAGGTTAGGACAAAACTCAAAGCAAATTATATCATCATTTAAACGGCCAACGCTGGATAATTGACAGGGATGTTTGAACAGACATTATAGACCACGACATCATGACTGGTCTATGTTTCCAAATGAAGCATATGGACCCTGGTCTCGCCATCATCATGAAGTTCTTGAGCGACCAGAGAAACCACGAGGAAGAGGATATTCCAGAGGAGAAAGCACATCTAGAGGGAGACAACCCTCAATACCACATATGCCTCCCACTATGCACAGATTATCGCAGGTTTTCTCCAATCAAAACTGTTAGCTAAAGTGAGGAAGGAATCGTCTACTGACGTAAAAAGATTGATACCAATAGTTGAGTTTGAAGTAATAGTGTAAAGCCGTAGCCATTCGGCCCCTGCCTACTATCGCAGGTTTTCTCCAATCAAAGTTGTAAGCTAAAGTGAGGAAGGAATCGTCTACTGACGTAAAAAGATTGGTTTCGGAGCCAAAATTACTGTAAGTTGTGATCATTTTTCAATTTTGTGGATTGATCTTTGAGTTCTCTGCTTTGAAAATTTCTTTGAAAAAATTTATTGCATCGAGTCACAGGGCGTTATTTACATTTGTCATAAGCCGCTTTATCTCTGCATCCTCTGTTTCTCTTGCCAGAAATTTCTCGCTTACCAGAACCCAATCTCCCCGCAATGGAATTTAGAAAATCTCAATCCACTTCTACAGTTGAAATCCTAAATGAATTTGAGTTCGAAGGAACATACGAGCTCCCACCTTTCCTCCCTGAACAAATATCGGACTGTCCCGATATTGATATTACTGAAGAAAACCTTCAGAAAGAAACTAGTCTGTACAAACCTCCAACTATTAAGGCTTCTCATGTGTATAAGAAATCTGAGTTATTGAAATCTAAATTTGTATATACCTCTACTTATCTTTTCTTTGTTAAACCTAAAATCAAGTCTATAGAATCAACCCTCTATTACAAATCAAAGAAAACCTACCAGACAAACTTACTCTCTCTGTTTCTTGAACAACAAATCAATTATATCAGGCCACATGAAGATGTGAAATTTGTTCATTTTGGTTTGATCCGAATACATATAATACCCTTGATTCCTAGTAATATTAACCCAGTTATATATTTAGCTTTATGTGATAGACGCCAAGTCAGTTTCAAACATTCCTATCAATTTTCCAGCCTTGGCGGTTTAAATGATGATATAATTTGCTTTGAGATTTGTCATAACCTCTCTGTCGAAGTCTGCGATAAATGTTGTAAAGTAAAACATATGGATCTTTAGATTGTTGGAGTTTGTTTACCTCCTTGTTTGGTTTAGATATGTTTGGTGAGTTTAAATATGCGTCCATAAATATTTTTGTTGTATACAGCGTGACAAACACCAATCACCCCAAAATTTTAGAAAACTTGCCATATGCTAGAAGATTAAGTGGTAGTGTTCAACTGCGAAAAAGTCATATTGAGTCAGTTGAAATTCCCTCTGAGTGAAAACTTGACTGATTAAAGAAAGTCTCTCCAAAGATGAAAGGTCAAGCCACATTCCACCATAGTGACGATCGATCTATAAATATTCTGCCAAGATCCTTGTCTGTAAATACTTTTCAGCTCTCTCCTTCCAGACCATCTACTGCTTCTTCACGAAGATCTGTGAAAATCGATCATATACTGATCGAAGATGAAGAGGTAAATCAAAAAAATGATTTACCAAGAACTTTCATGAGTCTTCCCAGAGAAGACAGTTTAGAGTTCTACACAGAAGATACAGTTACTTTCTATAGAGGTGGAAGATGGCCACCGCCAAAAGGTGTCCATAAACAAGCTGCAGGAACTATGCAGTACTTTGCTGCTGCATATGTTGATCCCTCTAATGAGTTTAAACAGAGAAATTATGTAGCTAGATTCAATTCTCATTTTATTGAAAATTTTGATGATCTGTGTAGAGATGTCATGTCTATCAAAGACACTGTAGATAAAATACAACAAAAAATATCTTCAGTAGATACTAAAATAGATATTCTTGATGATAGTCTTAGTTGAGTTTCCAAAAAAATCAAAAAGCAAAATCCTCTGCCCAAAAGCCTCTTTGCTCAGTGTCTTTTGGCTCCACCTTCAGAACTATAAAGAAATCCCTTAGTCATACCCTCATGCAAAGAACCCATATCCATTTGCAGCGTTGGTATTTAAATGTTGATGACCAACTAAATCCTTTAAATGAAATTACTCCCTGATGTAATCCCATGCGTGTTCTTACCATTCAAGCCCATCTAAACCAAACCAGTAGCACTTGCTTTGCATCTAAATTTTTTTGGGGTATTGTTAGCCAATGGTGGCAGTCCATCACTGAAGCTCAACAATATGAGTGTGTACATAACCACCCAGATTCTTTAACAGCTTTATTTCTTTTATTGATTACTGAGTTTGCACCTCCAGTCAGCAATAGAAAACTGGAGTCAAAGAAATGGTTATTAAAAATGGAGCTCTGTGATCTAAAGCAATTTGATGCTTTTGCGAAGCAATTCCGACAGCTTGCATATGACAGTAAAAGTTTTGCTTCTATCGAAATCAAGATTAAATTTTTGCATGCTCTACCCTACAATTTGATAGATAGAGTTATTTCCTATATTGATCTCAAAGCCCTAATGATCAAAGATCTAGCCTTCTCTGATGTCATTGATTTTGCTAAGCAACAAGTAATAACTTTAGTCTCTGAGACAGTCCATGCAGAAACTTTCCAAGCATCAAGCCTCTTCAATAGCTCTAGCGTTTTTTGAAACAACCCCTTTTGACTGTAGACTATTTGTCCAACCTCGCAGAGAACAGAAACAACGCCGCAAGCATATTTCTTTTTAACGTCGCTCTTTTCCTAAAAAGCATTCTTATGTTCCTCCTCACCGTTTCTTGAAGAAACGCCGCACTGCTCATCTTCCTTCCAAATAGCCAATTTTTTATATTTGCCGCAAACTCGGCGATATTTCTCCCCATTGTTCCTGAAAATATCTTGTTGTTAAAACCGTCTTTTCCTCCAACGCAGCCGCGTGGTGGGATATAGTCGACGTCGACGAAGATCTGTATCTCCAAAAAGATATCTATGAACCCACTCTTTAAGAGCTCCCTGAAGACGCATCTGACGATGAAGAAGATGCAGCAGCGCTTGAATCACTTGCAGATGAATTAAAGCATCCAATGACAAATATGCAACGTGGTGCAAGACATTATAGACCATGACATCATGACTGGATTATGTTGCCAAATGAAGCATATGGAACCTAATCTCGCCATCATCATGAAGTTCCTGAGCGACCAGAGAAATCACGAGGAAGAGGATATCCCAGAGGAGAAAGCACATCTAGAGAGAGACAACCCTCAATACCACATATGCCTCCCACTATGCACAGATTACAGCATCCTCCTGTGCAATACTCGAGCTCTTTCAAGCCTAGCGACTCTTGGATAAAGAACAAGTTCACTAGTAAACAACCGCCAAGAGAAATCAGAGCCTATCATTGAACCAGTGCTCGAGCCTCGGTGGGATGAATTGTTACATGAAGAAGAAAATGAAGAGGATTAAGTCAGAAGCATGTTCTACTCTGATCAAAATTACTGCCCTGGTGAATGCAGTAATCTCCAAGAAGAAGAAGCCCAACCAGAACCAGAAGAAGATGTCTATCCTAAGACAAAAACTGGTATGTACCAGTATACCTTCTTTAGAACATCCACAGCGTGTCTATTTAAATCATTTGATTAATCACAGATTTGCCCAATTCTTTACATTAAAAATAACTGACAGACTGGTTGATGCTCAAGTAGATATTGGTGCTTCTCTTTCATTTGTTAAACCACAGCTCATCAGTGATTGGAAGACACTTGATGACCACCTAGCTTATAAGAGCATTGATGTCTAAGGGAATAGTTTTCCCTGTAAAGATTATAAACACCAACAACCCCTTCACATCCAAAATAAAATTTTCCATGCAGATTTATTCGCCCTCGAGAAAATCCCAGTCGACATCCTTTTAGGAGGATAATTCATTGATCGATACTCTTCTTATGGTGCTACTACCAAAAACATCATGTTCACCATAGACAATGAAAGGCTCAAAATCCCTCGCCTAATATATGCCACTGAGCAATTTTCAAGCTCCATGACTCAAAGTCCAGAAATAATCCCCACTGAAATACAAAAATTAGGAGACCAAATCAAAACTAATATCTGTTTAAATAATCTCCAAAAGTTTTGGTCCAAGTCGATCACTGAAATGGGAATCAAAATCATTGAAAGAAAGCAGATGAAAATTGAAATGAAAATCCCAATTTCAGCGCAGGATTACAATGATATAAAACTCTAGATCAAAGAACTAGAGGCAAATGGGTTTATTGAAAAATCAACCTCTCCTTTTTACTGTTACGTTTTTATGGTAAACACGCACTTTGAGCAGAAACGAAGTAAGAAAAGAATGATCATTAATTATAGACCATTAAATGCTATCACCCAACCATTTCCATATCTTATTCCTGATAAAAGCTATTTGTTAAAAAAAATTGCAGATTGCAAATACTTCTCTTAATTTGACTGTAAGTCTGGTTTCTACCAGATCTGAGTCAAAAAAGTAGACAGAGAAAAGACAACATTCAACTGCCCTTTCGGTCACTACCAGTGGACAGTTATGCCTTTCGACGTCATGAATGCACCAGCATACTATCCGGGCAACATCGATAAAATTTTCGAAGGCACTTCTCAGTTTCTTTGTGTATATATAGATGACATTAATTTTTAGCAATAGTCTATCTGACCATTTTGTACATCTCTCTGAATTTTACTAGTTGACACAAGAGTCAGGGATTGTTCTTTTAGAAACAAAGATTCAGTTGTGTAAGACTGAATGTAACTTTCTCGGCATGGTGATTAAAGAATCAAAGTTGCAGATCCAACCACATATCAAGGAGAAAGTCCTCGACTTTCATGAAAGACTAGATAAGCCAAAATTACAAACATTTTTGGGATTATTAAATTATCTTAACAATTTCTATCCTAACACTGGTAAAAACAGGGATATACTCCAGACGCTTCTCCAGAGAAAAAAAGTTTTCTGTTGAAAAGAACAACATACAGTTGCAGTTCAAAAAATCAAAGCAACAATTGCATCGCTACCAGAATTGCATATCCCAAAATCCATTCAGATAAAAATTTACACTGATGCCTCCGATATAGCATGGGGAGGAGTACTTGTTTGTATGCATGATAATAAAGAATTTGTGTGAATTTGCGAGTGGAGTGTTTAACTCCGATGTGTTAAAATGAATTTTTTCTAACAAAAAAATTTACGCTGTAAAGAAATATCTTGAGAAATTTATGTTGAAACTTCCCCATTTGCCACATTTTGTAATTATAACCGATTGTACCAGATTTTTGACTTTTAATGAAAAAAATCATGACAGAAAAGATGGTCGCGAAAAATATGTTAAGTGAGTTATTTTTCAATCAGTGCAAATTTTCTGTAGAACACATTAAGGGCACTGACAATGTAATTACAAATTAGCTCAGTCGAATCCTCCGACAACATTGATGCATCAACCTGCCCCTGGTTTCAATCTCACTAAAATTCTTAACCAAAGATTTGATTCTTTAAATGTCCTTGTACAAGAACAGATTTTACGAGAATGCTTGCATCTTAGATATCCCAGGTTTTCATATGCAACAGGACAAGACCTACAAATGTCTACAGCGACTACAATCCAAGCCAACCGCCGACAAAATTTGAGGGTTATCATTATTGAAAGGCTCAATAGTGAATTTTTGTATCATCAATTCACTGAGCTTCTAAAGCGACCATTATGAGCATGACGCATAAGGATCAAATCTTTTAATGAACATCTGTATCGATGAATTGCTCGACATGGCCCACACCGCATTCACGAAAAAGAAAATCACGATCAAGACACTATCGTTCACACAATTATTAGACGACAGCTTGAGTGGAAATCTTATTTCCACTGTACTCCACGACATACTCCATGTGAAGCGAGACCACCTAATTGTCGACATTGACATCTCCAAAGCACTTTTCAGATCAGATGCCTTTTTGATCTTATATCATAATATAATCTCGTGACTGAAGCGAAAGACATGTTGGGCCCACAGCGTCGAATCTTATCCTCACCATCATCATCATGTGGATCTAACGCATCAAATAGCATATTACTGTAGACCCATTTTTTGCGCTGTAAAGCATGATGAGATTGACACCGCCTTGCCAGCGAGAAGGCAGGTCCGCCCAAGATTGCTATAAATAAGCCTCTCCGCTTTAATATTATCATCAAAAATTTTCTAAGCATTAAAAAATTAGTAGCTTGTTGATAGAGTATGTTCTTCTCTTGTCCATTTTGACGGACCCTGAGAATCAGAAATTGATACAAGTATTTTTAATAGATTGTAGTAGTTGAATTTGAAGTAATAGTGTAACGCCGTAGCGATTCGGCCCCTGCCTACTATTGCAAGTTTTATCCAATCAAAGTTGTAAGCTAAAGTGAAAAAAAAATCGTTTACTGACATAAAAAGATTGTAGTATCAGACCCAGAATTACCACCCCTGCCTACTATTGCCAGATTTCTCGAATCAACGCTATTAATTAAAGTGAGGAAGGAATCGTCTACAGACGTAAAAAGATTGGTATTAGAACCGAAATTACTGTAAGTTGTGATCATTTTTCCATTCTACGGATTGATCTTTGAGTTCTCTGCTTTGAAAATTTATTTGAAAAAGTTTATTGCATCGAGTCATAGGGCGTTATTTACATTTGTCATAGGCCGCTTTATCTCTGCATCCTCTGTTTCTCTTGCTAAAAATTTCTCGCTTACCAAAACCCAATCTCCCCGCAATGAAATTTGAAAAATCTCAATCCACTTCTATAGGGAAAATCCTAAATGAATCTGAGTTCGAAGGAACATACGAACTCCCACCTTTCCTTTCTGAACAAATATCGAACTGTCCCGATATTGATATTACTGAAGAAAACCTTGAGAAAAAACTAGTCTGTACAAACCTCCAGCGATTAAGGCTTCTCATGTGTAAAAAAATCTGAGTTATTGAAATCTAAATTTGTGTATACCTCTACTTATCTTTTCTTTGTTAAACCTAAAATCAACTCTGTAGAATTAATTCTGTTACAAACCAAAGAAAACCTACGAGACAAATTTACTCTCTGTTCCCTGAGCAAAAAATCAATTATATCAAGGCACATGAAGATGTGAAATTTGTTCATTTTGGTTTGATCCGAGTACATATAATACCCTTGATTCCTAGTAATATTAACCCAGTTATATATCTAGCTTTGTGTGATAGACGCCAAGTCAATTTCAAACATTCCTATCAATTATCCAGCATTGGCCGTTTAATTGATGATATAATTTGCTTTGAGTTTTGTCTTAACCTCTCTGTCGCAGTCCGCGATAAAAGTTGTAAAGAAATAAAACATGGATCTTTAGATTGTTGGGGTTTGTTTACCTTTGTTTGGTTTAGATATGTTTGGTGAGTTTAAATATGCGTCCATAAATATTTCTGTTGTATATAGCATGACAAACACCAATCACCCTAAAATCTTAGAAACCCTATCATATGCCAGAAAATTAAGTGGTATTGTTCAACTGCAAAAAAGTCATATTGAGTCAGTGAAAATTCCATCTGAGTGAAAACTTGACTGGTTAAAGAATGTCTCTCCAAAGATGAAAGGTCAAGCCACAGTTCACCATAGTGACGGTCGAACTATAAATATTCTGCCAAGATCTTTGTCTGTAAATACTTCTCAGCGCTCTCCTTCCAGACCATTTACTGTTTTTTCACGAAAATTTGTGAAAACCGGTCATACTGATCGAAAATGAAGAGATAAATCAAAAAAATGATTTACCAAAAACTTTCATGAATCTTTTCAGAGAAGGCAGTTTAGAGTTCTACACAGAAAATATAGTTACTCTCTACAAAGGTGAAAGATGACCACCGCCAAAGGGTGTCCATAAACAACCTGCAGGAACTATGCAGTACTTTGCTGCTGCATATGTTGATCCCTTTAATGAGTTTAAATAGAAAAATTATGTAGCCAGATTTAATTCTCATTTTATTGAAAATTTTGATGATCTGTGTAGAGATGCCCTGTCTATCAAAGACATTGTAGATAAAATACAGCAAAAAATATCTTCAATAGATACTAAAATAGATATTCTTGATGATAGTCTTAGTTGGCTTTCCAAAGAAGACCAAAAAGCAGAATCCTCTGCTCAAAAGCCTCTTTGCTCAGTGTCTTTTAGCTCCACTTTCAAAACTATAAAGAAATCGCCTAGTCATACCCTCATGCAAAGAACCCATATCCATTTGCAACCTTGATATTTAAATATTGATGACCTACTGAATCCTTTAAATGAAATTACTCCCTGGTGTAATACCATGCGTGTTTTTACTATTCAGGTCCATCTAAACCAAGCTGGTAGCACTTGCTTTGCATCTAAATTTTTTTGGGGTATTGTTAACTAATGGTGGCAATCCATAATTGAAGCTCAACAATATGAGCGTGTACATAACAAACACGATTCTTTAGCAGCGTTATTTATTTTATTGATTACTGAGTTTGCACTTCCAGTCGACAATAAAAAACTGGAGTCAAAAAAATAGTTATTAAAAATAGAGCTTTGTGAGCTAAAGCAATTTGATGCTTTTGCCAAGCAATTCCAACAGCTTGCATATGACAATAAGAGTTTTGCTTCTACTGAGATCAAGATTAAATTTTTGCATGCTCTACCCTACAATTTGATAAATAGAGTTATTTTCTATATTGATCTCAAAGCCCCAACGATGGAAGATCTAGCCTTTTCTGATGCCATTGATTTTGCCAAGCAACAAGTAATGACTTTAGTTTCTGAGACAAAGTCCTTGCAGAAACTCTCCAAACATCAAGCCTCTGCAATAGCTCCAACTTTTTCGCTGTAGACCATTTGTCCAACCTCGCAAACAACGAAAACAGCGCCGCAAGGATATTTCTTTTCGACGCCGCTCTTTTCTTAAGAAGCATTCTTATGCTCCTCACCGTTTCTTGAAGAAACGCCGCACTGCTCGTCCTCCTTCTAAACAGCGGATTTGCTATATTTACCGCAAACTCGGTGATATTGATCCCCATTGTTCCTGCAAAAATCATGCTGTTGAAACCGTCTTTTCCTCCAACGCAACCGCGTGGTGGGATATAGCCGACGCCGATGAAGATTTGCATCTCCAAGAAGATATCTATGAACCCACTCTTGAAAATCTGACGATGAAAAAAATGCAACAGCGCTTGAATCACTTGCAGATGAATTAGAGCATCCAATGACAAATATGCAACGTGGTGCAAAACATTATAAACCACAACATCATGACTGGTCTATGTTGTCAAATGAAGCATATAGAACCTAGTCTCGCCATCATTATGAAATCCCTGAACGACCAGAGAAACCACAAGGAAAAAGATATCCTAAAAGAGAAAGCACACTTAGAGGGAGATAACCCTCAATACCACATATGCCTCCCACTATGCACAGATCACATCCTCTTGTGCAATACACGAGCTCTTTCAAGCCTAGCGACTCTTGTATAAAGAACAAGTTTCACCAGTAAAGAACTGCCAAGAAAAATCAGAGTCTATCATAAAACCAGTGCTCGAGTCTCGATGGATGAATTGTTACCTGAAAAAGAAAATGAAGAGAATGAAGTCGGAAGCATGTTCTACTCCGACCAAGATTACTGCCCTGGTGAATGCAGTAATCTCTAAAAAGAAAAAACTCACCCAGAACCAAAAGATGTCTACACTGAACCAATAATTGTTCAAAATCCAAGAAGACAAAAACTGGTATGTCCCAGTGTATCTTTTTTAAAACTTCCACCCCTGTCTATTTAAATCATTTGATTAATGGCAGATTTGCTCAATTCTTTACATTAAAAATAAATGACAGATTAGTTGATGCTCAAGTAGATACTGATGTTTCTTTTTCATTTGCTAAACCACAGCTCATCAGTGATTGAAAGACACTTGATGACCACCTAGCTTATAAGAGCATTGATGTCCAGAGAAATAGTTTTACCTGTAAAGATTATAAACACCAACCCCTTCACATCCAAAATAAAATCTTCCATGCAAATTTCTTCGCCCTCGAGAAGATGCAAATCGACATCCTTTTAGAAAGATCATTCATTGATCGATAATCTCTCTATGATGCTACTACCAAAAGCATCATGTTCACCATAGACAATGAAAGGCTCAGAATCCCTCGCCTAATATATGCCACTGAACAATTTCCAAGCTCCATGACTCAAAGTCCAAAAATAATCTCGGTTGAAATACAAAAATTAGAAGACCAAATCAAAACTAATATCTGTTCAAATAATCCCCAAAAGTTTTGGTCCAAGTCGATCCCTGAAATGAAAATCAAAATCATTGAAAAAAAACAGAGAAAAATTGAAAAAAAAATCTCAATTCCAGCATAGGATTACAATGATATAAAACTCCAGATCAAAAAACTGGAGGCAAATGAGTTTATTGAAAAATCAACCTCTCCTTTCTGTTGTTACACCTTTATGGTAAACAAACACTCTGAACAAAAACAAAATAAGAAATGAATGGTCATTAATTACAGACCATTAAATGCTATCACCCAACTATTTTCATATCCTATTCCTGATAAAAGCTATTTGTTAGAGAAAGTTGCAGATTGCAAATACTCCTCTCAATTTGACAGTAAATCAAGTTTCTACCAAATTTGAGTCAAAAAAATAGACAAAAAAAAGACAGCATTCCGCTGCCCTTTCGATCACTATCAGTGGACAGTTATGCCTTTCGACCTCATGAATGCACCAGCGTACTATCAAGCCTACATGGATAAAATCTTCGAAAGCACTTCTCAATTTATTTGTGTATATATAGATGACATTAATTTTTAGCAATAGTCTATCTGACCATTTTGTACATCTCTCCAAATTTTATCAATTGGCACAAGACTCAAAAATTATTCTTTCAAAAACAAAAATTCAGTTGTGTAACACTGAATGTAACTTTCTCGACATGGAGATTAAAGAATCAAAGTTGCAGATCCAGCCACATATCAAAAAAAAAGTCTTCGACTTTTTTGAAAGACTAAATAAGCCAAAATTACAAACATTTTTGGAATTATTAAATTCTCTGAACAGAGTTTATCTTTACACTGGTAAAAACAAGTATATACGCCAGACACTTCTCCAAAAAAAAAATCTGTTGAAAAAAACATACAGCTACAGTCCAAAAAATCAAAACTGCATATCCCAAAATTCAACCAAAAAAAGATTTACACTGATGCCTCCGATATAACATGGAGAGTACTTGTTTGTTTGTATGATAATAAAAAATTTGTGTGTGAATTTGCGAGTGGAGTGTTTAGCGCCGATGTGTTAAAATGAATTTCCTTTGACAAAGAAATCTACGCTGTAAAGAAATGTCTTGATAAGTTTATGTTGAAACTTCTGCATTTGCCACATTTTGTAATTGTAACCGATTGTCCCAAATTTCTGACTTTTAATGAAAAAACTCATGGCAAAAAAAATGGTCGTGAAAAATATGTTAGGTGGCAAGAATTTTTCAATTAATTCAAATTTTTTGTAGATCACATTAAAGACACTGATAATGTAATTGCAAATTGGCTCAGTGAAAATCCTCCAACGACATTGATGCATCAACCTGCCCCTGATTTCAATCTCACTAAAATTTTTAACCAAAAATTTGATTCTTTGAATATCCTTGTGCAAAAACAGATCTTACGAGAAGGCTTGCATCCTAGTTATACCATGATTTCGTATGCAACAGGGCAAGCCCTACAAATGTCTATAACGGCTACAATCCAAGCGAACCGTCGACAAAATTTGAGAGTTATCATTATTGAAAGGCTCAATAGTGAATTTTTGTATCATCAATTCATTGAGCTTTTAAAACGACCATTATAGACGTGACGCATAAAAATCAGAGCTTTTTTTAATGAACATCTGTATCGATAGATTGCTCGACATGGCTCGCACTGCATTCACGAATAATAAAATCACAATCAAGACACTGTCGTTCACACAATTATTAGACGATAGCTTGAGTGGAAATCTTATTTCCACTATACCCCACGACATACTCCATGTGAAGCAGAACCACTTAATTGTCGACATTGATATCTCCAAAGCACTTATCTTTTTGATCTTATCTCCGAAGATAACCTCATGATTGAAGCGAAAGAGATGTTGAGTCCACAGCGTCGAATCTTATCCTCACCATTATCATCATATGGATCTAACGCATCAAATAACATATCACTGTAGACCCATTTTTTGTGCTGTAAAACATGATGAAATTGACACCGCCTTGTCAGCGAGCAGGAAAGACCGCCCAAGACTGCTATAAATAAGCGTCTCCGCCTTAGTATTATCATCAAAAAAAATTTAAGCATTAGAAAATTAATAGCTTATTGATAGAGTATGCTCTTCTCTTGCCCATTTTGACGGACCTTGAAAATCAAAAATTGATACAAGTATTTTTAATAGATTGTAATAGTTGTGTTTGAAATAATAGTGTGAAGTCGTAGCCATTCGGCCCCTGTCTACTATCGTAAAATTTCTCCAATCAACGTTGTAAGCTAAAGTGAAGAAGAAATCATCTACTGACGTAAAAAAATTGGTATCAAAACCAAAATTACTGTAAGTTGTGATCATTTTTCAATTTTGTAGATTGATCTTTGAGTTCTCTGCTTTGAAATTTTTTTTGAAAAAGTTTATTGCATAGAGTCACAGACCGTTATTTACATTTGTCATAAACCGCTTTATCTCTGCATCCTCTGTTTCCCTTGCCAAAAATTTCTCGCTTACTAGAACCCAATCTCCCCTCAATGAAATTTAGAAAATCTCAATCCCCTTTTACAGTGGAAATCCAAAATGAATCCGAGTTCGAAAGAACATACAAACTCCCACCTTTCCTTCCAAAACAAATATCAGACTGCCCAATATTGATATTACTGAAAAAAACCTTGAAAAAAAAACTAGTCTGTACAAACCTCCAGCGATTAAGGCTTCTCATGTGTATAAGAAATCTGAGTTATTGAAATCTAAATTTGTGTATACCTCTACTTATCTTTCCTTTGTTAAACTTAAAATCAAATCTGTAAAATTAACCCTCTATTACAAATCAAAAAAAACCTCCCAAACAAATTTACTCTCTGTTGCCTGAACAAAAAATCAATTATATCAGATCACATAAAAATGTGAAAGTTATTCATTTTAATTTGATCCGAATACATATAGTACCCTTGATTTCTAATAATATTAACTCAATTATATATCTAGCTTTGTGTGATAGACGCCTACCATATCTTTATTTCTACTTTGATATATATGTACACACCATCAAATTGGAAAAAATATATACCTAAAAATATCTTATAAATATTTATCAGACATTAAATTGCATAATTTTAACATATTTGTATATTTGTCAATTATTGGTCCAAATTAGACATTATGGATTCATTTTTTTTTCACTTCTGATTATTTATGTACTTCTTCCAACCCCCTCCATTTATCCCTCTTTATACTAGTTTTACCTACTTTGGGCTTTGTGTCTAGAGCATTACTTACACTCTTGGGCCCACCAAAAGTGTTAATAATGTTTTTAGGCCCTTGGTGTTGTCTCTTTTAGATATTGTACACACGACCCCTTGTGTTGTCATTTTCACTTCTTTAATCATTTGAAATTGATTTGGGTGTTAATGGGGTCATAAATTGAATTTTGTTTGTTTATAAATACACAAAGTATAATAGGTCATTTATCAATAAGCATACTAAGCATTTCATAAATAAGTTAGTGAACATTCATAAGCATACTACAAATATGAAACAATCATTAGAGCATCTATAATTATTACATATAAATTTGTGTTATAGCAATCACTATTGGAGGACACACAATGTAAAACATTGAACATTTGTATGCTCCTATAATTATTCCAATTATGAAAGTTTGTTTTTTCAATTTTTAGTCCAAGGGATAATAAGTAGATGGAACTTAAAACCCCTTCAATGTAGGCCTAAAAACACTTATTTATTTCCTTTAGTTTCAAAAAATTATTTCTAATATATGGTAAGGAGAAAAAATCTATTTTGCACATGATTACAGTCATAATGTGGAAAATTGAGTCAAGTTATTGGAAAAAAATCTTTGAATCAATTTTGACATGTTTGTCACTTGCCAAGATCATTATTTTAATGTTTTAAAGACAATCATAAGCATCATTAATGTTTTGGACAGCTTGTTGTGACCATTACCATTCACATGGATGTAGTCTCTTCATTTTTGGACATGTATTTCTACTGTCAAATCCTAACAACTATCACCTAAGTTCATGTTATTCTAGATACAATCTTGACAAACACCCTTCATGTGTTTTGGAATTAAGTAAACTTAAATAACTATTTTGTACATATTATTTATCCAAAATCTTCCAAAATTTTGAACATAGCTTTATCCCTTTTTCATATCTCTTAATATTTTTACTTTTATAGATGGCATGACAAGGCACATTAACATCATTTGCACTCACAGAAATACATGTTTGATATTGGTTATTTATTTTTCAATTGAGTTGTAATCTATTTTTATATATTACATCAAGTGGCATTTTGCAATCAATGGAACAAACATCATTCATCGTGTATGGTCTTTGATGGGTGCCGTAAAATCTTTTTGATGACTATTCAAATATTACCCTAAAAATTTGTTTCCCATAGTTTAAAAAGGAGTTTTAACTAAATTAAGGATTGCTAATGGATAGCTAGATAAGATGTTCAATACAATTATCAAGAACATACATTAAAATGAGAGTATTAATTAAATTAAGCATGGTTAGTGGATTAGCTAGATACAACATTCAATTTAATTATCAGGTGCATACAACCCATGTGTTCCTACAATGTCTTTCCTTCCCCCTTCCCTTTCTCCTTGCAACAACCATTAATTAAAATTAGCTTTGAACATATAATGTTAAATAATTTCATAGTACCTTGTAATAGTTGTCTAAAATTTATTTTATGATAACCAAATCACGATATAATATGTAAACTTCACAAATTATTACTGTATTAATATATAACATATTTACACCATTTTTAAATATGACAATACTTTTATATATTTTTTAAATTTTTTATTTTAAATAAAATCAAAATACGACTTTCTTTCTATTTCAATGTATCCAATATATATACATATATATATCAACAAAATATTAAACTTTTAAATGAGTTAATTTTCTTATTCTTTCATAACATGTACATAGTTTTAGCATGTGAACCTTGAGTTTCACTATTAACACATCTCAATTGAGCTTATTATTATCTTTGTAAGTATATAAAGTCAACCATTTTATTTGGGTGTTTATGCATACGCCAATAACCAATAACTGACTTAAGGGACTTTTCAACATGTCTAGAAGCAGTTGTGGTTTGGGTGCTTTTGCATACGTCTATAGCTGATGGAATGGAAGGGGCTACCCAACATGGAAGAAAAACAAAGCCGATTGTTGTTCAGTGTTGCCAAACATTTTGATTTAAAAGTTTGGCAGGAATGATATTCAACCTAGTAACGGCAATCAACCCTGTCCACTGTCTCACCAACAATGCGGTGCATTCTATTTACCATACTGTTCCGTCGAAATTCGCATCGACAACAGTCGACCTTGCCCAAAACAAGGACAAGAACCGGCGAGCAGTCTACTGCACTTTTGCGTGTTGAATAGCCCTATTCCACAGCTCCCGATCACACCATTCATGGACAGTCAACAGAGAAAGCATACACACAGGGTTATCATGTTGTCATCATTAAAATTTTCAACGGTTAAAAAGCATTGACCTGAAACAACCAATTCATATTCAAAATATCCAAGCGAATGGGTATTTATTTCATTCTGAATATCCAGAACTACCTCAATGCAAATATTTGTTAGTATATGTTTCACTCTAAATTGTAAGAATCTGAAACCATCTCATATGCAAAACCTCTTCGAATGGGTATCTGATTTATTATATCAATAAGATTTATTTATTTCTTTCGATCCTTAATTCTTAAAAAAAGCTTTGATGATTAATATGCTAGGTTTGGAAATTATATGAAGTTACGAGGATTTTAGAGTACTACATAAATTCAGTAGTTTTTAAAAGTTCGATTTAAAAGGTGGTTTTCGAATTTCCAGATATAGATTTGGAAAAATTTGAAAAATCAATTAATCACGGCTATATTACTAAGATCATAGTATAATGAGTTTATATATTGCCACCAAACAACCACCATAAAATAAAACCAGGCATTACTGATTACATGTATCTACTTAAAACTCTATCACTACAAAAAGTAACAGTTAACATTACGTAAGCCAAAAAGAATGACTAACTTGTACGCTTTCTCGAACGTTGATCAAAATGACATCAGTGTCTTTCCAGCTTTGAAAACGGTCTGACCGCGTGCTCCCAGCCTGGTGGTGAGTAGGGCTTTGAGAACATGTTCTTCCTGTCTTCCAACTAATGTTCTGCCAATTTCCAATGCCTTCTGGAGAATTTGATAAGCATCTCTTCTGTGAGCTCCTTCTGCATCTAGAAGACTTGCAAGCAACTGTAACGAAATCGGAGAGCCTGGTACCGCTTGTTGGATTGCCTCTGCCACTTCCATCCTCTTTACAAGCAAAGAAGATAGAACGTCAATGTTTATTGAAAGCTCAGACGACAGTACATCAATAACAGGACATACAAGACCACAACAGAAAACAGCGGAGTAAAGTTTTTGAAAGGACGCTTGTATCAACTGTTTTCCTTCAATACCGATAAGATTTCCCTGCGTTTCAATCTCCTTCTCGAACTGTACGGCCAGCTCTACTAGAGACTTCATGCATCCCATTGGCTCATTACCATTCCATGACAAAGGTTCAGACAATATTTGCAGTGATTCAGCAATTTTCCCAAATGCCGGGCCTAAGGATCGTTCAAACTTACACCGCTTGCACTTGCAGTGAAACCCCATTTCTCTGCATTTCTGCTCCCGTTCAGCCAGAGGGACGAGACTGTGAAAATAAGAGACTAATTTCCTCTTCAGGTGCAATTTTTCTCACAGCTATTATAAACATGGCTTTATCCACAACCATGCATTTAGCATTTGGAAAGCATGAATGATTGATAAAAGACGGAAGCGCCCAAAAGCCCGAGCGGTCCGTTTCCCTCCACTTTCTCGATATATTCACACTTTCAGCGTCTGTAATATGTGTAAGTAACGCATTGAGCTCCATAGCAGTCTTGAGCTTATCAGTCTTTATCTGTAGGTTTTCGATGCTCTCGGAAGCATCGAACTTGTCCCAGTTACCGTTATTTATCTTAAACAACTCCATGTCTGGAGCTTCTGTTTCGTCTGAGCCAACAAAGTACTGTAACTGCTTAAATATCCTTGGTAATAACCCTGCAGAAGAAATAATTTCGTCTATAATATATTCCTTGAAACGGTCAACCACCATGTTGGAATTGCAATTTACGTCATATCTCACTGGTCTCCTGTAAATGACACTTAAAGCAATGGCATTCTCTACCAACAAGTAATCTCCAACATCCACGTCCATAGTAGAAAATAAACCTCGCCCATTGCCTACTGTGTTTTTAACGATCACTGGACCGATATAATTACTCACCTCAGGGATATCTTCCGTCCTTCGACCATTTAGTAAATAGGTGGAGAGACCGAACTTACCTTGTTGGTTCTGGTCATTAAGCCATTTGGATCTCTCATACTGCAATTTAATTTCCTTGGCAGTTGGGCGTTGCTGTAGTGCTAGTTGAAAGCAGTCACAGGCTAACTTGTACTCTGCGAGTCCGTGCAAAGCCCTTCCCTTGCGGAAGATGGTCTTGAGGTGGTGGAGATCATATTGCAACGCTTTGTCACAGTTATGTAATGCCTGGCGGTAATCCTTCAACATCAGTCTTGCTTCGGCGCGATTAGAATGAGAATACAGAAGCGCTTCCATGGCTTCCTTATCTGCGTTTGACGAGCATGGAATAATATGGGTCGCAAGTTTCCGACGAGAAAGAGCCAAGTCTATACATTTGGAGTAATAGTGTATTGCTCCTTTCCAATCCTCATCTCTGAAGCAGGCGTTCCCTTTTCGTCGCAATTCGGCGAGATCCACAATCGGAGTGCAATCTGCGTTTATTTCAAAACAGCTCAAAATCTCTACATTTTCAGGATTATCCACACGCAGCATAAGAATGCCGTCTTCAGCTCGCTTGAAGTAAAGGATGTTTTACTGCAACCTTGGTACCCTTGGGATAAAGCCGACGGACATCTTGTGTCCTCGAGAGCGCGACGTTGTAGATTGCGAGTCGAACAGCTTCTCCATATTGGTCTTCCATGACAGTCATTATGGAAACGATCCTGTGCGCATCGGCACATAACGTCCCAAACAAAACGCGGCCTGCATGACGCTTGCCGATTTCAAGTCTCCTTGCTCGAATAGCTCGCAGGCCAGTTAGTTGGATGGAGGGGCCACGAGGTTCACACAATGATGTCCGAATTGTATGAAGATATTGCGATTCGATGCTTTGGATAGAATTGTAAAATCTTTCCTGTGCTTGTACCAGGCCTTGTTTATCGAACTCTTCTGAAGCTCGGATATCGTCCAAGATTTCTATCAGAGTGGACTCCATGTTTTTAGATTCCTCCTATCGAATTCTCTTGTCCTGAAAATATTATGCCCGACCGGATAAGTTGTGATATATTAATGCCCTTGGAAAGTAAATTATGTGCTCATCATCTTGATCTAATTCAAATCTTTAAGATCTCTTTGTACTCCTTCACGCGAGGATTATATTCTATACAACACGATCGTAGCACGGTTGATATGCGTAGATATTAACTTCAATAACAAGATTTGTGAAGGGTACGAATCCGGGGTGACGGACTCGAGCACATAGCCAGGGAGACTTAATGAAGTTCAGTTGATGGTTAATGGGGAATATCGTTAATTAATGGCGACGCCCCTGTGGACAGCTGTATGTGGCGGGTGTTAAGTTTAGGAAAGTTGGCCCTGTATATTAATAGCGAAGCTTGTTAACATGTCCGCTCGAACAGCCGATACGTCCACTTTAACGCTGAAGGGACCACTGGCATCATGCCCCAAAATCTAGCTAGCAGGTGTTTATGTACACGATCGTATAAGTTAAGATATATTAATGCCCTTGGAAAGTAAATTATGTGCTCATCATCTTGATCTAATTCAAATCTTTACGATCTCTTTGTACCCCTTCCCGCGAGGATTATATTTTATACAACACGATCGTAGCACGGTTGATATGCCTAGATATTAACTTAAATAACAAGATTTGTGAAGGGTACGAATCCGGGGTGACGGACTCGAGCAAATAGCCAGGGAGACTCAATGAAGTAGAGATGATGGTTAATGAGGAATGTCGTTAATTAATGGCGACGCCTCTGTGGACAGCTGTGTGTCGCGCGTGTTAAGCGTAGGAAAGATGACACTGTATATTAACAGCGAAGCTTGTCAGGACTCAGGATGCTTAGCGTGTCCACTCGAGTAGCCGATATGTTCACTTTAACGCTGAAGGGGCCACTGGCATCATGCCCCAAAATCGAGCTAGTAGGTGTTTTATGTACAGCATGAGCTGGAAATTGGAACGAAGGTAAATTGGACACAGCTTGGTGAATCAGCTAAGGAATTCAATGGATCGAATTTGAAAGCGCTCGGGAAAGGTTGAGTATGACTTGTAGGGCTGCAAGCTATGGAGCAACTCAAACGTTCTCTAGTTAAATTAACTAGTTTTTATTTATTTTTTTTAAATAAATAAATTAATTAAAATCTTAATTTTTAAATTGTTTTTGTACTTAATACAAATGTCATTATAGGTTGTACAATTTATAAATGAGGATTCATTCTATTTTCACTATTATCTTATCACAAAATAAACATGTTTTCATTTTTTGTTTTTTTTAGGTAATGTTTTTTTATCGGTTTCACACTTAAAATAATGTTAGTGAGTTCTTGACAACTATGCAACCAACATCTTTTTTTTCGATTTGATTTTTATTTTTATGTATATCTTTTCACCGTGTTCCTATGTGCGGTTAAACTTATTATCATTGTGTAGTATGCTTCCTTTTATCCTAACTATTTTATCTAGACATGGTTGCCCTGAATTTCTCTTTCACATATTTTTTAATTTCTTAATTGGTGTTTGGACATTCTTGCATGTTGATGTCCTATTTACTCATTCATTTATTATTTTGTTTTGTCCATATATTTTTTTTTCTACTTAACTTCACCTCTTTACCATTTTAGATTATGCTTATTCTCTATGTCATGTTTTCTTAAATAATTATAAGTATTTTTTTTAAGTTTTATAACATTATATTTTATTTGAATGAGTGTTCTAATATTTATTTCATTTTGATTACTATTTAACTTGTTCTACTTATCTATGAAAGTGCCTTAAAATGTAAAGATTTGTTGTATTACTCAAATTTGTTTTTCTCTATGTGAGAGAGAGGGAATGTACAAATTCGGTTGTCCATAGAGCATGCTATGGAAACCCAACATGGGGTTTTATGTGTTTCTTCCATATCTTACTTCATGGATGCCTCAAACCCAAATGAGAGCATGGTCAAATGGATGACGCTAATATTCCAGGTATTTTTTTAAAATAATAATTAAACAATGGAAAGGTTTAAGGTTTTACAATTATAAATATCTAATACATAAATTGGGTTTTAATAGTTTGGAAAATGACAAAATACATTGACAATTTTATGACGAACATGAAAAAACATCTTGTATGTACCTTAGCTAAATGCCACCCAGTGTAATGGATATAGTCTTTTTCAAAATGGACCAACGCTTAATTTTCAAAGCCCTCGAAGAGACCCTCCACAAAAGTGATAGTAGTCTAGCCATGGTGATCATTATGTCATCTATTTAGGAATATGATATTATGGAATACTAGGTATTAATAAATAAAGGATTGGGGTCCATCAGTTTTGTAAGTCATTCCATTAGTTAATTAAAATAAAATTATTTATCTCACAAGTACAGCAAAGTGGTAGTGGTAGATAGTTGAGTGTTATATATTTTAGAAAAGAGATACACGTGAAGAAGATTATTGTTTTTGTTGGTATTTCAATATAGAGATATAGTGTGAAATGGCTTCTTCCAATAAGAAACATCATATAATGTTACCCTACTTTAAGATTCGATCTAATTTCTGATTATATTTGATTACTTTATTTTTGAGTTATGAAATCTATCTTCTATTATCTACAATATTCTATTATTTCATATAGGGTCTGAAAATCTCATGTTAAAGTATTGATTTGAGCATAGTGGGAGGAAATCGATTGTTAGTTTTTTCTAAATAATGGCCACTTTTTTCATACAAGGTTGTATGCCCCTCATATTTTATAAAAAGTGTCTTTGATTCATTGTAAATATCATCTTTTGAGATTTTTGAACAGTGGTCATAATAGAGTTTTGGAGCAGAATTGAAAGAGATATGACATTTTTAAGTTGACCTAGTTATTTTGATATTTCTTAGCATGAATTTAAGGCAAAATTTTTGTAGAAGGTTATGCATTGTTCATAGGTCTCATATGATAAAAAACTTATCATATTTGTAACAAGTAACTCACAAGCTTTTCCAAAATGGGTCATAATATAAATTTAAATTAGTATTGAAGGAGAAATGACATTTTTAAGTTGATTTTGGTATTTTAATTTTTTTAATATAAATTAGTACAATATTTTTATATCTTGCAACCAAGATGAGAAACTTGAACTTTTTTTTTAAGTGGAAATTAATATTAAGATATACTTCTTGTATTTTTTCATTTTCAAATCTATGATAGAAAATGTTATTAATTGAAAGTGATTTTTTTTTTGAAACCTAGTTTTCATGAATATTCCTAAGTATGATGAAAGTGCTAATGATATAAAATGGTCTTTGAAGTTCAAATGTGCTTATTATCAAACTAAATTATTGGACTTAACATCTATTGGTCTCTTCAGGATGACAACTCTTTCATTTTATTTTTCATCGCTTAAAAAAAATTATTTTGATGAAATACAAAATATTTTATTAAATACATGGACAACAAATGAAGAAATAGTTGACGTGGATAAGGGGAAGGAAGTGGAGGATGACGATTAAGAATAAGAAATAAAAAGTAAGGAGGATGATAATGAAGAGGGTGATGTCAATATTAATAGAGAAGATGAAGAAGATAAGAGTATATGCAATTGAGCTCTAAGGAATGAAGCTTGAATGCACTCAGATTTGATGCTTTGGATATAGATGGGTTGGATTTCATTGATTAAATTTTTTAGGAGTAATAAACATTAATGTTTAATTTATTATATGAGTAAGTGTAAAGAGTTGATAAACTAAAATAGGGTTTAAAGTGAATATCTTTCATTTTTTTAAAATAAGAAATCACAATTTTTATACATTATTTGAAATAATTACACTTGAAATTTGAATATGATATAACAAAATGAAATTTAAGATTTCATGTCTAGTTTTTAAATTACTTTTTTTTTAAATGGTCAAATATAAGTAGGTCAAACATCTAAAATTTGCAAAGGAACTTTTATCTTTTTCATAAAAACAAAGTGGTTAATTAGTCATGTGCGCCCTTATTTTTTGAGTGTTGTTTAGTATTGTTTGAAACTTTTTGGTAGAAATTTAGATAAGATCATTTAGTTTGTGATTTATATTTTTTTCATATTTTTTAATGAATATTTAATAATTTTACAAGTAAGCAGACCCTAAAAATTGATAAAACCACCTAAAAGAAATGAAAAATTACTATTTTCATAAATGTGTATACAATTAAGCCTAGTTTGTGACCATGTATATGTTTTTCCATTTGGAAGAATGAAAGAAAAAATAAATAAACAAATATAGACATGTGTATTTATGACATATAGTGGCCTAAAAAAGACATACTTTAGAATAAATATAAATAGAAACCTTATAATAGTTAAAATTTTTATAAAATCATATATTTGGAAAGAGGAGAGTGTGTTCAACATCATATTAATAGTTTTAGAAAATGTCTCGATGAATTTCATAGTGTTTATGATGATGAAAGTTAGATTTTGTTATTTTTCGATCAAAAACATGGATTCTTCTATGTGTTTGTAGGTCTAAGCCTTAGGCTCATGAATCCAAGCCATTTCTGAATCTATAGGCATGCTTTTAAAATTAAACTTAGAAAAAGTATGCATGAGCTATAATGTATATGCATTCCACTAACATTTAGTAATAATTAAAAATGCATCTACGTATATGTTTCTATATGTATGGATGTACATGTGTTATTATTTATGTATCTATCTATTCCCATTTTTCCTTACAATGAATTTATTTCATGTGATTTGTGATCACTAAAAACATACACAAAGATACACATAATGTTTTCATAATCCATATAATTAAGTATTTATTGTCCCTAAAGTTAAATTGTATGCCACAAGGGATGTAAACATGAAGTAGACCTATCATTTAAAAAAAAAATTATAAAAGTGGTGTGTATATATATACACTACCATATAGGGGCCATAGTGAATATAGTAATGTAATTTGAGTAAAATTTCAGCCCATGAACCTAATTTTGACTATATACAATTTATTTAGAGTTCAACTAACCTCAATTTCACCATAGAATAAACCAAAGAGTTGATTATTTCAATGATGAAAGTAGTTAGGGCTAATTTTAACTCATTGAACCTAACTAAGACTATAATATGTGATTTTTGGTTAAATTAGATCAATTTTCATGACATAATAAATGAATGAGTCAATTGGTGAAATCAGTGATGTACTTTCGGTCAAATCAATCCTTGCGAACCTAATTTTGATTATATAGGATGTTATTTGGGCTTAATCAATCCTAATGTCATAAGAGAATAAAACAAATAGTCAACTAGTTCAATCATGAAGGAAATTAAGGCCAATTCGATCCCCTTCAACCTAATGTTGACTATAAAATGTTAATTGGGGCTTAATAGGCCCCAATTTCATCAGATAATGAACCAAATAATTGTTTGTTTCAATTACAAATGTAGTTTGAATATATAAGATGTAATTTAGGCCTCAATCATCTCTAATGTCATCACATATTAAATGAAATAGTAGATTGGTTCAATCATGGAAGTAAATAGGGTCAATAGAAGCCCCTTGAACCTAACTATGACTATACAATGTAATTTGAGGCTAAATTGGCTGTAGTTTCATCATTGATTGAGCCAATTAATCTTTGTGCAATTAATGGAATAATTTTAGAAAAATTGAGCCACCATGTGAACCTAGTTTTAATTATATGTTATGTGATTTGGAGCTCAATTGACCCTAATGTCATCACATAATGAAAAAAATAATTAAATCATTCAATCAAGGAAGAAATTGAGGCCAATTTGAGCCCTTTCAACTTAACCACAAGATTAAGATGTGATTTGGGATAAATTAGCTTTGATGTAATCATGAATTGATCAAATTAGTCAATTGGTATAATTAGAGATGTGATTTGGGCCAAAGTAAGCCCTTTAAACCTAATTTATGACTTTATTGATTGTATAGGATGTAATTCATGGCTTAATTGACCCTGATTTTATCACAAACGTAATCATGAAGGCAAATAGGGCCAATATGATCCCTTTATACCTAACTATGAGTGTAAGATGTTATTTCAACCTAAATTAGCTTATATTTCATGACATATTATGCCAAATGATCACATGTTGTAATTAATAATGAAATTTAGGTGAAACTAAACCCCATGAACCAAATTTTAAATACATAAGATGTAATTTGGGGTTGAGTCAACCCCAATACCATAACAAAATAAATTAAAATAGTCAATTGGTTTGATCATGAAGGAGATTAAATCCAATTTTATCCCCTTCAACCTAACTATGACTATATAATGTGATTTGAGGAAAAATTATCTCTAATTTATTCATAGATTAAGCCAATTAGTGAATTAGTCAATTGGTGTATTTAGAGACATGATTTGGGTTAAATTGAGCCCCGTGAACCTAATTTATGGCTCAATTGATTGTAAAGGATGAAATTATTACTTAATCAACCATAGTTTTATCACAAATGTAATCATGCATGTAATTTGGGCCAATATGAATGCCTTTAAGACAAAGAATTGGTTGGTTCATTCATAAATGAAATTAGATCCCATTGAACCTAAATGTGAGAGTAAGACATGATTTGGGTCTAAATTAGCTATGATTCCATCGTGAATTGATCCAATTAGTCAATTGGTGTAATTAGAGACATGATTTAGGCCAAATTGAGCCCTTTTAACCTAGATTCAACTATATATGATGTGATTAGGGCATCAATCAAGCTAAATTACATCACATAATAAACCAAATAATCAACTACCTCAATCACAAATATAATTAGGGCCAATTTGAATCCCTTTAAAACCTAACTATGATTATAAGCTTTGATTGGGGACTCAATTAGCCATAATTTATCATAGATAGAACAAAATAGGCAATTGGTTCAATTAGTGATGCGATTTGGGCCAATTTGAACATAAATCAATTGTATAGGATCTAATTTATGGCTAATCAACCTTATTTTTATGAAAAAATGAAGTAATTATAAATGATTAAAATATATAATAAAAAAACCTTTGAACAAAAGGCATAAAGAACCCTTGAATCAAAGCTATAAAAACCATAACTATAAAAATGTGTATGCATTATAATGCATACATGTTCTTTGTATAACCAACTTAACACCTTATCCAATGTTTATATGTTATCTCTTTCGATAATTTTGTCCCCATGGTTATTCTCTACATAATTCTATGCTTTCTACAATGGAAGACAAAATGTATCAAATTGTGGTCCCCACCCTCAGAAGATATCAAATTTGTCTAGTCATGGGAGACATATCTCGTTCAAAAGAGATGAAAATGTTAAAAGTGTAAAATGCTAGAGTAATTTCAAGTGTTGAGATAAAAACAAAGTGAACTAATGCAAACATTTGTTTCAATACAAAGTACAATACTATCCCTAGTGTACCAAATGTCATAGATAATGATGAAATGAATAATGATGATGAATGTTTACCTAAGATTCCAAACTATGTTACAAGTCCATATTCAAAGTATAATGTTTGTAATTTTGTTGATGATGAATCTACGCATGACGATTTACCCCCACCCCTAATGATGAATAAAATGACATGGAAACACAGAATGGTGAAACTAACAATGAATAAAATTACATGGAAACTCTCAATAGTGAAAGTAACAATGAAGTAAATTATATGATAATAGAAAATGAATAAACTAGTAGTGAATATAAAAATATGGAAACACCAAATCAAAAAGTGTACCACTAACAATAGCTCCCAAGATGTTGTGTAGAAAAAAATTGTAAGTAATTGAAATTGATGCCTTTTTTTGACATGAATGTGTAGCAAAATGTCTAACTACCATTTAATAAAGATAACTAAAATAATTTGGGATAATTACTTTGAAAAATTAAATGAGATTCAAATATGCCAATTGTTTATTTCATTTATGAAGTTACTTAAGATGGGACCTACAATATACGCCCTAAGACTAAGAAAATATAATATGGATAATTAAAATAAGGTAATTTTTGAAAATATACATGATGCATACCATACTTCAGGGATGAAAAGATGCAACAAAGATAGTAGTGCTTCTAGACACATTACTACAACTTATATAGTAACTAGTTAAACATGGATAAAACACTTCATTAGAATAACAAGTAGAAAACTGAACATAAATAAAAAAACACTAATGAAAGAAATTAGGATACATAAAAAACTTGATGATGTCAATACTAGTGAGATCTAAGCGTTCTCTAGTAGACTTTCATGAAAAGACAAGGATATAGCTAATGGTATCAAACATTTACTTAATTTTTTTTGAAAATATAACACAAGGGATTCGCCCAATATAAGAGATGTAGTTAAAAGAAAAGTTGGTTCTTGTAACCATGAACTACATCTGAAATAATTATTTTTTATGGCCTAAACATAATTTTAATCTAAGTTTTTATAGAAATATCCCAAAATTTCTATTAGTTAAAGATATTTTGAGGTGGTCAAACCCTTTTATGTAAAAATAAATCATTCACACATGTACCACTTGTTGTAGACAACATATTGAATTTTCAATGTGTTATGATGTTTTTTTGTCATATATGTTGAACATTAAATAATGAAAATATTTTTTCAGGACAATGGCATGAAAGTTCCACCAAAATCAGCAAGGAAATTTATTCCAATCATTTTTTGTGAAAAACCAGATGGTTATTTTTTTTATAACAAAGCATGTTTGGATGGAACTTACAACAACATTTGTTTTGGATTACCAAAATTGAAAATTATATCCATGAAGAGAGTACAAGTAGAATTGGAGAATAAGTAGTTCATTTTAGTGAATACAAATATGTGACATATAAATTAAAATATGATAAGGAATATAGAGGGTGTGATCCTATTATAAAACAAATACATGTTTCAAAATTTATGTTCAAATTCTAGGATTAAATTGTTTACGAGTATACAAGGTGCACATGCACAGTTAGATGATTGGATGAATAATTCAAGTTAAGCAAAGACATATTCCCACTTGGTTTTATTATTTAACAAGTCTACTTTGTTGAGAATTACACATTCAAACCAAAAATGGAAGTTAAGTCATAGTACTATAACTCAGTACAAGTTTCTATATTTGTGCATATAACATTCATACATAAACTTGATAGTATAGAGTAAGATCAATTTTTTTAAGGGAGAACCTTTTATATGTTAGTGACGATTGATCACATTATATACAGTATGTGCAATGTTTTCTTGAGATTTTTTATGAAAAGTTGATTGAGAGGAACATTAATTTAAATAAACATTATATTTGGTTATATAATTACACATCACAATTTAATAATGAATGTATTTTTTACTGGTTGAATAAGATGCATATTAGCACTGACATATAACATATTTAGAGTTTTTCTAAGGCTATCCATGGTAAAATGGAACATCACAGTGTTAGAGCATGTGTGAAAAGATCCATTATAAAACAAGAATTTAAGTTTGAAGATGGGGATGATTTGACTAATGTAAAAACTATTTTTGAATGGTGTAACGAGAAAATGGGCCATGGTGTTCAATAAAATATTAGTCATAAAAAATAATTACTTTTAGGCAATGATATCCCAATAAGACATTTTATAAGACATGTCTGACCAATTAAGGAGATGGTGTTATATAAAATATAAGAGATTATTCTTCTTCTGCATGAATTTGGTCTTGGCCTCCTTGTTGTTCTTCAATTGATATGTCTCCATGGATGCAGTTCAATAACGCATGATTCTATTGGTCCCAATCGATACTTATGGGAGATAGAATGTCAATAACATAGCTAGGTTGGTTAGTGGTAATGGCATGTGGAATGGTAATGGAATGGGGGGAAGTAACACAATCCTCATACAAGATACTAGGAGAACTTATGTTGATGCTGAAGTAATCATCCTCAAAAACCATAGAGGGATCACAAATGTATTCAAATTGATTTACAAGGCATAGGTGACCAATGTTGTAACAACCATGAATGTATTCTGATTTTGAATTTGATTTTGACTCAAGGAAATCTGAATCTGATGTTGAGCCTGATGTTGATTCTTCTTCTAATTCAAAATTTGATGTTGGTTTAAGAGTAAAACTTGACTCTAATTCTAATTCTTCATCTGATGTGGATTATACTATAATGATGTTTTGCTAAATGTTTGGTATTGGACAAGTAACTGTCTATGATGGAATAATGGGTTCCAAAAAGATTGGTTTGTTCAAGTGAGACTCCTCAATGGTGGGAAAAATGTCAAGAAACAACTCCTCAGAAATTAGCTTGTCAAAGGGAGGCTCTTGAAAAATAGGCATATGGTCAAAGTAATGATTTTCCCAAAGGTAATTATAATCATTAACAAGTGACTCAGCAAAGATTAGCTTTTTAGAATGAGACTCCTTGATAATAGGTATAGGATTGGAAGGTGATTCATCATAGGTTAACTTGTCATAAATGGTTGGTTAAAAAAAATCTTGGATTGGTTGGTTTTCTTGGTCTTGGTTTACAATTAATTATAAAATATTAGTTTTGAATTCAGATTGGTCCTTAAATGATTGGCTCAGTTAGAGAGATATTGATCAGCTCGATTGGATAATGATAGGGCATTATTGATCTTGATTTCTTACATGAGCCAAAAGATGATGTCTTAGAATGGTAACAATTGGGAATTGTGGAGCTTGATTGCTCGCACAAGCCAAAGGATGAGGTCCTAGAATAGAAATGGTATGGTATTGTGGATTTTGATTACTCACATAAGTCAAAGAATGAGGTCCTAAAATGAAAAGATTGGGGCATTGTGGAGCTAGGTTACTCGCACAAGCCAAAGGACTAGGATCTAGAATGATAAGTTTGGGGCATTGTGGATCTTATTTACTTGCATAAGCAAAAGGATGAGGTTCTGGAATGGTAATTATTGGGCATTTTAGTGGAGCTTGATAGCTCATATAGTCTAAAGGAGGGTTAACATTACAGGTGGAGAACAAGTGTTTATGTAATGACAAGTATAATACCACAACTGGTCTAAAGAATAGATCAATACACCCTGTGCTTGAGAATTTTGGATTTACTCCCATTTGGATTGATTGTTACAATGAGGGTATGGATCCTCCTCCCAAATAACATTATCTTGTCTCAGTAGGGGTCTCCAGTTAGATTTTGTGGATCTTGACTTTGTTCCCCATATTGATTATGGTAAGGAGGGTATGGATCCTTCTCACAAACTTTATTATCTTCACAAGGGTCTTAAAAACATCAATAAAAATCAAAGTCATTTTGTGCATCCATTCCATCATAACTTATATTTTACGTGACTCCAACATAAGTGTAGCTAGACATATCCACATCAATGATAATGTTCCACAACAAAAAGGGATAAGAGTTCTACAAACTCTAAAAAGCTATGTCTGAAAAGACAAAAAGGTTCAACCTAAGTTTAAATTGGTCTAGATGTATATTTGTATCTCCAAAAGGTCAATGCTACGATTTGGTAAAAACAATATAGCTTCAAATGTATAACGTTAAATTCTTGACACAAACAAGGTCAAGTGAAATGAATTAAAAATAAGGTGTCAATGTCTAGGTCCAAAGATGTTTCAAATAGGTTTAAGTAGGTAAGGGAAAAGTTGATAGGTCTTTTGGCCAAACATGTTGTCAAAATATAGGCTCAAAATAAGGCATATGCTAAGACTTTTGGCCAAACTCAGTGTCAAAATCTAAACTTGAAAAAAAGGAGCGATTTTTAATCTAACAAACTTGAAACACTTTGACATAAACAAGGCACTTGATTTTAGACATAAACATGATCAAACTAGTATGAGGAACTAAACAAAAAGCATTTGAAGATGAACTAATTTTCACAAATGAAGGCACAAAAAATATATTTTTCTAAATTTGGGTAAAAAATTAACCTAAGTTACGTAACCCAAAAGAGAAAGATTTGTATATCAGCCCTTGTGAAATGAGGCCTAAACAAAAATCAATCAATGTTTGGATCCAAACTTGTAAAATTTAATTAAAGGCTCAACTTAAGAAAACATAAGATTCATTAAAAAACAAGATAGGAAAATTTGAAAAATGTAATGACACTAAAACAAAAATCCAACAAGGTACAAATGATTGGTTCAAACAATGACAATTTGGACACAAGACAAGACAAATCAATTGAAATAATTTGAGTAGCCTAATGGCATTATTGCTCTCAAAATATGTAACAATGTTTTGTTTCAAATAATTATAAGTTATAATACTTGAAATGATTTGGGTAGCATAACTTTACCCATCTCAATCAAGTTCCATACTCAATGTTTTTGACATAAAATATTTCTAAGTTAAAGTAAGGTATCAAATGGATGGCATAATGCCTCCTCAAACAATGGAATAATGTATACAAACAAACTCGTGCATGATGTGGTATAAACAAAAAAAATTAGATTCAACACACCAAAAATTTAAAGAATAAATGGCAAAATACAACTAAGTATATCATCCTAAAATCCTATCAAAGTGTGGCAAATGGGGTTGACCAAAACTTACAAGTTACGACCGTCTAGATTGATTTTAAGTGTGGTTAACACAAGACAAGCATCACATTAATTAAGTTCATACTGATCAAATTATCATGCAAGGGTATATTCTTTTGCATGAAAATATCATAATTAGACTTCTTAGTGGTATCCCTTAGTTGACCAGACCTAACTCAAGCTTTCATTACTAAAGGAGAGGTTAGCCACTCAATCTCCTAGCTCTAGCAGTTTGTGTTCCCATCTTTGTATACCCCATTATGGAGCATGGTTGCAACACTTTTTGGAGATGAAACCCTAGGTCAATTCTTCCCTAGAGAACCCATGAGAGGTAATGGCATACCCTTCACAAGTCAAACTGCATGAAAATAAATACTAAGTAGAAAGACTTTAGGGTTGCTTTTAGATCACCCAATACCATACAAGTTTTGGGGAGAGCCAAGACAGTTTTATTTCTATGCCTTGGACTAGACACTAAATGCAATGAAAAGGCACTTTTGATCCCATGATTTCCCTATAGGGGATGGGGTAGAGCATACATGTGCTATTATTTTTGCAAAAATAACAAAAAATAAATAGTTTACAAATAATTACGAGTGAAGTTTGATTTTAGATACCAAATATAAATGTGACGATGTTATTTACTTGGCCCCTTAAATTAAGTTCAAAATATTGAAATAATTTCACAAAACCAAATTAAGCAAAAATTATCTATGTTCGTTTTAAGCCAAAAAGTTTAAATGTTCAAGGTTTAGCCTAAGTTTATTTTTAGACACCAAAAGTAAGTGTTCAAGACTTAGCCATTATTTTTAAGCACCAACAATGAAGTGTTTTAAAACTTTATTCCTAACTCCTTTTAATCACCAAAGACCAAATGTGCAAGACCTAACATGTTCATTTCAACACCAAAATGAAATGTGACTTGATTTAGCTAGATTCCTTTTAAAAGCCCAAAACAAAATGCTGATTAGTTAAAACATGCAAATTTGTGTTCTAATCATGTCCATGACCTGATATTATTAGATAATAATATCCTCCTTTGAGTCACTTTCTTGGATGATCAAATGATGTTTGAAATTTAGCTCTTGGGTTTTATTTTTGGACATAGTGATTGGGGCTGATCAAAAATGATTATCGTTGATTCAAGGTAACCATGGAAATTGGTCCATAGAGAACCGACACCAGTTGTGAAGAATCGATGTCGGTCGATTAAGACCATAATTGGTCACCTATGAACTCAAAACCAAAACCACAAAAGACAAACACGTTAGGTTAGGTAATGGTTAACATAAAGATCAAGAAAACCTACAAGGCAAAGTTTAGTTAATAGATTTAAATGCCTTTAAAACCTAGAAATCATGAATTTGAATGATAGAAAGAATCAAAATGCAATATTTATGAATGTTTTTCCCCTAAAATCCAACCATATATGGTTTACACAAAATCAGGGGTAGTTTAGAAGAACTATGGTTAGTTTAGGCTAAACCATCACTAGTTGTACCTGATCATCATAAATTTTTGTGTAGATCTGAGAAATACAAATAAATTTAGATACGACCAAAACAAAGTTATAAATGTAATTTTAAACAGATTTAAGCATCCATTTCTCAGTTTTTGACTTGTATATTAATCTCCTTGCTATGTGGGGTGCTCATGATCCCATCAGGCATGCCATTTGTTATCAAGGAATACAAGAAGGGTGGTTGAATAATAAGTTAGCTTCATAATGAAATTCAATCAAAATGAAAACAAACACACTAACATGCATAACACTATCTTGCTTAGATCAAACGGGGGAGCATGGTGAATAATTTTTTTTGACAAAGCATAATTAAAATGCAATAAAACATACATTTCTTACCTTCCTTGAATGCTCCAAGAAATTTCTTCATTTGGATTGATCAGCTTGTGCTCAAGAGATCTTTGACAAATGGAGTTATGTGGCTCCTTCTCCCCTTGGTGCCATGGTTGGCTTGGATTTGGCTTTGATATGGCTTGAAATGGCTTGGCTTGGCTCAATTTTGGCATTATAACACTACATTTTATTCATGCCCTAAATCCTACATTATAACATTAATATGTCCAAGATCTCTATATAAAGAGGTCTAGGCTTGTATTTAACCTGAACCCAATGGGAGTTAAGGTGTAGTTGGGGCTTGGAATGGGTTCAAACCTTACTTTTTTGAGTTAATTAACCCCAGTAAAGTTAAAAGGTGTCCAAACCTTATGATTAGCAATGAATAGGCATGGGTGGGATATTTTGGATTTTGGACAACTCATAAAAGCTAATTATGAAAACCTAGGATATTTTTTGATATTTGAATTTTCTTTTTGATAATTCATTTAATTTCTCATGGTTAATTCAATTTAGGCATTTGGTTTGATTTTGTATGTTAATTTTTTTAAGGTTTTTTGATATTTTAAAAATTTAAATTAATTTATGTGTGCATTTGATCCCATTTAATTATTTTATAAGACAAATTATATTTTATGAAGCTAAATTTTAGACATTTGGAAATTATTAGGCTAAATGTGCAAAGGTTCAAGGAATTGATCCAAAGTTTGGTATGAAGCCATTAGTGGCCAATTTTAGATGTCTTAAAGTATGCGTATTGTATGACCATAACATGATCAACTAATTTCCACTCATTTCATAGCTCCAATGTAGGTTATTAGACTATTCATATGACGTACTTGGCATGATTTTGTTTTGTATACCTAGACTTTGTTTGGAACAAGTGTGAGTCACAAGAGTGGGTGGATGAATGGAGATGTAGAACACTAATTCCAATTGACACATATCAAATTCCACCAATATTAAAACCTATATATTTGACATCATCACATGGCTTTGGCCATGTATCTGATCTATTATAACTAGGTACAAGATTAATCATTATGTACTAAATTATCGTTATCTATCAATATTGTTTTTAAAAAATATTTTATTTTGTTATGTAGGACATGTTTATGTAGTTATTATGGATGATTACAATGAAGATGAAACATATTAATACTTATTTCAATGTGTAGAAAAAATTGACTTCCTCTGTTATAGATGGAGAAAATATTGATTATCTGACTAGGGTAAGTGCATAAGGGGATAAAAAGTGGCCTACACGAGGACATGATTTTCTTAAAATTTTAGAAATCTAAACTTTTGTAGATAATTTGAGATATCTACACTCCAAAATTGAAGATGGTGTAAGAAGATGGAAAGTATAATTTTGAGCCTAGTTTCCAAAACATCAATTTTTTTATAAAATGGTTAAGTATAACTAGGTTAAACATCTAAAATTTGAAGAGGAACTATTTTTTTTAAGAAAACATAGTAGATAGATGGTCATACAGTGCACCATTTTTTTAGCAGTATTTAATATTGTTTAAAAACCTTTGATGAACATTTAGATAAGATCTTCTAGTTTGTGACCTATATTTTTTTATATTTTTTCAATGAATACTTTTTTTATGAATTTAGCAAGTAAATATATCCTGAAAACTAACAAAAAATGGATAGTTGCTTGTGTGGTGAACCTAACTACCTCAAAAAAATAAAAATTACTATTATTTCAAATGTGTGTAGAATTAGGCCTAGTTTGTGAACATATAACTATTTTTTCCACTTGGATCAATAAAAATCAAATTACATGAACATGTATAGGCATGTATGTTTGTGGCACTTAGTGGCCTAAAAAATATATAGTTAGAAATTAACATAGTTTAAAACCTTAAATTAGTCCAAAAATTATAAAAATCATATTTTTGGAAAGATGAGAGTGTGCCCATTGTGATGGTATTAGGTTTTTTAATTTTACCATTGAAATTCATAGTGTATTTGGTGATTGAAGTTCAATTTTGTTGTTTTTTATCAATACTCCTGACTTGGTTGTAGGTTGATAGGTCCAAGCCTTTGGCTTAGGAACCCAATCCATTCTCAAGCCAAAAGGCTTGGTTTTTGAGTTCAAATTCAACTAGCATGATTTCATTAATTATGTGATTGCATTATTAACCACATTAATAATACAATCATGTTAGTTAATAATGCAATCACGTTAATAACATGATCACATTATATATTCATAACACCTAAAAATGCATGTTTTCTCTTGATCTCAATTTTTATATACCTTCTTATATGTTACTGAGCTCCCTAATAGTGGTGTTATTTAATGTGATATGGTAAAGGTCCCTAACCTTGGATAGTGAATTAAGATGTTATGGTATCACGTTAGAATTCAAAGTTTTTATGGGCATTTTAATATGTTGACTTGGATACTTATAATTACTTGGTTTTAAGATGTTAATCATTATACATTTTATGATATAACTGATTTGATCACGAGATGTCATAAAATGCATTTTTTTAACTATGGCCAAAACTTAGCCTTGGAATTGATTGGGGTTATTTTGAGCCCCTTCAAGATAATTGCATGACTATAAAATATGATCTTTGGGGGTTGATCAGCTCTAATTTCATTAGCTTGATTGAAGAAAAGAAACATTATTTATTTATATTCAAGTTTTACAGGTATAGAATGTGGTTTTGAACTCAATAAACTTGAATTCATCAAGTAATGAATGTAAATGCCAATTAGTTCGATTGTGGAGTTAATTAGGGTCAAAATGAGCCACATGAACTGATTTTAAATCATATATGATGTGATTTAGAGTGAAATTAACCCTAATGTCATGTCATATATAATTAAATGGAGAGTTGATTCATTTAATCAGGGAGGTATTTGAGACCAATTTTAACCCCTTCAAGAGCAAGATATGATTTGGGGCAAAATTAAGTTTGATTCTATCATGAATTAATTTAATTAATCAGTTTGTGTAATTAGGAGCATGATTTGGGAAACATTGATCCCCTAAACCAAATTTATGGCTCAATCAATTATATAATGTATGCAACATGTATGTGTTAAGTAACCCTACTTTTATCAAAAATGCAAACATGAAGGGAATTATCACAAATAGGTGAACAAGCAACTCAAATTTTCTTCAATTACCTTAGTGATTGGACCCTATATTTGATATCTTAAAACCAAAACCTTGTACCATTTACCTTAAACCCTAAAACTTGTACCATTTACCTTAAATCCTAAGCCATAAGCCCTAAACCCTAAACCCTTTAAATTATAGACCATAAACCCTAAAACAATCAATTTAGCCCCAATTACCATCCTTTATATAGTGATAATTAGGTTCATAGGGATCAACTTAGTTAAAATTGCATCACTCATTATCATAATTGACTTAATTGGCTCAAATTATGATGATGTGGGGCCTAGTTGAGCCTAAAATCACATTCTTTACTCATAAATCTAGGTTAAAAGAGCTAAAATTTACCCCAATTACCTTCATGATTGTACCTTATATACCCTAAATCATATACCCTAAGCCATAATCCCTAAAGTTCCTAATCTCAAAACTCTAAACCATAAATATAAACTCTTTAAACCATGAACCAATCATTTTATCCCAAATTAGCATCATTTAGACTAAGAATTAAGTTCATAGGGCTTAGTTTGGCCTAAATCACATGAATGATTTCCCCATTTGACTAATTCACTCAATATGTACAATGACATAAGGTATAATGACAACCTAAAAACACATTATATGGTCACAAATAGGTCCAAGTGATTCAAATTATCATAAATTATCTTTACAATTGACCATGTGTACCCTAAACCCTAAACCTTATAGGTATTAAACCCCAAGACCTAAACCATAAACCATATACCCTATATTTTAAACCCTTAACCAATCAATTTTTCACTAATTAACATAATTTAGAGTAATAATTAGGTATATACATTCCAAGCAATTTGGCCCAAATTACATTACTCATTGTCCCAATTGAATAAAATTGGCAAGCAATCTATGATGATGGGAGCTAATTTATCCCAAAAACATGGTAGAACCTATATACACCCTACACCATATATGCATTAAACCCTAAGCCCTAAACCATAAACCTTAAACATTATACCCTAAATTATAAACCATAAACTTTTCATATTTACCAATCAATTTAGCCACAATTAACATAATTTTTAGTAAGAATTAGGTTCACATGTAATAGAGAGATTAGACCTTATACACACCTTTAAACCTAAACCCTATGCCATAAACCCTAATCCCTCAATTTTTTAAGACATAAATATTAAGCCCTATGGCCTAATGACCTAATCCCTAATCCATAAACCCTATGCACTAATTCCATAATCCCTATTATTGAAAACCCATGCATTAATTCATTAATCCCTAATTTATATTAATTATAACATGATCATGTGATTAAATAAGATGATCACATTATTCTCATTATAGACAAAACTCATTTCTCAAAGTCTATGTTTAACTCGAATTGAGTATTAATAAAAACATGACCATGTTATTATTAATATAGATAAAACTCAATTTTCAATGTCTATTTTTAACCCAAATCGAGAATTCTATCTCCATAAACATTATTTGAATATTTCTATGAGACCTAAAGTACCTATGTACTTTTGACCCCACCTTTGAAAAGTTATCAGTTGTACTTGATGGGTGATGGATCACATTTGAGGAAGAGGAAGATGTTGAAAAATAAAATAATTGATGAATTATAAGAGTTAAGAGAGAAACACAAGATATGAATACAAGAAATTCATGGTTGACAAGGTACAAACACTAATCCTAATGAACCAAATGCCATAGATAATGATCCAATTGACAATAATGAATTAAAAAATGATGAAATTGACCCTAATGAATTGAATAATAATGAAATTGACCATAATTAAATAAATAACAATGAAATTGACAATAATGAATTAGATAATGTTGGAAGTTTACATTCAAAGTTCCAAGTTTTTTATTTTGTTGATGACGAGTCTATGCATGATGCTTCACCCCCTATGAATGAAGAAAATTTGATGGAAACAAATAATGATGAAATTAAAAATCAAGAAAATTTCATGGAAACATATAATAAATAAATAAAAAATGAATAAAATGTCATCCCACCTATAAACAATGAAAGTAATAATGATTTTGAAATAGACTCTCAATAAATTCAACCATTAATAATACCTCTAAGAATTGTGCATATAAAAGAAAAGTACTCAATCGAAGTCAATGAAAATATTTTAGAACCAATGCATAAAAAATGTATGATCATCATTCAAAAAGATTGGATTGACAAATTTAGGGTAGCTTCTTTTATAATTTGTATTATGATACTCAAAGATGTCAATTATTTATTTCATTAATAAAATTGATTAGGATGAGACCTATAATGTACACATTAGAATCGAGAACATCTAACATGGATGATGAGAACAATGAAATTATTAAAAATATACATGATACATATTATATTTTAGTCTCAAAATCATGCACTAAAGATTATAATGTTGCTCAGTGTATACTTACAATTTGTGCAGTAAGTAACCAAATATAAAAAAAATGAATGCTTTCAAAAACAAGCTGAACACTTAATATAAACAGAAAAAAAATATTGAAATCATTTAAAAGACATGAAAGACTTAAAGAACCTAATACCAAAGAGCTCTGAGAATTCTCTGGTATACTTACATGAAAGGACAAGGCTATAGTTGATGCTCTCAAAGAGTTTCTCAATTTTGGAAAGACAATACAAGAGTTTTTCCCAATACAAGAGATGTAATGAAAAGAAGAGTTGGTTCTCATAACTGTGAACCACATACACAACATTTTTTGTTTATGAGTAAAACACAATTGTACTCTAAGTTTTTGTAAAATCATCCACAAATTTATATTTTTCAAAAATATTTTGAGATGACCAAACCTTTTTTTGTAAAAATAAATCACACATGCACCACTTGTTGTTGCAGGCACCATGTTGAATTTTCAATGCACTATGATGTTTTTCACCATATTCATTATACTTTACATACTAATTTTTTTGAAAGAGTGTGGCCTTGAATTTCCACCAAAATTAGCCAGAGAATTTATTCCAACTATTTTTAAAAAAAGACTAGATGGATAATTATTATATAACAAATCATGTTTAGATGGAAATTGCAGCATTTATGGTGGATTGCCAAAAATTAAAAAATGTATCCATAAGGAGAATACAAGTGAAATTGGGTAAGAATTAGTTGGTTTAAGCAAATATAAATTAGTGACGTATCAAGTAAAATATGGCAAAGAATCTAAAAGGTGTGAGCTTGTTACATAAAGATACTTGATTCTGAATTTTTGGTCAAATTTAGAGAAAAAATTATTTATGAGTATGCAAGGCACACACACAGGGCTAAATGGTTAGATGAACATTTCAAGATAAACAAGGATACATTCCCACTTGGTTAAATTGTTTTAGTAGTTGACTTTGATTAAAATTACACATTCACACTCTAAATGGAAATTCAATTACAATATTACAACTCATCACAAGTTGACATATTCACACATATAACATTCATGCATGTACTTGATAGTATAGACTAACAAAAGAAAATAGCAAGGGAGTACCATTTATATATCATCGATGACTGATCTCATTGTTCAAAGTATGTGCAAGGTTATTTTCATAATTTCTATGAATAGTTGAGTTAGAGGAACATTACTTTCAATTAGCATTACATTTGGTGAGATAATTCCACATCATAATTTAAAAACGCATGGATGTTTTATTGGTTGAGAAGCATGTACATTATGACTGGTGTGGAACACATTTAGAGTTTCACCAAGGCTGGCCATGGAAAAGGGGATCATGATAGTGCTAGATCATGTGTAAAAAGAGTTGTTTCAAGGGAGGAGTTGAAATTTGAAGAGGGTGCTGATTTGACAAATGCATAAAATATAGTTGAATGGTGTAATGAGAACATGTGTCATGGTGCTCAACTAGATTCTATTATTCATAGATATTTTTGGTTAATGAAAGAACACTTGGAAAAGTATGAGGATTATACAACTCTAATGGGTTCAAGTGAGATCCACTCATTTAGTATCTTAAATACAAGTTCTTAGACTATTCATACGAGACACTTGGCATGTTTTTGTTCTAAATTTATGGATTCTATTTGGAATGAGTGTGAGTCACAAGAGTGGGTGGATGGTTGGAGTTCCAAACCTCTAATTCCAATCAACACATATCACATTCTAAAAACATTACAACTTACAAATATGACATTATCATATGACTTTGACAATTTATTTGATCTAGTGCAGCTAGGTAGAATATTTTTTATTATGTAAAATTTATTCTCATTATATATCTTCATAGTGTCATTAAAAATAGGTTTTTGTGATACAGGGCATGTTTTTGTAGTTATTATAGATGAAGACAATAAAGAGGGCAAGGATTACTACTTGTGTCGATGTGTAGAGAGAAAAAATTGACTTCCCTAGTTATAGATGGAGAAAACATTGACTATCCCATTGGGTTAATGGTAGTCACTGGAACTTGGTTTCGATGATATCTTATAAAAAATTTAGATCAATGATTGTTTGAAGAGTTTGAAATGTACAAGAAGATACTGTACTTTTCAAATTTGATTCTTGCAATGAATATTCAATTAAAAAATATCATGGGAGGCCATTAAACAAGAAATTATGAAAAGTTCAGGAGTCAGAGAATGAAGCTATTATTGATACTATCAATGTTAGATCAAATCCTAGTGGTTCATTGGATTCAAATGCGTTGGTATGTTGACTTTTAAAATGTATATGTAATCAATTTGATGAAATGTTTTTTATTTTATAGGTAGTACATATGAATTTATTTTTTCATTACTTACTATAAATTTTTTGTAGCTTAGTGGTGCTAGATAAGCTTCCACCTGTACATGGTTGGCACTGTCAGTAAATAATTTCATATTCTTGAAGCTAAAAGAAGCTTGCTAAAATTACTTAGCATTTGTCCTTGAAATGAGGTTGCCTTGAATGGCTATTTAAAGTTTTTGATGTGGTTGAATGCCTTCATGAGTTGACCTATATTTAGGGATGGTGGTCTCATTGATTCATTTTGATCTTAACTCACCATGCCCTTGTTTTTAATTCTTCATTTATTCTTCAAGCAACTTATTTTAAACTCCCATGAAGTATTTTCATTATTATTGGGTAGTTTGAAAGAACTTCAATGATTTTTTGACTCCATCAAGTGAATATTTACTTGTTCAAGTCATAAGGGTAGCATGTTTGACATTATTGAAATCCTATTTCCTATGAGATCATGGTCTAACTATCTCCCCATTTAACATTTATTCATTATTACCTGCATGTAATTGATTGTCAACTCTCAAGTTGTCACTCTCTCATTGCATTCACTAGCATATTCATGATATTGCATGATTTTCAATGTAGGATACCCAATTATGGCCATTCATCCACATTAAGCATGGAAATTATGTGTAGGCATCTTTTGAATTCTTATTACATCTCAAAATCTAATAAAAACCTCAAATTAGAGACCTCTTTCCTTGGAGAGGAAAACTAGATCCTATTGATTCTTGACTACACAAATACACCTCATTAGTGTAGCCAAGGTGGATAGTGTATAGATCAATATTCTCTTTATTTTTGACCTTCACATGGTTTTGTTTTACACATGTTTGAACTTAGGCTAAAAATTGCATTATTCTTGTATTTAGAAGGGCATTCTTAATGCCAAAATGGGTGGTGGGTTTGTCATTTGGGTCTAATGGGAGGCCAAGAACCTAGTACTAGATGTTATCTACCCCAATGGATGTGTTGATAGTGCTAATTTTCAGTCAGAAAGCATTAGAACAAGAGTTATGCAACCACAACTTAAACTTCAACAATATTTATTATTAGTGTTTCTGTGCTCCTAAACAGTTGTGAATATGCACTTATGGGTAAATTTGATCATCATGTTAGTGTTATCACATGTAATTTTTCTATACATATGTGATTGAAGTGATAAATTATCAAGTGGAGGTCCTGGAGGTAGAAATGGCAGTTGTAGCTCAAGAAGTTGCCTATTTAATCCCAAAAAGTTGTATTTTAGGACCCATCACTACAACCTATCCAAAAAATTGCTCTTGAAGGTTCCACCCAAGTGATTTAATTTGAAATTAGAGGGATTAAATAGGTAGGGTAGGGACCTGATGATTCACATAAATGACTTATAAGTTTCATTTTATGTGTGTTTGAACTTAGGCTAACAAACAACATTTTTCTTGTATTGGGAAGGGCATTCTTAAGACTATAATGAATGGTGGGTTTGGAATGTGGGCCTTATGAGAGTATAATAACCTTGTCCTATACATGTTGGTAATGTTATTTTTTAACAAGAAGCATCAGAACAAGATTTTTACAACCACTAGTTAAATTTTGACAACATTTGTTATTAGTGTTTCTACGCTCCTGAACGGTAGTGAAAATGCACTTCCAAGTAGATGTGAACATCATGGAAGATTGATCACATGTAATTTACCTATTTAAATGTCATTTGAGTGATATATTCTCAAGTGGAGATCCCATAGGTATAAATGGCAGTTGGAGCTCAAGAGGTCTATTCAATGCCAAAAAGTTACATTTTAGGACCTATCATTGTAACTTGTCCAATGAATTACTCTTGAAGGTTATAGCATGGTGCTCCAGGGTGAAATTAGAGGGATTAAATAGGTAGGGTAGGGATTTTAAAATTCATGAAAATGAATCACAAGTTTTATTTTATGCATGTTTTAACTTAAGCCAAAAAAATGAATTTTTCTTGTATTGGGAAGGGTGTTCTTGTGGCTGGAATGGGTGGTGGTTTTGTCATTCAGTCCTAATGGTAGGATAATAACTTGGTCTTGAACATTATTATCACCCTTTATACATGTTAGTGTAAATTTTTATTTATAAATCATCAGAATGAGAGTTCTTCAACCATAACTTAAACTTTAACAACATTTATTGCTAGTGTTTTCATGCTCTTGAATGGTAGTGAAAATGCACTTTTAGGTGGATTTAAATGTCATGGAAGTGTAATAATGTGTAATTTAACTATTTATATGTGATTTAAGTAATATATTCTCAAGTGGAGGTACCAGAGGTAGAAATGGTAGTTGGAACTCAAGAAGTTTCCTATTCAATGCCAAAAAGTTACAATTTAGGACCCATCACTACAACGTACTCAATGGATTGCTATTGAAGGTTACACCCATATTATTCAAGGTGTAATTATAATGATTAAATATGTAGGGTAGGGATTTGATGGTTCATGTAAATGACTTACAAGTTTCATTTTATGCATGTTTGAACTTAGGCTAAACACTTCATTTTTCTTGTATTGGGAAGGGCATTCTTAAGGTTGGAATGGGTGGTGGGTTTGTCATTCGAAATTTATGAGAAGAAAAATACTGGTAATATACATTATATACCCCCTAAAACATCCCCAAATGTGTTGGTAGTGACATTTTTTTTCTTAGGAAGCATTGAAATGAGAGTTTTGCAACCACAACTCAAACTTTGACAACATTTAATGTCAGTGTTTCTACACTCCTGAATGGTAGTGAAAAAGCACGTTTCAGTGGATTTGAATGTCATGTCAATGTGATCACACATAATTTTACTATATATATGTGATAAAAGTGATAGATACTCAAGTGGATGCCTTAGAGGTAGAGATGGTAACTGGAGCTCAAAAAGTTGCCTATTCAATGCCAAAAAGCTGCATTTTAAGACCCATCACTCAAACTTGTCAAATGGATTCATATTAAAGGTCAAAATTGAGTGATTTAGGGTATGATTAGAGGGATTAAATAGGCATGGGATAGATATAATTTTTAACATAAATGACTTACAGGTTTTGTTTTATGCATGTTTAAACTTAGGATAAAAAACTACATTTTTCTTTTATTGGGAAGGGCGCTCTTGAGGACGTAATGGGTGGTGGGTTTATCGTTCGGCCCTGATGGGAGACCAAGAACTTGGTATTGTAAGTTATCCCCATTGAACATGTTGGTAGTGCCGGTTTTTGGTCAGGAATCATCGAAACAAGAGTTATACAACTATAACTTAAACTTTGATAACATTGTTGTCAGTGTTTTTGTGCTCCTGAATGGTAGTGACTCAATCCTCCTCACAATTTTCCATGTTATTTCTCCATATATAAATCTTTCCTAAATTTACTACCTACTATAATGAATCATACTACTTACCCCTACTCTCCTAAACCACACACCCCCATGCAAATCTTTTTGTCTCCCTTTTCTCACCCACTTTTGCATGAAAGTGTATTTCAAGTGTTTTAGGTGATTTGGAGGATAGAATAAGTTTGATAAATTACCAAATATTAATTTTAGGAGGTATAATACCCTTAATGTATATTCATATAAATAAATATAACTATTAATGGTCATTGACTTGGGTCTAGAGACCTCAATGGGGAGTTGAAGTACGTCAGGAGTGAGGTGTTGAAGGTGCTGAAGGAGTGAGGTGTTGAAGGGTTAGAAACCAATCATAAAAACATGAATTAAGCCTATTAAGACAAATATAAATAAAGTATAAATGTGTGTGGATGCCTTTGAAATTAAATTGAATGGGTTGAATGAAGGTTGGATAGGTGGAAATAAGAGGTAGAGGAAGTGTTCTCGAAAGTATTAAAGAAGAGGAAGGCATCTAAGCATAGCCAAGCCTAAAGAATGTATAGTGAGATGGTGTGAAGAGTGATTTAAAAAAAAATCATGTTGGATGATATTAAAGTTTATGAATGAGCATCACCAAATACATGTAGAATCTATGTTGACAATAGTCTTAGGTAATTATTAAGACCTATAAACTAGGTCAGTTTAATAAGTTTAATTTAAATCAATAAGAGATAATTTGAGAAAGTTTATTAAATTAATAATCTTGGTTTATAATATAAAAAATTTATAATCCTCACTCTTAATGAGTAATAATTTTACAATACCAACCAAAGAACTTAAAAGGACAAAAAATATTTTTTTGAAGAGGTTAGAGCATATGTTGTAGGTCTGTCTCAATGGAGGACTGTGTAAATTATTTCTTGTTGCATATAATAAATATTTATGAGTCTTATTTCATGTTTTCCATTGTCTTATCTTTTTATAATATGATTCTAATTCTTTCATAATTACTACAATATTAAATCTCAGTTATATTCATGAAACCCTCAAGAATTCTGTATTTTTACTGTTTCAATCATTTTTACACGCTTATTTACACATAGATAATGTCATATGAAATAAATTAGAGTATTTTAATAGTTTAAAAGGTTTTTAAAGACCAATATACATGTTTTATATCATATAAAATCCCAACGAGATCTATGAAATATCAGTAATTAGCTATTGGCCTGCAGAAATCATGGTTATTTAAAGTAAGGGTTTCATGAGTAAAACACCTCTAAAACTCAAAAAATTGAACAATAAGGTATAAAAATTTGTGATCAGATGGGGAATGGATCTTAAAACTTATTATAAGTATCATTGTGTTGACAATATATTTTAAATTTTAGGTACACATGACTATTTTTATATAGACCAATAGAAGGCCATTTTTGAGAAAGTTGTGCATAAAGTAAGATGAGTTTTTGGTTGATTTGAGTTATGTAAACTTAGGTAAGGGTTGTAACATGTCATAATTTATAAAATAATAATATAAATATAAATTTTAAGAGCTAAAATCTATATTTTGAGAAATTGGCCTATTAGAGCAACAACTAGGTCTAGAGACATAGAAACTTAAAAAGATAGAATTTGAGAATGAAAGCTTAATATCTTAGAGAACTATAGTTGGTTGATTTTTTATAAGTTTTTAAACCTACGTAAATCCTTTATTTTTAATAACACCTATCCAAAGTGTCTTAAATAATAATTATTCAAAGGAAGGAGAGCATATCTGAGAGATTGGTGACTAGTTAAGAGCAGACTAATGAGTAATTGACTAGTTTAAAAGAAAACCATTTGAGAGTGGATTTTAAATCGAGTTGAGAAAAAGAGTGGATAAGTGAAGTTGGAATTCTTCATGATATTATATCATATGAATAGGAATTTCATATCCTTCTTAAACATAAACAACAAACTATGTATTGGGTGGTATTAGGGGATGATAAAGGGTTTTGGCCAAAGATGGATCATTATATAATGAGTGAATATTTTGTTTCAAGTAATTAAGATTTAATTTTATCAGACTAAAGAGATTATAGTCAAGGTCAAGCAGAAGTTCATCTCTACATTATACAAGTATGAACATGATTGGGTATGGGTCGTAAGTGAAATCAAATTGCTTGCTAATGATTGATTGAAAAGATGTAAATGGGTGATGACAAATGAAAAATAGATTAGAGTGTCATAAGTTATTTCCACTACACACAATCAAATAAAAACTTGAATTTAAAAAAATATGGGAGATCAGAGATTTATAGCATTGAAAAGAATAATTTTTCAATCCTCATTTATGTATAACATTAAATACGAGATTTGATAGATAATGGTTTGGAATATAAAAACAACATTATACGATAACATTTTAAATTAAAACTCAATATAAATTAGATAGATTAACATAATTAAAATGAAAACTTCAAAAAATGCATATAGTCACATGTACAATGTCAATAATACATAGATTGCCATGATAGACATACAAAAAATTACAACATCTACCAATACAATATCTAATGTCGAGTGAATGTCATATACACATATACAATGTCAAAAATTCATACATTGCTATATAGGCATACAAAAAAGTACATCTCATAGAAGACATCCTAATCATCAAATAACCTCTCTCTCTTTGCCTTCTTTGAATAATACTATCCCTGGGATGCCCTATTGGTAGATTGAGATCCCTCTAATGTCTTGGATTGTTCCAAGGTCTGACTATGGGTCCTATGCTCATATTTCGTTTGCATTTAAACTTATTCAAATACAAGTATTATTACAAAATTAACATAAAATACATCCAACCACTTGTTATGAAATTAATTTTAAACTAGAATAAAAATTCATTTAAACATGTACTTAATGCAAGCTCGTGGTCTTGATCAATCTATTTTTGATGCTCCAATGAGTCAGTGGCAAGCTCGGCTATTTGAATAGGCATTTGAAATAGGGAAGAAATATGAGAAGTTGCCCTACTAATCATTTGACTGGTACTATCATATGTTATGGGACAAATCTACATACAAAATACATTCACATAAGTTATATTTACCCCAAATATGTAGTAAAATTATTAAAACAAGTCTATTTTTAGATTTCAAAATTACAAGTTAATATATACCTATGTCAGTGCCTTTGCAGATGACATTAAAGTAGTAATGTCTATGTCTGCCTCGGCTCACAGTGATGGATGAATGTCTACTTGATCCATCATATGAATTTAAACAAGGTCTCACTTACTTTTATATAAATTAACAAAGATATCTATGGCAAGTTTTACTCTTTTATTAAACCAAGAGTGTATTTAATAGCATTGTACTTGAATTGTGAGATCCTTGATAGGTAAATTTAACTTAAAATTACAAGCCAAATATAAATAGACTAAATGTACATAGAACATAATATTAAGTGAAAATTTTACCTCTGTATAATTAAAATATGTCATCCTAACATAGACAAATGTAGTAGCAGATAGGCTAGGAAATGGATCAAAAAATGTAAACAATGGCTGCATCAAATCACATGCTACAAATGTTGACTATAATGATGAAGGCACTGTCACCTTTTGGGACATAAAAAATGATATATATATATATATATATATATATATATATATTTCAATTTCTATGTAAATTAATTTTTATCTAAATTAAATTTTCAATTATGACTTAAATTTAACATGATATTGATATAAAATATACATGCATCTATGTAGTGGTTGATGTCTGTACACCAAATATGCGTGCCAAAAAATCATCACTCATAAGTATATTATCCAATCTCTTTGAACCACCAGCTCCATCATCATCAAAAATTCTAATACATATAAGTCCACAAGATTTACAAGGGTGGGGTCAGGTATGCACACTAGGTGGTGTATCTCTAGCATCGGTCTATAAGAGCCTACTCATATGTTGAATGAGTGTATCAGTGAGTGAGAAAAGTGCATGTTGAGTTTTTATTTCCATGACCTACTTAACTACAGAGGGCATATTGGGTTAAAGTAGATTTTGAATATGGATCCTTGTAGGTTGATTAGGTGTACGATGTGCACTTAGTTAATCCTGTGTAGAGCCTTTCTCTTGGCCCTGAAACTCACTAAAATCAAAATAGTTTAGAATCTCATTGAGTACAAAATCATAGTATATTTTATTCAAAAAATATAATGGGACCTCATGTTTTTTACATGGTGGATAATCGAACACCATCCAACATCGATATTAAAAATTAGTTGTGATTAAATTATGTTGGCAGCAATGGATTGGAAAATGTTTTGTAGTTACTGGAAATAGTGCATTGGTGGTTGGGTCAATTAATAAGGCACAAATGGAGGCTTTTGATATGTCTTTTTTCTTGACCTCATATGCTAATAATTTTTACCATAATAAGCCTTACAACTATCTAGATATGAATCCCATATGTCAATTTGACTCATTATAGAGTCAATTTGACCTAACAATGTCTATAAGGAATTGGATAGATAGGTGTGTTGGGTGTTGGTGGAAATGGGATCCATTATTATCCAATTTAATTCTTCAATTTCAATTATATTTTCCATAATGTGGTCAACTAGACTCCCTTGATTTCTTGAGGGATTTTGTGGAACTATAGGAGGGTTAGGCTGAGGAACAAGAGGATTAGGTGGAGGGTTAGGATGAGGATTAGGCTAAGGAAAAAGAGGGTTAGGTGGATGGTTATGTAGAGAAACAAGAGGGTTAGTAGGATGGGTTATTCAAAATAAATAAATTACCAATTAAATAATGAAAATAACAAAAAATTACTAAAATTAATAAATAATGAATAGATTTTTTAGACTTACCTCTTCTACGTGGAAACATCATCAATTAGCATATTTTTGGGATAAATTATGGCAAGGATTGGCCTCAAGAGGGTAAAATGCGATTGCAGAGTGGAGGAGAGTGAGGGAAAAGATAAAACATAAACACAAAATGAGGAAATTCTGCATTCGGTTCAGTTTTTATTTTTTTGTGACATAGGGAATGCGATCACATTGTTAACATGATTTTGATCCCTATTTTAAAATAACACAATCATGTTTTTTTTAAATGGCATAATTATGTTATTTAATAATGCAATTATGTTATGGCTTGATAATCACTGAGCCATAATTCAAATAAATTAATCATGTTATTTAATTAATGTGATTGTGTTATGGGAAATGTCTAAAGAATCATCCCCCAACTTTGTCCACATACCCATTAGGTCTATGATAGTTAATGGAACTTAGATTTAACAATATCCTATCTGAAATTCAAATGTATGGTTTTTTGAAGACTATGAATACATAGGAATATACTGCACTATTCAAATTTGTTTTTTGCAAAAACTATTCCATTACTCAAATATCACGGGATGCCATTAAAAAATAATATATAGAAGGTTCATGAATTTGAACATTAATCAATTATTTCTACTATCAATATTAGAGTAGATCATAGTGGTTCATTGGATTGAAATTTCAATATATAATGAGTTCTCAAATGTAAATATTTTTAATTTTACCAATTTTTTTGAATTTTTAGAAAGTGCATATAAATTTTAATTTCAATTACTTAATGACATATTTTTGGGAGGTTAGTTTTCCCAAATAATCTTCCACCTTCATGTGGATGGCATCATTAGTATATAATTTCATATTTTTGAAGCTGAAATAAGCGTGATAAAAGCTCCAAAGTAGGTTGGTATTATTATTACAAAATTCCATACTCTCTTGAGGCCAAAATGGGTACTTCATCTCCTAATAAGTTATCTTCATAGCTATTTATCATGGGAACACATAATTTTTGTATCCAAATGTGTTCGAAGTGATGAATTTGCAACGGGAGGTCCCATAAGTGAAAATATTTGTTGGAAGGGCATTTTTTAGGCTAAAATGGGTAATTTATACCTTGACCAGGCATTATAATATGTAATAACATGGTCCTATAAGTTATTCACCACCATTTATTTGGTCTTATTGTTAGTTTTCATCCATCAAGCATCGAAGGCGGATATCTCCAATTACAGCTTCAATGTTGATGACATTTATTATCAGTGTGTATGCATTCTAGAGAAGGTGTGAAAACACATATATAGGTGGATTTGAATCTCATGGTATTGGGAACATGTGTGATTTTACTATCTATATGTGTTAGAAGTGATGTATTTTCAAGGGGACGACTTGAAGGTGGACATGTCAATTGGAGGACAAAGATTTATCTCTTAACTACATAAAGGTTGCATTTCAACACTGATTAGTATACCATATGCCATGTATTCACTTGTTATTTGAGATCACCATTCTCTAGGTTGAAACTAAATGTATTCAACACACACATGAGAGTTATTTTATTTTTTATAAAAAAAATATACAGTTTCTATTTTACATATGTCTAAAGTTGGCATACAAAATTATAATTTTCTCATATTGGAAAGAGTGTTTTTTAGGATGGAACAGGTACTCTGTCACATGATCGACCATGAAAAGATGTTAATAACTTCACATTATATTTTATTCACCACCTTTGACATGGTGGAAGATTCATTGTTTAGCCACAAAGCATCAGAGTTGGAAATCTCCTACTATGGATTCAACATTGACAACATTTATTGTAAGTACTTCCCTAATCCAAAGTAGGTGTAAAAAGGTTAATCCACATGGATTGGGATATTTTTATCATAATAAAATGTATGGTATTATTATGCAAATATTTTTGAAGTAATGTACTTTCAAGGGGAGGTCTAGGAGACATAAATTTCAGTTGGAGGACATGAACTTGTCTCTTGACTGCATAAAAGTTACTTATCACCACTGATTAATATATCCTCTGCCATATATATGTATCTTATGTTTGATCACAATCATCTAGGGTAAAATTATAGGTATTAAAAATTATATTTTAAGTTATTTTATTTAATGAAAATGATATCTGATTTTATTTTTACAAGCATCTGAATTTGGCAAAAAAAAATATAATTTTCTCATATTGGGAATTACATTCTTAAGGCTAAAATGGTAACTTTGTCTCATAAAATAAAATGATCTTAGGAAAATTAATTTGTCATAGATGTTATTTTCCACCATGAACATGGTTGAAATGCCATTTTATAGCCACAAAGCACCAGAGGTGCATATCTCCAACGATGGATTCAAAGTTGATAATATTTGTTGTAAATGTTTCCATGTTCAAGAGCATAAGTAAAAAAGTGCATCTTTGTGGATTTTAAGCTTGTGGTCATGGTAAAATTATTTATTTCCCTATCTATATGTGTTTTTAAGTGATATATTTGTAATAGGAGGTCTCTAAGCCAGAAATGTCAGTTGAAAGATAAGAACTGGGCTCTTGAGAGCATAAAATTTACATCTCAACATTAATTAGTATACCACCTGCCACATATTCATCTCTTATGTTAGATCACAATGATATAGGGTGTAATTATATATATTTTAAATGCATGTAATGTTTTTTGGTTTATGAAAATTACTTATGGTTTTAGTTTTACATGTGTTTGAAGTTGACCTAAATAACTACAATTTTCTCATTTTGGGAAGGAGGTTCTTGAGGCCATAATGGGTACTCCATCTATTTATCAAGCATGATCAGAGGATAAAAACTTATTAATAGACATTATTTTTGAGCCAAGCATGGTGTAAATTCCATTTTTAAACCATGAATCACCAGATGTGGAGATATCCAACTTCGGCTTCAACATTGACAACATTTATTGTTAATGTTTATGTGTTCCAAAGTAGGTGTAAAAACTTACATGGTTATGTGCATAGAATTTGGGGATTATTCCATGGAAATTTTAGGTAACATTATCATGTTATTCAATTAACATGATTGCCTTATTGAAATTATGAATTAGTAATAATTGAGCCATAATGTGTACATGTTGTTGAGAAAATAATAATGCATACGTGTTGTTGTAAATTCAAATAATGCATACATGTTATATAGTGTACTACATAATGCATACACATTATATAATGAATATTCATTGCTTTGTTTTAGGTCCAAAACCAACTCTATGAGCATTTGGGAGTTGCACGTAAAACTAAATTTGTCCATAAGCTTATATTTACTACTCTAAATGTTAAGTATAAGTTTACATTTATATTATCAGTCACTTTACATCTAATAGATTTGGTCTCACAATTGTAATGGTAACAATATAAATGTAAACTTATAATTTAAATTTATTTTAGTAGATATAAGAAATTAGGGTCACTCAGCATCTGATAGAGTTGGTCTCATAGTTACATGCCTTAATATGTGAAAAATATTTTTTCAAAACCTAATCAGGTTAGTACTTAGGTATTGTTAGGGTCTAAGTATTGAACCTAAAGATTTTACAACATAACTTTTGCAATTGATATCCATTTTTGGTAAATATATAGTCATTTTTAAGTTTTTTGTGCCTTTCAGATTGATTCTTGGAAATTTTAAGAGTCTTAGGTTTGTTAAAATTGAAGTTTGAAAACCACTCACTTTGAAATTGATACAAAGTTGTGTGATTGGGGTAGCATAATTCACATTGATGGCATACACAAATAAAACAACCACTTTGTGTTAATTTGACTTATTCATCATCCTTCCCTCATCCTTGATCACTTCCTACTCATGCCTCATCACCCCTACTCACTCTCTCATAATTCTTCATTGTCCCTAATCACTCCCTCATTGACCTTCACTATCCCTAGTCATCTCTAATCACTCCTTTATGATCCCTGATTACTCCCTCATTGACCCTCACTATGCCTTATCATCCCTAATAACTCACTCCTTGTCCCTCCTCATCCTTCATCATGTTTAATCACTCCCTCATCATCCCTAATCACTCCCTCATTGGCCTTTACCATCCCTAATCACCGCTTCATCATATCTAATCACTCCCTCCTCATCCCTCATCATCTCTAATCAATCCCTTATATACCCTCACCATTCCTCATTATTTATAATCACTCCCTCATTTCCACTCACCATCCCTCATGATTTAGAGCCCTATTTCATACTCTACATGTCCAAGCTCTTTACCAATATCCACGTAGCTTTCACTTTGTTTTTTCTTACTTGATCTCTATATTTGGACCTTGCACACATTTCAAATTCACATCAAAATTTTATTCATTTGATTTATTCTCCACCATTCTTCTGATGGTGTCACTAAACTCTTCATTATATTCTCCTTACTCAATGCATATAATCTCTCTTACTTTGAGACTATCTCCCTTACTAGTCTTTACGCTTTATAATAACTTAGATAAAATATTATCTCTAGTTCCTTAGGCTTCAATAGGGCTTTGAAAAACTTCCTTCCACTCCTTTGAGTTCTCTCTAATTCCTTCTCAACCCTACATAACTTTCAACATAATCTTCATATTAGATACTACCTCTTACTCTGTCATAGACTCTTCTTGTACAAACCCAAATCATCAAATCAACCTCAATTATAGATACCTTGTAATATATCCCATTTATTCACAAAGTTACAATCTTTGTTTTAATTATTTGATAACTTCTACTGACTCTTTCTATTCTCTGATTAGGTCTTTCAGTTTCTTTCTACCTTGTCTACCACACAATACTCCCCCATCCATACTTATACAACTTATAAACACTATATTATATTTTTGAATGTTGAAATCCAACTTTTCACCAAATTTCATGTATATTTTTAAAATTACAACTCCTAAAAACTCAATTTGAAATTAAAAACCCTAATGCAAGGTTTGAACTGGTTTCACTAACCCAAGAAGTGTCAAAATGAGAGTTTAATCTTCCAAAGGTGTTTATAATGACTTTGACTATTGGAATAGGTTTGATTTGACCCTATTAACATTTTTCAAGTGTTATATTTCCCTTTTAAGCTATATTATATTGACTTAACCAAATTTGAATAGATTGTGTACTCAGTCATAGGTCTGTAGTAATCTGATAAGAGGTTATTTTTTAGAATTCATTTAAAAAAGGGTTATAAATCAAAATTAAGGTTGAAAAACCTCTGCACAATGTTTAAACACTTTAAAAAATCAATTCCTTCCATTTATAACACTCAATTTTCCAATTTTCATGAAATACCACTTTGACTGTGTTAAGTTTTTTGATGACTACAGGTTTGTGTTAGTTTTATTTTTGCTCATCCAAATATATGAAAGCTAATTGAAAGAATGTAAGACTTAATTATAATATTATAATCAACTCACCAACATATTAATTTGAATTTTCACTCCAATACATGCATATACCTTCTCACACAGATGTATACTTAAAACTTTTGCTCATAGAATATAGGGTTGTGTTGTTTAACATAGAATGTCCTTAGCAGAATAACAACATAAAATGTTTAAATACTATTTATAAATTGTTATGTGAAGTTTATAATTACTCATACATTCCAAAATCCCACCAAATATAATCTCCTCTTCCACAAGACTCTGACCTTCACTCAGATTTCAAGGCATAGTTTGTAAAAGCACAAGGTATATAATTTGTAATCCGAACATTCAAAAGATTTGAAACTCAAATGAAATTTTTTATAATAACCATCAAATAAAATGTATTTTTAGCTTACCACTCACATAAATATCACAAATAATTTGTTACTAATCATGTTTCATGATCATGCACACTGTCAACTATCTTTGCACATATTCAAGAAGATGTAGGGTATGTTTACTTTCTTGTCTAAAACTAATCAAAACTTGTCTTTATTCACTTGTTTGGGGTTATTTAAATTCATCCTTTCAAATCCTACACCCTCCAAATCTTTTTAATCTAACTTTGAATGTAAAATAAGACATGGACATGACTCTTATTACCAAATAACCATCAAATGAATTCTAACTTCTTTGGTATGTTGAGAGTGTCCTCAACTAACTCAAATACTAACATATTTCTCAAATATGAATTTATTTATATGTGTTGTAACATCCTAAAATCCTTGATAAAGTCTAACCACACTAAATTCAACATTGGTCTTCTTGAAACAAGATTGAAGTCTCTATGAAAGTTCAAAAATTCAAATGAAATATTTGGTGGGAAAGTCCAATATAAATATAATTAAAAATTGACACAAAACTAGAAACTTAGAAAGACTCCTATATACTTATTATGAACTTGACCACCTTTTAAATACTTTAAACATGTAATCTAGATCACTGTTTATATCAGGTAGTGTTGCTCTTACATCACCTCATCATCCCTAATCACTGCTTCATCATACCTCATCATCTCTAATCATTCATTCCTCATCCCTCATCTCCCCTAATCACTCCCTTATTAATCCTCACCATCACTCATCATCCCTAATCACTCCCTCATCCTCCCTAATGACTCCCTCATTAACCCTCACCATCCCTCATCATCCCTATTGACTCCATCATCATCTCTACTCAATTACTCCTCATCTCTCCTCATCCTTAATCACTCCATCCAATACCTTGATGGTGGTATTTTGTTGGAGTTTAAAAAATTTAAGAGATACAAGTGGAGATTTGAGTGATAGCATAAAATATAAGATATAATAATCAAAATGATGTGGAGGCAAATTTAAAACACAAATATTTAACACCTATGAAAGAATATGGGACTATTAGAAATGCTGTAATTCACAATTGAAAATCCACCAAAAAAGAGAAGCAAGTAAAACCACCATAGCACCAAAAATGGGTAGTAAATACATGAGGATCACCAAGCTATGCGATTTCTTAAAACCAATCAATTGTTTTTCATATGAGGACATTTTATGATCTAAATAATTATATTTAAATCCTTATATTTGTATATATATTTATTGAGTCATCATACTAGATAGTGGAAAATAATTTTCAAATTATTAGAACAAGTAGTCCAAGATTGGAAAGTGGTGCTTAATCCATAACTTCAATATTCAATCCAATGAAGAGTGTCACACTATGAGCTCTCTACTTGCACATCTTGAGAAGTGGGTACAAGTTACCTATCAATATAAAACATTAAGTAGATAATATATTATGAACTCAATGATATGTTTGGTACTAAAAATATATATACATCCCCCAACAAGAAATTATATGAATTAAAAATATTGTTTCATTAACAAATGTAGATCAATGGTGAGACAATACACTTCATCATTTCTAATAAAAGTTAGAAGAATTTAATTTCTCCTAAATTATATTTTCAAAAATTTAACTTGAAATTTATACATCAACTGTAACCATACGCTAGTGTATGGTCTAGTATAGGCCTTAAGAAAAGGATCGCCTAGTAGTGTCACTTGGTGTACAAAATCAAACTTTTTAAAGATGCAATCCTTTGTCACATCTAACCATTGTAGGTGTGTGATGTTTTACATGTGGTAAACCATGTATTTAACATTGACATGTAGTCTATGAAGTAAACCCTTGAAATTTTGTGATATATTGTCAGGTTTTGTAATACCATATATCGTAGTTAGTTCATAAGCTTTTAGTCATTAGTATCAGGAAGTGTAAGAATATTAGCAGTTATAGTAAGAAGTATACTATTAATGGTAATAATTAAATGTTTAATGACATCCTTATGTCACCATATCATAGTGTGGTTTATCCAACAATAACAAAGGTGAAATAATTGAACATAAACTAGATGAATACAAGGATATCTTTCAGTCACCTAAATAAGTTCTTGCATACTATACACTAAACAATATTATTGATTTGATCCCTTAACTACCTCTACCTCAAACATATTTATACAACATATCATTTCTAGAGAATGAATAGATCAAGTGGTAGATCAATGAAATCATGGATAATGGACACATCATGCCCAAGTCATTACCTTGCAAAAACCCAATTATGTTTATGCCAAAGTTGTGAATCAATTAAAAAAAATCTTAACAAGATTAACGTGAAGAAATATTATCCTCATTTAAATATTAAGGCATTTTTCTACCATATCCATGGTGTAGAAGTCTTTTCCAAAATTTATCTTAAGTTTAGGTATCATCATATTCATGTTAGACCTTTCGAAATTTGGAATATAGTCTTAAAAACAAAGGAAGGATTGATTGACTAGTTGATTATGCCTTTTAGGTTAGCTCATATAACAAATTCATTCATTTCAAGATGTTGAATGGAATCCTCAGGCCCTTTACCTATGCCATTTTTTTAATCTACCTTGATGACATCTTAATCTTTCGAAAACATGGGATGAACATCTACACCATGTTGAACTAGTGTTTCACATTTTGCAGAAACATATTTTTGTGACAACATGAATAAATGTTCATTTTTCATTCAAGAGATAAAATATTTGGGACACATTGCACACACAAGGAGTGCATGTGTGAACCTAGCCAAGATTTAAGTTATATAAGAATGGGATTAACTAAATAACTTTGCATCTGATTCAACTCTTCTCAGAACTAGAAAATTATACAATAGATTTGTGTTTAATTTTTATCTTTTGAACCAAACTACCAAAGGTGGAACCGAAGAAATTTTCATTTAGTCAGCTGCACAACAAAGGCAATTTTATGAACTAAAATTTAGACTCTATTTTGGGTTAATACTTATGTTACTTAACTACAAATTTGGAAGGTCATTCAATTCATTCAGTAATAAAATTGACTATCATAAATGGGTATTGACAACACAAGTCCTAGAAATGAGTTAATTTCTATTATGATGGATTATATAACATATAATTGAAATCAAATATATATTTAGAGTATATACTTATGCCACATGATGAGGGAGTGATTAGAGATGGTAAGGTCAATGATGGAGTGATGAAGGATGGTGAGGGATGGTGAGAATTAATGAGTAAGTGATTAGTGATGATGAGGGATGAATAAATATTGATTAGGTATTATGAGTGATGAGAAGTGAGTGATCAAGGATGATGAGGGATGGTGATAATCAATGAATGAGTGATTAGGGATGATAATCCTGAGTGATTAGAGATGATGAGAGATAATTAACATCAATAAAGGAGTGATTAGGGATGAGGAGGGATGAGGAGGTAGTGAGTAGGGATGAGGAAGCAATTAGGTATGATGAGGGATGAGGAAAGAGTGATTAGGGATGATGAAGGATGGGGAGGGAGTGATTAGGGATGATGAGGTATAGTGAGGGTTAATGAAGGAGTGATTATGGATGATAAGGGAGTGGTTAGAGATGACCAAGGATAGTGAGGGCCAATGAAGGAGTGATTATGGACAATGAAGAATGATGAGAGAGTGATTAGGGGTGATGAGTCATGAGTAGGGAGTGATCAAGGATGAGAAAAACATTATGAACAAGTGAAATTAACACAAAGTGGTTGTTTGTTGTGTGTAGGTCATCAATGTGACATGCTACCCTAATCACACCACTTTGCATCAATTTCAAAGTGAGTGGTTTTCAAACTTCAATTTTGACAAACCTAAGACTCCTAGAAATGCCAAAAATCAATATAGAAGGCAAAAAAACCTAAAAATGACTACATGTTTACCAAAAATGGATATCAATTACAAAATTTATGTCCTGAAATCCCAAGGTTTAATACTAAGAGCCCAAAAATGCCTAAGTACTAACTTGATTGGATTTTGAAAAACTATTTTCCACATCGTAAGGAATGAAACTATGAGACTAACTCAAGAAAATGTTGAGTGACCCTAATTTATTATATTTACTAAAATAAATTTGAAGTATAAGAAATTAAATGTAACAATATAAATTTTAACATTTAGAGTAGTAAATATAAGCTTATGGACAAAGTTGGTTTCATGTGCAACTCCTAAATGCTCATCAATTTGGTTTTGGACCTATTAAAAAATTAATGAATATGCATTATATAATGTGTATGCATTATGTAGTACACTATATAATGCATACACATTATTTGAATTTATAATAATACGTACATATTATTTTCTCAATAACGTGTATGCGTTATGGCTCGATAATTACTGAGACATAATTTTAATAACATGATTGCATTAATTAAATAATGTGATCGTGTTATCTAAAATTTCCATGACATTATCCCCCAACTCCATGCACATACCCATGTAATTTGTCACACCTACTTTGGAACACATAAAAATTAACAATAAATGTTGTCAATGTTGAAGTTGAAGTTGGATATCTCCACATTTGGTGGTTCATGGTTTAAAAATGGAATTTACACCATGCTTGGCTCAAAAATAATGTCTATTAATAAGTTTTTATCCTCTGATCATGCCCGATAAATAGATGGGGTACCTATTATGGCCTCAAGAACCTCCTTCCTAATATAATAAAACTTTAGTTATTTAGGCCAACTTCAAACATGTGTAAAACTAAAGCCATAAGTCATTTTCATAAACCAAAAAACATCACATGCATTTAAAATATCTATAATTTCACCCTATATAAATGTGATATAACATAAGAGATGAATATGTGGTAGATAATATACTAATTAATGTTGAAATGTAAATTATATGCTCTCAAGAGACAAGTTCTTATCTAATTGCAAACTTATACTTAACATTTAGAGTATTAAATATAATTTTATGGACAAAGTTGGCTTCATGTGTAACTCCAAAATGCTTGTGGAGTTGCTTTTGTACTTATAATAAACCAATGCATACACATTATATAATGCATATGCATTGTATAATATATTATATAACATGTACATGTTATATAATGCATACACATTATATAATGTGTATGCGTTCTATGACACGTACACGTTATTTGCATTTAAATTGAAAACCAAGCCTTTAGGCTTGAAAATGGCTTAGATTTTTGAGCCAAAGGCTTGGGACTGTGCATCTATAGCTGAGACTAAGAGTTTTAGTAAAAACTAAAAAAATTCAAATATATTCACTAAATATGCTATGGATTTCAACATCAAAATTCAAAAAATTATTACCGTTACGATGAGAACATTGTCCTCTTTCTAAATGTATGAGTTTTATAATTTTTGGGCTATTTTAAAGGTTCAAACTATATTTACTTTTAACAACACCTTTTTTAGGCCACTACATGCCTCGCCCATACATGCCTATTCATGTTTATCTAATTTTTTTTTCATTTATCCAAGTGAAAAACAAATTATATGGTAAAAAATTAGGCCTATTTATACACACATTAAAAAAAATCAAGGTTTTTTTAGGTAGTTAGGGTGGGTCGCATGGCCTGCTATCCCTTTTTTTGTCAATTTTCAGGATATACTTAATTGCAAAATTAATAAAAAGTATTCATCAAAAAAATATAAAAAAATGTACGTAACACACTGTAAGATCTTATATAAATATTCACTAAAGGGTTTCTAACAATATTTAATCATGCTCAACAAGTGGTGGGCCATACAGAATGGTACAATTCAAATTTTCTTAAAAAATAGGATGTCCTCTTAAAATTTTAGATGTTTGACCTATTTATACTTAGCCATTTTTCAAAAATAATAGTTTTTTTTAAACTAGACTCAAAATTATACAATTCATGTTTCTATACAAAATTCAAATTTTGGTGTAGCAATTTCTAATTATCTGCAGAAGTTCACATTTCTAAAATTTTATAAAAATCATGTCCCTGGGTAGGCCCTTTTTTGTCCCCCCAAGTTGGTGCACTTACCCACATCAATGTGGATTTGGATCTTGTGGTTATGGTATAAGATATGATTATCTTATATATACATGTTGTAAGTGATGTATTTTCAAGAGGAGTACTCAGAGGTGGCAATGTCAATTGGAGAATAAGAAGTTGTCTCTTGATTGCATACAAGTTATATTGAACAACACTGATTAGTATAGCGTTTGCCATAGATTAATCTCTTACATTCAATTACCATGATATAAGGTGAATTTATATGGATTGAAAATTAAATTGAGAGTTATTTTGCTTATTAAAAATGACTTATGATTTTCATTTTATGCATGTTTAAAGTTAGCCTAAAAATTACAATTTTCTCATATTATGAAGGATGTTTTTGATGTCAGAACGGGTACTCCATCTCTTGACCAGGATTGATCACCCAAGTGACTTTAGAGATTGTGGTATTGTAAATATATGTAATTTGCCTATCCAAACATGTTATAAGTGATGTATTTTCAAGAGGAGGTCATGAAGGTGAAAATTTTAGTTGGAGGACAAGAACTTGTCTCTTTATTGCATAAGTGTTACATTTTAACATTGATTGGTATATTGTCTGCCACATATTCATATAGTATGTTAGATCACCATAATCTAAGGTGTAACTATAGGGATTAAATATTCACCTCAAGTTTATTTTGGTCTTTACAAATGACTTATGATTTTAGTTTTACATGTGTCTAAATTTGGCCTAAAAACCTATAATATTCTCATATTAGTAAGGATGTTCTTGAGGCTGAAATGGGTATTTTGTCTCTAGATTAGGCATGATCAGAGAAAAATAACTTGGTCCTAGACATTATTCACCACCCCAGATGTGGTGGTGGTGTCAATTTTCATCCATGAAGCACTAGAGGTGGAGATCTCTAACTATAGCTTTAACATTGATAAATTTGTCATCAATGTTTCTGCATTCTTGAGCAGCTATAAAAAATACATCCTAGTGGATTTGGAGGATATGGTCATGGGAACACATGTTATTTTCTTATCCCTACATGTTTAAAGTTATGGTTTTTCAAGGGGAGGTCCAAGAGGCAAAAATGTCAGTTCGAGGATAAGAACTTGTCTCTTGACTACATAAAAGTTGTGTTTCAACACTATTTAATATACCATCTAACACAAATTTAACTCTTATGTTTGATCATCATGCTCTAGAGTGTAATTATAGCTCTTAAACATTCACGTTAATATTCTTTTGGTTCTTTCAAATAACATACACTTTTAGTCTTACATGCATTTGAATTTGGCCTAAAAATATATAATTTTATCATATTTGGAAGGGTATTATAGAGGTCATAACAAGTACTCAAACTCTGGACTAGGCATGATCAGAGGCCAAAAACTTGGTCCTAGATATTATTTTCCACCTATTACATGGTGAAAGTGCCAATTTTTAGATAAGAAGATTCGAAGGTGGAGATCTCTAACAATGGCTTGAATAAAGAGATGATAATTTGGCCATTTCTACAGATGTAGATCTTAATCAAGTCAAATTAATCAAATTACTAAGACATTTAATATTCATGTTGGTGCTCTAAGTCTTTTTTTTTTTAAATTATAAGAGTCTCTCTTCATTTTCATTGTATCCTTTAATATACCTAGGCTATTATTGGGGAAGAACTTGTAGGGAAACGCCAAAGAGTATTAATCATAAGAAGAATAAAGCTTGGGATGACCCTTAATTGAAAGATAATTTTAATAAGGACAATATTAATTTGAGCATCAACAATGTGAGGAGTAATAAGTACCAGTTTTCTAGGGAGAATAGTGACACTAGTGTCCTCTCCTTGTGTATTATCAATTGTTGGTACATCTCCATTTGGTGGAGTGATGATGCAGGGGGAAATAAAAATGGATGAAGCGAGTATGGAAGGGAATGTCGAAATGCATAATGGGTGTAGTCAAAATGTTGGGTGATACAATGAGTGAGTTGGGTGAGGCATTTGTGGGAGATGGAATGGTACTTGCAACTTGTGAGCTCACAACATAGGTATAAAGAATAATTAGGGTAGAAAGCCTTAAATAAACAACCTCAATTTATGAAAAAATAATTACTTGGCTTGACTTATGGTAAAAGATAATATCAACCATAATGGATGTAATAACAGGTGGCACAATGGTTTAACTATTAACAATTAGCACATGTACACAAACACAAACTTAAATAATATTAGGCTTGAAATTCTAGGAACTAGGACAATAATGGGAATTACTACATTAGGTGACATAATTATAATTGCATAAACAATGGATGGGGTATTAGAATCATTTACGAATAATACAATGGTGAGTTTAGAATAGTCAAGCTCCAAGAATGGTGTAAAAACTATACCATCAATTTTAACACGTCAATTTAGTTGAGTTATTTTTTGATGATAGTGATTTATTCAACATTGTACAAAAAGGGAATATTAAAGATGATCATATTTAAATATGGCCATACAACCATCAAATTTTAATTTTCAATAATAATGTCGGCCCAATTGTTTGCATAAATATTATCACTACAGAATGTGAATATGTATATGTATATATATAGACGGCATAAAGGCATAAAAAAGTGAACATAATATAATGTCAGGGCAATTATGTAAAGGCATACAATAAAGTACATCATGTAATACATAACCTACTCATCCAAAATCCTCCCTCTTTGGCTTTCTCAAAGAAGGCTCTCCCTCAGATATCTTAATCATAGATGGAGATCCCTAAAATGCCATAGATTCCTCCATTATCTGATTGTGAGTCATTTATGTTCATAGCTCACATGTAGCTAAAACTATTCATATAAAAATTTTGTTAGACAAATTACATACTAGACATGCAACCAAGTTCAAAAGTTGATTTTAAATTGAAAAAAAAAAACATTTAAACATGCACTTACCATAATCTTGTGGTCACACTCAATTTTATTCTAAATTTTAGTAGGCCATGGCAAGTTGAGCCTAATGCATATGAGTGTGAAAGCAAGAAACAACATGATTTGGTACCCGTTAATCATCTCAATGGAACTATAAGACATCATCGGATAACCATGCGTAGATAATACATCCATATCAGTTATATTTATAGAAGTATATAATAAAACTATTAAAACAAATCTAAATTTAAAATTCAACATTACAAGCTAACAAGCCTCAATGAGTTTTTTCAAAAATGAAATTGTAACAGAATTGACTATGTTTTTTCCTGATCCTATGGATGGAGAGATCTCCACTATGGTCATCAAATAAATAAACAAAATATGATTGTTAGTTGAAAAGATCTATATAAATAAATACATGTATGTGAAGTATAATATTTGTGAAAAGTTACCTCTATATATGTATACATTGGATGAGTAACCATAACATATGCACTAGTAGATGACCCACAATCTAGCTTTGAAAATGATACGATTGTCTCCTACTATAAAATAAAAAATTACATATATATTATTGAGTTTTATATGTAAATTTATTATTACATTTTAAATAAAAATTGTAGACACTATTTCTAAATTAAATATCACCTTAGTCTTTTCCACTTGGAAAATATATATCATGGATGTACCTTAAACTTCTATACCTTTCTTAATATCAAAAGGCTTGCTTACACTATCTCTCTATGCCTAATTATTTTTGTATTAATCTAAAAATTGTCATTCTAATGACCCAAGACTTATACATTGCCCATAATATTATAAACCTACTTATCTTCCATTTCTACAAGTTCTAGACTTTTACCTATTTTCTAACTACATGGAGATTTGCATCCCAATAAGATGCATATATTGACACAAGTTTCCTACCTTAACACAATTGTCCAATGCCCTAAAGTCATTTGATTTGAAAATGAAATGTATTCCTATGGTTTAACTAAGTGATTTAATGCAATATATTCTCCAAAGGGATTAGTATAAATATATATCAATCCTCATTCATTTCTAACTTAGAAAGGACCTGGAAAAACCTAGCAACTCATAAGGCAATTTACTAAAATCATTATATCAAGAATTCAAGTGAGAAAAGCTTCACTATTTTGTCCTATTTCTATATCAATTATAGGTACAACACATATACATGTCTTAAGTACTAAAATATCATTCTATGAGCCACATTTGCCAAGTTACAAGCTAGGTCACTATTGTACTTGCTTATCACACATTATATGATTCACACAAAATCTAACACATAAGGTAGAACTATATAAGTTTGATGCCCCATTATAAGTATTGGTTATGTAGGCAAAGCTCATTAACAAAGGGGTCTTTAGGGTATCTTGATACCATGTTCCCACTAACTCAAATTTTTCCACAACTAATATGAAGATGAAGAATTAGGTTTTTTTCTATTTGACAAGGAGTGACAGTCCATGACCCAGATTTGAATTCACCATAGCAAAGGCAACATCGAACCCATAAGAGTTTATGTGATTACATCTAGTTTTAACAGGTATTACATATGGGGCACTTGCATCCAAATTAGATAGTAGCATTGATGTAATCATTCCAAATTGATGCAAATGTTTGTAGATACATAAGTCAAATTTATAGAATCAGGTGATTGTTCCATAATCTAGATCCATTTTAGTTTCAACATGTTCTAAATCTAGATCTATATTAACATCCTAACTAGCTACGTATCTTGTTTTCATTATTATTTCAATATCTAACATATTTATAATTTATATATATTGTTCTATTTGAGTTTAGCAAATAATTGGTCTTCTTTAGAGATAGTCTACCATCCTTGTGTTGTAGTCCATATCTACCCATTTAACCCTAGATCCCTCACATTTATATTTTAAGATTAAACATTTAGTGAACTTAATATTTCATCTACAAAACCCTAGATTTTGATCTAATATTTCTTAATTCTTTGTTTCTAATTTTTTATTTAATGATATTTTACAAGTTAAAAATTAGGGTTCATTTTTTATCCATATTTTCAATATGGATGCATGTGTAGCTCATTTTATCATACAATTTTTAATTATATCAATAGAATTATATTATAATATGTTAATCCAAAGTGTCATATAGGTTTTTAAAGTGAAAAATAATACTTAATATCTCTTCAAAAATCCTTTTGTAACACTATAGAACTAGTATTTCAATGCCACCATATAAACTCTTCCAATGATGTTATAGATAAAACTTCACTTTGGGAATTATTTCATTGTTCCTCCCATTACAAGGATGTTATTTTATATGCATTACACATGACCTTTTTACCAATTAATGTGGAGCTACCATATGTAGCTTCTGTGTTATTCCATAAAATGGATTAAACGTAATATATCCTTTGAAAAGCAAGATCTACCACCACAAGACCTCATAAATTATTTCTTACCATTATACATTTAGGTTTGTGTGTGCAATAAAATTGTAAAAAGAGTCCTTGTAGATAATGGTTTAGGGCTCAACATTTACAACATATCTTTTCTTTCCTTACTTGGCATTGGGCTTAATGATTTGGAACTTCCAATATGAGCATTAAAATATTTGATAATATTTCATGAAAATTATTAGGGAATATAACATTGAACATTATTGTGGGACCCCTATATTAACTAATTTATGCCATGTTTTAACAAATGATTAAAAAAATAATATACTTTTAGGATGACCTTGGATACATAAAATGTATGCAATTCCATCTACTTTACATGCATGAGTAAAATCCAGCCATCATGGATTTATTTATACATTTCCAATGGATAGTAATCCATTCAAACATCATGCAATGATCCAAAAAACAAATGATTCTATGCCATAACTTTATAAACTTGATTTTGAGCTTAGATATTTGATCAAATATGGATACAAAAGATAAGGGTTAGGAAAATATGAGCAGGGTGTAGCTCAACCCATCTCTCTTTAAAATAACACAACATCGATTAATACACTATTATAAACACCTAAATAACTTATTTTAACTTATGTGTTTACATGAGTTTCTTGTTTCATTACTCCCATGGATTTTATAGTGTCATCTTATATCTCTCCCTCATCCTATATAGGTTGATATGAGTATACCTCTAGCCAAAGGGTATGATGCAAATGCTTATTGTGATTATCACCAAGGCCCTAGGCATTCTACAAACATATGTTTCATCTTGAAACATAAGATCTAAGACCTTATTTATGACCAAAATGTTACATATTATGATCCTTCAAAGGAAACAAGATCAAAACCTAGTGACCACCACAAGCAAAAAATATCTAACAATCATTTGCAAGATCATTCAAAGAAGGATTCAGAAGAGCAAGTGATATAAAATGCACTATAAAAACTTCGAATTAAATAAATAAAATAATAACTATGAAAAAAGGATTTAAAAATCACCTTATTCATGGGTGGTGTTTATTTTTAGCATAACCTTATTGATCCCACACAAAAAAAAACTACTTGTATTGTAATACACTTATAATAGCTTGGTTTTAACCTAAAATACCTACAAAGTAAAGAAGCTTGCAAAGATTCCCTAGGCAACATAAAATTACTAATTTCTTGTGGTCCTTAAGTGATTCAAACATGGGTTTGGGTTATACCACAAACCTATCTATATTAATTTACATTGGGCACTTTTTGTTGATATCAAATGAAAGCAAAAATTGACCAAAATGAGCAAGGTGTTTCTTTTTCTCATGAAGCAAAATGGATCCATATTCTAAATGACAGTATTGGTTCTTCTACTGCACATGTAAAACATGAGGAGGAAAATGCTATGTTAAAGATAAAAATAATGTAAAAGATCCAACTTAAGGTTGTAAGGTCTCACAAATCCCAAAAATACCAAACAAATAAATAAAAAACTTCAAAAATCCAAAAAATTATTCATCATTTACATATCCTATTAGCTCTTTTGAAAATATGTTTTTGGTTCAATGTTGGTATATAGCATATCATAATTTCCTATATACACATGTTTTAAACATATTTTTATTATGATTCAAGCATACACAGATACATGATCTATGCACCTTTTGATGTTTGGATTTCCCTCCACTCATGTTACCATAACGGTGTGGGCATCCACCTCTTTAATCATGATACATCCAAATTGTATTATGTTATGTTCACTTTACATTATCATGTTTGAGCTCCTATACTACACACACCTTTATCCATGCATATATATTTTACAATTTACTTTATATGTTATGTACTTAACACTTTTTACTAACACATATACCCAGGGACTAGTATGTTATGTTTATGTTAGTTGTTTATGCTTTCATGTATGCACTTATTTGAGTGTCTTTCCTTGATATTATGTTACTTGTTTGAGAATTCAGATAAGATCTACTATTTACGGCCCCCATGCCTTTGTTTTCTCATTGAAATTTGAATATGTCATTACTTATTGTATGTTGACATTTGAATATGGCATGTCTTACTTTGTGGACATTTGACTAAGTCATGTCCTTTTGATTGTGTAGCATTTGAATGTGCCCCTTGATTGAGGTCTACTTATAACATTATGTTTCAATTTGATTTTGAGTGATCTTTTGTGTGTGCTTGATTTCTTGCTGAGCTTGTAATCTTACTATCTATACATTACCATAATCTACATCATGCATCTTCGAACTTGGTGTGATCACATTCTTCATGCTTCAATTATATATCTACCTAGACATGTTCCCTCTATATGATACATGCCAAATTCAAACTTTACATGGTTATATTATCTTTTTGAGGTAAGGTAACTACCAATTGCTACTTCCCCTCACCTCAAAAGGAGGCCATATAAGTGGGGGCATGTCATAGAGGCATGACTTCCACATTTAGTTCTAAGATTCAAAATATAGTGGGGGCATGTTTTGGAAACATATTCTCCACACTTACACTAGTTTTTAGATTCATATTAAAGTGTGGGCATGTTTTTGAAACATGTCCTCCACATTGCTACCTATATGAATTTTCATATTTCTCCATATATAATGGTGGAATGTTTTTGGAATATTTTCTCTACACTTAAATAGTTTTAAACTGATAAAATTCATAGTTATATGATTTAGATACATATTTATGAAAATATCCTATACATTGGTACCATTGCTATACATAGTTTCATCATGAGACATATCTAATGTGCATATGATATGCAATGTAAAACTAATGTTGAAAAATCAAATTAGTATCATATTTCAAACACTTTCAAGGACTACCATCCCCCACCAAGTTGGACTTTTATGGATTGCATTGAGCCAATCTACTGTAGTAGAGTTTTTTTTTTTTTGGTATGGTTGAAGTGATTAAATCACTCAATATTACCAAATTTATACATTGAAATTGATTTTATTATTCAACCTCACCATTTTTATAGTGTGAGTTTACTTTATTCACTGACACTCGTCAGGTTATCAGTATGATTGGGCTGCACAGTTGAGCTAATCTCAACTACCAGATGGAAACTCATATATTTTTTAAGGTTGGGGGCATGTGTCCTATAATATCTCTCTCTATCTATTTATATATATGAACTTTATAGATTTATACTTCTCCTAATGTCAATTTTAGTGATTCATAATCATATATCTTCAAATCGAATTGTCAAAAGAAAATATGGTTCATCAATACACAAGTGTACTCCTAAACCTTGCTCTTTTTCAATTTAAAAATTTTAATGCTTTCAATTTCAGATTGTACACACTGATTATATACTGTAACATGCTCTTGGTTGTAGGTTGGTCACTAATAAAAAATTCAAGTTTGACTCAAGCAAAGACAAGGTCAGTTATACACACTTAAAGATGCATTTATTTTATTTAAACTAGTAATTTTATTACTATATTAAGTGAGGCAGGGAATGTAGACACTATTTTTAAATTATAAAGCACCTCAGTCTTGTACACTTGAAAAATATATATCATAGATGCACCTTCAGCTTCTAGACGTTTCCTGCAGCCAAAAGGCTTGCATACACTATCTCTATATGACTAATTGATTATCTATTAATCTATCCAATGCCATTTTGATGACCCAGGGCTTATACCTTGCTCAAAATGTTATAAACCTACTTATCTTTTATTTTTTCAAGTTTTGGACCTACAACTAATTTTAAATTATCTAGACACTTGTGTCCTAGTCAAATAGATACATTGACACAAGTGTCCTACCCTAACAAAAGTGTTTAGTGCCCTAAAGTCATCCAATTTTCAAATGAAATGTAATCCTTTGGTTAGACTAAGTGATTTAATGAGAGATATTCTCCAAAGAAGTTGGTATAAATATAATAATGTTAGAAAATTTAGTGTTCATATTGTTATTAGTAATTTATCATGTGGTAAATACTATTAGATTATTGTTTATAAATTACCATATGGTTAATATGGTAATATAGTTATTTGGTTGGTTAGTTGTATATATTGTTATAATAACAATATATTACGAATAGATTATAAGTTTGGGTTGGTGAGATATTTGAAGGATACGTTGCATCCTATTTAAAGGGAAGACATGTCCTATATATTTATATGTCACGAAAGATTTTTTAATAAAATACAATATAATATTATATTGTGTATTTGAAAATTACCCTGTATATTTGTCTTCAAATTTTTTTGCATGACTTAAACACTACATAATCTTCTTAGATTAGTAAGAGTGTTATCATAGCAAGTTTCTCTAATGGAAGATTAAAAGAAAAATAAGAGCAATTGTTTTATACTTTGCTCATATATATATATATATGAAAATAATATTTTGTGAAGAGCTTTGTAAAATAGGTTAAGTTTGATGTTTCATAAATATTAAGGGAGTGCGTTAGTGTTAACATAAATTGTATCGGAGTTATTTTGTTTTACTTTGGTGCTATACGCCTATCCAAAATTCAATTCCACCCTCATGCCATTCATAAATATATATTTTGGCATTCGCATGCATCTAATTTGGTCATTGGTGGTATCTGAACAATCAAATTTATATAGATGCATGCATTATCAAATTACAGAGAGATCATATCCGAATTTTTCTTACATCCCCTGACATGCAGTCTATGTTTCTTTGACTTTGAGTTCTGACATGTTCTCGCATGATGTCGTGTAAATACTTTTCCACGTGCGAATCATAACATAACGTAGAATATAATTCTACTCGGGTTGCTTATATTATTGTTCAAAGTTGTTCCAATAATTTCCGTGGATCAAACTTATCAAATTTTGCGAGATATGAATTGATCCATCATTGGCCACATCTATCATTCTTTGGATCGACTTTGGATTTTCTATGTTGACTCAGATTTCTACATTGACGTCCCCTATAGCTCGACATCCACAAATATAACATTGGATTTTGGCTTCGACGCAATCCATGGCAATATATAAAAGACCCTGAGAATGCATACACCTCGAGCTCCACAACACCTCTCACCGTTTTATTATTGATAATAGGTGTTATAGGTTTGAAATTTTGCTTTCAGTAATAAATTCTAGTTGATAGCTTAAAGTCATTTTATTTTATGTTTATGATTAGACTAAAATAGGGCCTTTAGTTTAGGTTTCATAAACTTCTCGTAGTAAGAGTTTATTCACTACTTTAGGTTTTATAAGTATATTTAGTTTGATGTGTACTATTTGGTTACTTGTTCATCTTTGTGTATCTATTGTGTCCAGAGTCAATTTTTATATTATTTATTTATGAATAGTAGTGTCTCTGATTATTTATATGTCAAAAGTGTTATTGAGTCAATGTCAAGTGTGTCAAATAAAATTAATATTATAAAATATTTATTATTGGGCATTTGATGTTTTATGAACATGTATTGTTTCATATTGTGGGAGGAAAGTTTTAATAAGAATAATGTGAAAATTATTGAGCTTCACCACCATATTTTATAAATAAGTAGTAGATGAAGTAGGTTGGAGGAATTGGAGGACGGAGACAATTCAAGCCTCTCATTATCCACTTACAATGGAGCCACTTTTATTTTAGTGGCATGTGTTTTATTTTTCAGTTGTGTGGTTTGATAGATGCATTTATTTTTTAGTTATTTTGTGAGAGGAACATAGGTTCATTCTTGTAGATGCATTTTTTTTAGTGTGTGTTATGATAATAATAGAAGTTCATTCCTATTCACTTATATATGTGACTATTCCTAACGAAGTCCCCTAATGTAAATATATAGTGTAAAAATGAAAAAAAAAAAAAAAAAAAAAACATCATGTTACTTGTAGAGGTTAAATAGACATATGTGTTCCTGTTCATACCTAAGTTTGTGATAAAACTTTATAAAACCATTGAAAGTTGTGCAGATGGTTCTTAATTGAGTTCCCATGTTGAGTAGGTCAGATGTGTTCCATAGAGTGAATGTTTGATAAGTATATGGTTCATGTGCATATTCCCATACTAGTTCAGTTAAATGTGTCCCTGGTAGTGCATGGTGGATAAGAAGTTGATGTGTTCCTTCTTCTACCTTCATTTCGATTTGTGTGCCAAGATCATAAGCGATCAGAGGAAGCAAGTTGTAGAATAAGTGTGAATTTGTTTTGCTACTATATAAACACTAACAGGGAGAATGTTAGAAAAATTAGTGTTCACATTATTATTAGTGATTTACCATGTGGTAAATACTACTAGGATATTGTTTTTAAATTACTGTATGGCTAGTATGATAATATAGTTTTTTGGTTACCAATGAGATGTGGGTGAGTTAGAAAAGTGGCTTAGTTATTTCAAGCTCCACCTAAGTTCAAATATCACTATGGTATATGAGGTTTAATGTGTCTATCATTAGTATTCTTGGGTCAGTTGTGACTATTGTTAGTATTCTTGAGCTAGTTGTAGCTATTTATTGGTATTTCTAGGCTAATAGTGGCCAATTATTAGTATTCTTGGGTTGATTATGGCTATTATTGGTATTCTTAGGCTAGTTGTGGCCAGTTACTGGTATTTTTGGGCTGATTGCATCTATTTGTTGGTATTCTTAGGCTGGTTATGGCCCTTGTTGATATTCTCAGACCGGTTGTGGCTATTGTTGGTATAGCTGGTTTATGTGATAGATGATCACTTGGGGATCTGAACCTTCTATTATGTCTCATACTAGTTGGAGCTCTGACCAAAAGTGAATAACTATAAAAAAAATATATAGTTATTTGTTTGGTTAGTTGTATATATATTTATAATAACAATATACCATTAATAGATTATAGGTTTAGGTTTGTGAGATATTTGACAGATATGATGCACCCCATTGAGAGGGAATACATGTCCTATATATTTGTATGTCACACATTATTTTGTAATAGAGTATAATATAATATTATATTGTGTGTTTGAATATTATCCTATGTGTTTGGATTCAAGAATTTTTGCACAAGCTAAAACACTACATAATATCCTTATATTATTAACATTCCTAACCTAGAAAAGACATGGAAACACATAGAAAATCACAAGGAAACTTACCAAAATCATTCTATCAAGCATTCAAGTGTGAGAAGCTTCCTTGTTTTCTCCTATTTCTATGTCAATCATAGGGACAACACATTTATAGGTCTAAAGTACCAAAGAAGAATTCTATGAGACACATTTTTCAAGTTAAAAGCTAGGTCACTATTGTACTTGCTTATCACACATTGTATGATTCACACATAAGTGAACACAAAGGAAAACTATAAAAATATGATGCCCTCTTTATAGTATTGGATATATAGGCAACACTCATTGATAGAGGAGTATTAGCTTGATATTGTGTGTCGACTAAACTATTTTACCCCAAAACTAATATGAAGATGAAGAATTAGGGTTTTGTTATTTGATAAGGAGCAATAATACATGACCCATATTTAATACACAAAAGTGATGACACAGAATCCAAAAGCATCAAGGTGGTCACATCCAATTTTAGTGGGTATTTAGTATGGGACACTTATGTCTAATTCAGACATTAAAATTTATGCAACCATCCCTGATCAACATAAGTGTCCATGACTATAGAAATCAAATTTCTAAAATTAGGCAACTATTCTAAAAGCTAGATCTAGTCCATTTTCTACACGTTCTAGATTTAAATATATATTAGCATCATAATAAGATGAGTATCTTGTTTTTATTTTTATTAAAATATCTAGCATATATGTACTTTCTCTATTTTTCATCTCAACATAATAAATTTAGTATATGTTTTATGTAAGTTTAGCAAATAATTGGCCTGCTTTAGAGATAGTTTACTATCCTTTTACCCTAGGCTATCTCTACCACTTTAACCATATATTTCCCAATATATATTGTAGGGTTAAATGAAAATATATATTAAATTTAACATTCAAAATATACAAGATAGTTGCACAGGTGAAGTAGAGGTTTCCACACCAAATGTATGTGCCAAAAACTCATCGGTCATAACCATAACATCTAGCCCCTAGAAAGTACCACCATCCTCATCTAAAATTTTAGTTAATATAGTACCATAAGATCTAAAATGATGTGTTATGGCATCAATGATATCTGGATCATCCACATGTCCATCCTCTCTAACATTAATGTCATAAAATTTACTCTATGCAAAACAAGGGTGTGAGTAAGCACATGCAAAGTCTCAATCTAAAAAACCTCCTTCATTCTAGAGGTGATTGTATCAAGATGACATGGATTTTGGATAGGTATGTTTTTATGTTAATTAGGTGCATGACGTGCACCTGGTCTATCCTACACAAAATACTTTCTTTGGTTTTGAATCTGAGTAGTCAAAATAACTAGGAATATCATTGAGGATAAACTCATAATTGATTTTCTTAAAAAAATACAAAGCAAACTCATATTTGTTACAAGGTAGGTAATGAAATACCATCCACCACTAGTCTCAAGAAGTATCTCTTATCAAATTATGTTAGCCCTAGTGGATTGGGAACCATTTGATTGATAATAGAGGTCAATTCATTGGTTGATGAATTAGTGAATAATATGAAAATTTGGTCTTTTTTATTTACTTATTCCTCACACCACACATTGATAATTTTTTAGAATAATAAGACATACATTTCTATTTATAATATTTCCATCTATCAATTTGACTCGTTATCAAGTCAACTTGGACTAGTAATGACTCTAAGATATTTATCAATGAAGTACAATTGGTGTTGGTCAAATGGGGTTCCCTCATTCTCTTAATTATTTCTTCAATTTGTATTTTGTTTTCCACTATATGTGTGGCCAAATCCTCTTGACTACTTAGGGGGTATTGTATAAATATAGGAGTGATATGAGGGTAAGTAGGGATAAAAGGATTAGGATTAATGTGAGGACTAGGAGAGTTAGGAGGGTTTTGTCTTTCACTTGATTGGGTTTTAAACTAAAAAAATGGTTTTAACAAAAAATAATAATACAAATTTAAAATAGTTACTAAATTTTGTGTTAGTTAATAGGAATTTAGTTTACTTACCTCTCTTCTATCGTGACATTATTTATTTGTTGACTTAATTTTCAAACTCAAGCGAACATGGTATGCATTGGTAGTTATCTCCTTTTGTAAATACAACATGAGTGTGCTTCGAGTTCTAAATGTGAAGGCTATGAGAAAATGTAGAATGAAATGAAATTGTTGAGTTTCTTTTAGTTTTTATACAATGCCAAAATACTGTGTATTAATTATAACACATACATGTTACAATTCTTATGTATTTTTAAGTGCTAAAGATGTGTATGCATTATATATTTGGTGTTTACCAAGCCTAAAAACATAATGCATTTGCATTTTTAGTGAATTCATGAAAATTTCCACAAATTATCCCCCTTCCTAACTTTCTACACTTACCCATATCTCTATATTATGTTATGAATCATCACCATTAGTACAAGATGGAAATTAATTAGAGAATGAAAAGATCATTTTTAATACAAAAATTATCTATTTCTTAAAGAACCTCTAAGGCTCAACAAACAAAGCCATAATTGTCTAAGGGGCCATATCTTATTGACTACATTTTATGTCAACTACTGCAATTACAATTGTTACAACATTTTGAAAAAATCAGATTTCAATTAGTTAATGAGGAGCTCCATCTCCTTACCCGACACATTAGAAGAATGATGGCCGATGTTGTGGATATTTCCAAATTTATACGCTAGAATAATTTCAAGGATTTTCAACAAAAATAATTTATTGCATAACCTACATGTCTTTCTTATTTCTATGTGTTTCAAATTTTGATCTGAAGTGTATTTTATAGATTTTTATTTGCATGCACCTGTAACACTCCATCAATATACCAACCTAGATTTGAACTAATCCAAGAAACATGGCACTCTATAAATATTGGGTAGAAATCAATATCACTGTCAAAACATAATATGGTAAAAAATAATGTCAAATTTAGGATGTTAGCAAGAAATATAAGAATTTTAACCTCTAAATTACCTATTCTATGGGATGGTTTGTTTTCTAGCCAAAACCTATTCAGAACTAATGTTGATATAAATCTAATCATGCATTCCATGACTGTAATTAATATACTTTGATTTCTCATAGCTGATACTAATTAAATGGTAATGTTTCTTGCATATCTACCTCTTATCTTCTTTTCGATGAAGATTGATGAAAGAAGAATCTAAGGATCCTAATTCCTTATATGTTTTTTTTTTGGTTTAAAGCTAGAGGACTTCAATTGAAGGACATATATTAAACATATTGTTTCAAATAGTAACATAAAATTCATCTCATAAAAAATTGAATTATTGCATAAAATACTTGAATATAGTGGTAACATAATTCTCATATACTATGATTTGAAAAACTCTACTCTAAAAGTAATATCCATAAACACATCATATTAGTAGACATTTAAAGTGAATAAAAATTAACCATAACTACAAGTATATAGGTATTCAACTTATTATACTCCATATAAAGGTAATTCAAATTTTTATCCAACCATGAAATCTACAGATGCACATGGAACCCATCTCAAGATATATCCTATTGTTAGAATATGTATTATCCCTTCATCTAACCTTTCTATTGTTTTATAAACATACATGAAGAGCATAAAAATAAGGAACACATGCACAAATATACAACTCAAAAAAAAGTATTCATCATGTTGCTTAACTAATTTTCTTCAAAAGAACAAACTTTTTATACTTTACCTCCAAAAATTTTATATGTAATATCCCCTCCATAGTTTCACCGAAAAGGTAAGTTATCTGGAAAAAAACATGACTAACCAAACATTTTTTGAGCATAAGAGACCATCACGGTGAAGGGGATACACTACAATGTTGATCCAATTATTTAAAAATTAACACACGTAATAGAATAATAAAGGGGAAAGACACAAGACAATTTTGAAAAATAAAGACAGCTCTCTACAAGGGAAAAGAAGAAAAAAACAAAACTAAAAATGGCCATTCATAAAAATATGAGAAATATGAATTCTTATAGAACAAGTTTTGGTAAGATGAATGCAAATCTTGTAAAATCATGAATAAAAATCACATAATTGTTTTTATTTCATCCATATGGAAAACATGAGAAATGGGAGGTAAAATAAAAATATGGAATACACTACTTGACCATGGATTTTTGGAATGCGTATAATACTTGCATTCATAAAAAAACTTATTAAACAATTTTTTTAATCATGAATTCAAGGATTAAGGTTCAAATAGAAATCTGGAATGCAAAATACATGAGTCATATCTCTAAAATTATTACTTTGTGGATACTCTTAAAGATCTTCTACCTTGAATGGATGAACCAAATATTATTTAGATGCTTCCAAAAGTGGGTTTGATATTAAAACCTCATGATGCTTAAAATTACTAAAAACTTCCTCTAATTAATTGCTACTTAGATTTTCACTAAAAAATTTATGCTTGTGCTCAACTTCTCCACATACCTTTTCTTCACCCGTGTGAAGCTTGTTATGCTAATGATTCATCTAATGTTCTTGGAAGGAAGTTAAAAATATCTCTAAAATATATCCTTCCATGACTTTTCTTTCTTGGGCTGAAATGTTAGGATCTTCTTTGAAGCACTAAACGAAGGAATGTGGTTTCATTAAGGCTTGCCTAGAATCATAAAATCTAATAAAAATGTAGATTGGATGCATTGGGTATAAAGTCAATCCATAAAGGTTTTAACACAATGTTTGTAAACACCATGAGTTACACACAGCCATGAAAATTGTATAATTTTAATGGATTATCTATTTACAAACAACAATACAAATTTCAAAAATAAAAACATTAAAACCAAATAAAGACAAAGATTGATATCATTTGTTATCTTCTATTCCATTCATCAAATTTGATAAAAAAAAAAGCATAACACACACAATATTGTATTTAGCCCTTTCCCAAGAACTAAAAGAAAGAAAGCCCCTTATATGATAACCTAAAATTATATCTTTTGTAATGTTTTCACCTGTAAAAGAAGTTGAAAATCCATGCTTTGCACTAACTCAATCTAGAACTTCTAACTAAAATCTGCCCATATTTTATTTTATTGTCTGAGCATTTTATAAAAAATAACGTAATTATTACTTTATATTTAATAAAAATAATTAATTCAATCAATGATTCAAAAGACATAGCTTTATTTGGATGCTATTCCTTGGCACCCTTTCTTGATGCTTTTCATTTTTGCTCTTTTGACATAATTTTATGACTTTAAATAAAATTTATTAATTCTAAAATTAATATAATTAAATCCTATTAATTCATCTAGTTTCCAACTTGGGACCATGAACGTCATCTTTAAAAAATCCATGGTTTTTTTTCTGTATAGTTGTCTTGTGCATTGGGTTATAGTATCAAGTAGATCATTATGGAAAGTAGAAAATTTTAAATCAACATAAATAGTTAGTGGAATTTTGATGATAAATTTTGATTATAAAAGTTTGATCTAACTATGAGACCACATCCCCTGACGGAATGTATGAGAATCCCATAACTTATTGGTTGACCAATGCATTATCTAGGATGTGTACAATGCATAGCATAAAATATGATGTCCCAAATTGGCTAATAAGCAATCATTTCATGAAAATAGTATGGAAAATAAGCACATGTTGTTAGGCCAAATAATTACCTTGAAAACTCTACCTAATTGCCTTCATCTTGCAAGATAGTTTCCCTAAATTTACAAATATATAGTATTTTTAACTACATGATGAATGAGATGCATCATGAATTAAACCATAATGGCTTACACGCTAAAATTATTAGTGAGGGAATTGTTATTAAACAAACATGTACCTAATATATTGTATGTTGAATTTTTTTGTAGGCATTATGCAAAAATATGACACAATTTTTCTTCATAGAAATGGAAAATTTATTAGGTTTTTATTTCTAATTATCTATCTACATTGGACTATCTTTTAATATCTATTATTTTGGCATGTGTGAGAGGTTAAACATGATTTAAGATCTAAGAGAAAATATCATAGAAAAAAAAAAACGTAGCCCATACACGGTTACATTAATTGCTAAGATAGATATATACCAAATTCTGGACTTGTTTCTCATATAATTTGAGCTTTCTTCATTTTGAAGTAAAATGGAATTAAAATTTTGGTATAAAAAACATCATGGATGAGAGAATTTATTTGGGAATGATTTACAGGAAAATTCCTCATAAAGGAGCATTTTTTAATCTTCTGTCGATTTAGAAAGTGGGAGGGAGATCTTTGAAGCTATGAATGATCTAGCTTAGGAAAATGTGGAACACCTATGAAAAAAATGGGTTATAGAAGATCAAAATGTCTTATAACTATGCACATTTTGTTATTAAATATTTTCAATCTTCCTACCTTAAAAAGAAAGGTGGATATTGTTACTGAAGATGTTGCCAACCATAAAAACAATGTGGATGCATCCCCACACACCCATACGCACACATTAGAAGTAGAAAATATCTTCCTTTGCATTCCATATGAAAGACATCCTTATGAAAATATGAAAATCCTCCCAATTGAACAAAATGATTGATGTTGTTGTAGAAGCCCCTGAAATGAATAATATAATCAAGATATTCAAAATCCAAATGCGTCCCCAGCCCATTAAGGGAAAAAATCAATTATTAATCTTGTTTCTATAGTTTAAACTAATAGAATAAATATTAAAGTAGGTACACTGACCAATACAACTAGAAGACCTTGTCCTTTGAAGAAAACAAATGTCATCCCACACAATGGATTTGTTGAGAAAAGATCTATATAACCTGACTTTCCTCTTGTCTTCTTCTCCAACCACGCACCCATAAGGATTACCAAAACAATAGTTTCCAAAACAAGGTAATGTGATGATAAAATTACTCCAAATTAAAAATAACGTGTCCATTAATGCATCATATAGTTATTGCATTCTGTGAGACCACGTTTTGGTGAAACAATTCGTCAAAGAATTCACCACTCCTAGATAAATTATTTAAATCTCAATTTTTGGCATGAGTTGGGAGGATGTTTGAAAGGGTATGAAATTTGGATTTACACCTACCAAATGCATTCGATTTAATAATTTCAATCCTTTCTCAATAAATCCATTTTGTGTATGTCATGAAGTCACTCATTCTATGAAATCAAATTTAATTAAGGCATTATGTCAAATATTTTAATGGGTATGCTTATATGATCCTAAATTTGGCATACATGTCTTTGATGGCAGTCATAACCACATCAAAAGATCAAATTAAATCACAATTTACTATATCTCCATATGTATGTTCCAGAGTATCATCATTGGCATAATCTATAAATTACTTAGAGAATGATAAGCTCATTTTTACTTTAAAAAATATTATTTATTAAATAACCTTCAAGGCTCAATCAACAAATCCACAACTATCTCAAAGGCCACATATTTTTTTACTAGTTTTAAAAAAAAACATATGAGGTTTCTAATGCTTTCACATGTTACATTTTATGTCAACCACATAGTTACAATTGTTATAAGCTTTAACAAAAATACTACTCCAAATTTTATATGAAGAACTTCTTCTCCTTACCTAATACGTTGGAAGGATGATGGCCAATGATGTGGATATTTATTATTGTATATGCTAGGCTTTTTAGAAAAAAAATTCTTGCATAAATTGCATGTCTCTAATGTTTCTTCATGTTGTAAAATTTGATTTGAATTATGTTTTATAGATTATTATTATTGGAAAGTTCTTGGTTGGATATAAAAAATGTGCTTGATTTTTTTTCAAGTTATTGATCGATAATTACTAACCAATAATAGAGTTCGATTCTAGATTGATCCATATTATTATGTTTCTAACTAAGTCTAATTTATTAAGAGTTATATAAGAGTATAACAATTTAAATACCAATAATCATCATAATACAATATTACTACATTTCAAACTCCGTTATGAAATATGATATAAATAATTCTAATAATAGATGAATAATAATTGTTGACCAAACAAATATTTCCTATTTATTTTCATTTACATATCAAAGTCTAATTCATCCTAGTAATACAAAATAACTAGTCATATTTTTTTGTAATTTTTCAATCTCATTTTCTCGGTAATACCAAAATAAAGGTATAATATTATTCTTGAAAATAAAATTATGGTAATTTCATCATATAAATATATCAATACAAATAATATATGGGTATCATCTACTGATTATATTTATCTACCCACATTTGACATGAGTAAAAATAATCAGAATAAGGAGTACTATTTATTGAAGTACTATATATCTATAGAATATTTATGATGAATGAAACATTAAACTAAAAAATAATAGGGAGAACCCCATTATATGGTTTTTCCTCCAACCACAAAGCCTTTAAAATCCACCACACACCTGTCATCCACTAAGAGTGTCCTTACCCTTCTATGTGTTTACCCTATTTTTATATTAGTGTGAATCATAATAGGCTAAACATGGATAATAAATTTAGATTGTAATATATGTAGATCAGGCATAAATCTAAATGTAATTGAATGGAATAAATGTGATAAAGCAATTTGATATTTATGGAAAGTACTTAGGAGATCAAGATACTTAGTCTACCATTTGACTACTTGACTGTGATTATGTTTTGTAGTGGAAACATATTAAAAGAAGTTATGTGATTCATATAGATATAGAATTGACTATTTATGTGTGTATGGTCAATAATATTAGGCCTAGATAGGAATATCAACAATACCATCTAGGATTTTTGTTACTATCATGGTTAGTTTCATCTCTCTATAATCATAAATTATGATGTGCTCGTTTAAATATACCTTTGATTGTGTGATTTTTGACTCTTGACTGCATGTGCAACTCCATAATATATATTATTCTCTTTGAAAATACCATTTATAATTATGAGAGATGAAAACCTATAAAAAATTTAAGTCTAATTGATATGAGCTGACCCCAATCACCTCCATTAATGATTAACCATTTCTTTTGCATCCATTACTCTAAAGAGGGAATCAAACAACACTTAGTTCTTACTCTTAGTTTAAATGTGCAATTTTTCCCTTTTGATATTTGAATTCACCTAGAAATCTATATTTGATCTTGACAATATTCACTCTTGACTTGGCTTGACGTGTTTCAAACTTGGTTGATGGTTGATCCTAGTGCTTGATTTCAAATTTGGGAAGAGTATGAGATATTTTCTTAGTTTGTAATAGTGTATAGACATGCTTGATAGAATTTTTTTGATTGAGTACTAATTGTGGGTTTAATTTTTATTTATATGAGTCTATTTGTGTAATTTCACATGTCACCGACACACTATGTGAATGGGTTGTCCTATGGAAATGGTTTAATTTTAAAACATATTTGTTGATAGGTGAAGGACATTAATGCCACCCTTAGGAAAATAACATCAAAATTATTTCATGAATGTGATGTTACTATCCAAGAGATATGAATGCAATTGTGATGATATGAAATTATCTTAATATGATATTTATCTATTTTAGTGTATACTGGAGTGTTTTTATAGGTAATTGATAATAAATTAGAGTGGATTATGCTCATAACTATCATGTATGCGTGTGGAAATAGTGAGTGAGAACTTGTTAGAGATGCATAAATCAAATAGGATAAGTGTAGGTCAATATTAAATTTTACAAGTGTCAAATACCATATTTTAGTGTCTACAAATACCCCCATTTTATTATAGTATTAAAATATAATTAAAATAATAGATAAAAACATTAAAAATATACAAAGTGTGTAGAAAACACCTTTTATTTGAGAGAATGACTCAAATGTATAAGCTACCCTTAAGAAAAACTTGCAATTAAAATTTAGTAGTCAATATCCATATGTAAGATCTAAAATCTGAATTATACTTGAAACTTAAAAAAACAAGGAATAAACACATATTTATGGAAATAAAACCATGTTCCCCTATAGCTTATTAGAGATGATGTTTCTTTGTTGAATCATTAGATAATTTGTGTTTCCTTCTTTAAGATCAAGGAGAGTAAGGGTGATTGTGCCCCAAGTTTGTGTTACTATACAAGGCTTTGGATTAGAAATATAAATTCCCCAACCCTCATAAATGTGGGGTAATATTAAGACCATTGATCATCATTGAACGTCAACTTCACTAACTCATATAGATAATATGTATTTAATCTTTAACTTCAAAATGATAAGTTGGTAACCACACAATAGGTTTTCTATGGATAATGCCATCATTATCAAGCATCATTGAACCTCAATGTACATTACCTAAAAATCATGAATCAAACAATGTAGATGGACTTCAAGAGTCATGTTTTCTCACTACTAATTGCCTTTGAATTGTGTTTATAAATTAAAAATCAAAATAATGCTTAATTTTAAAAGATGTAAACACACATGGACAAGTATCACAACTCAATGAATATGCACCATATGATATAGAATTACATGCATATATATGTTAAATTTGATAAAAATTATCTCAAAGGTATCTATATGTAAAAACATGTAATATGTATTTCTATAAGTTGCATGCACCCCCATGGAATATGCACTCAAGTATATCCAAAAATGTGTTTTATAACTAAAATTAATATAAAGTGAGTTTATAGGTATGGCATATGTCCCATGAATCTATACCAATGTGTAAATGTTTGTCACATATCTTAAGCACTCTGATATTCAAACATTTTGAATCTATGAAATTTGTACTATGTACCTAAAATTTAAATTTTCTATTCATGTAGGCTTGTATCTCTATGACAAGTCCATTAATATGCCCCTCTTTTGAGTCGAGGGATTTATCTTGCAAGCACTCATCTCAAAATAAAATTAAACTATCTCATGTCATGTATAAATATAATTTTATGTATAACCATGTCAACATGTGGATAATATTTCATCATAGTAATGTATATAGTATCAAGGCCATTATGTAACATATATAATGTAAGAAAATATAAGTGGTATGTTAAGATAGATATATCTATTGAGAATACAGTATACATTACCTCTGAATAAGACTACACAATAAGGAATTTCATGATGTAAATACGATAAAAACACATAAAGGGAAGATGATGATATGAATCACAACACCCATAAACATAGAAATTGCACAAGTTCAATACTTAATGTCACACAATAACACATAATGTCACACATAAGGCCAAGGTGTTGCATACAAGGGACATAAAGATGTCGCTAACAAGAAAGGATATGGATACATAAATAAGGTGCATGATTACCACAACAAAAAATGATAAGGAGTCATAAACAAATCCAAAGGGCTGGAAAACATAGATAGAAATATATAACATATCATGAAAAATCAATAGCATTGATGAAGCATAGAATAAGTCAAAACTAGTCTAGAATATTTTTCCATATATTATTTAGAAGGAGGAGAATTGGCAACTTATCATTCAAGCTATCTAATTTTGATTATTCAAAAATATTTAGGGTTTATTTTTAAAAACCCTAAATAACAACATCATATTGCATTTTTAATTTTTTTTATTTAGATATGCATTAAAATACATTTCTCAGTGTTTATTCAATTAAATCATGACATTTTAACACCTCCAAATTTTATACATTTTCATGGTTAGTACTAGGGTGTTGAGGTATTTTCTCAATAATTCAGGTTGACCTTGGTTTTTATAGTTGGTCAATAAATTTTATATGAACCCATATCTTATTTGTATTTTTTTGTTGTTTATAAATACTTATTATCTACTCCGTTATGGTCTTCATAGATAGAATGCAAGTAGAACTCTCTTTGCATCTATCATAAATTAATACAAAACTATGGGTTGCCAAGATAGTTTTTGAGATTTGATGGTATATTTTCCATCAATAATTTTAAAATGAGTCTCAAGATATTAAAAGTCTTACTAAAACTCTAAATTTATGATTTCACCAGTTATTTTCTTGAAGGGAATAAATATTTCATCCCTCTAAAGAGACACTTGGTTACATGATAATGAGATAATAATTTGATCAACATTGTCTCTATAAATAGATATGTACTAGTATTTATAAGGTGTCTGTGACAACTATCAACTCCAATCTTGAAAGATTTTTCTTTAAACAAAAAAATTGATTCTCTTGAGTTGTTGATGAATCATTGCTCTAAAATATATTTTATCCTATCTTAATGTAGTCATTTACCGTGTTGAATGTTTTAATTCATAGAACTCTAATAGTAAATCATCTTTTCTAGATTGGCCAATTTTTCCTACTCATAAAAGTAAATATTTTTGCATGAAATGTTCTTTTTCTAAATTATTTATCTGTATTTAACTGGTAGGAAATAGATGAAGTAAATATATATTGGTAAATATTCTTGAATACAATAATAATCCCATTGTAAATATATTGGTTGTTTTTTATGCCACTATTACCAATATCTATATAAGGTTCTATTTTCCAACCATAAGAATATCAAGAATCCGTTTGGTGTTTGGTAGGAAAAACCATGCCACCTTATCTGTGAAATTCCACCTATAACTCCATTTGAATGATTTTCCATAGATGTTTGGGGTTATTTATATATCCCACTTGAATAATAATTAAATGATTAGAAATACATTACATGCTTAATAAAATTGCAACTACTTCATACACCATTAGTATTAATGAAACAACCACATGTTATTGTGGTATTTATCTAGGCAACATATCTCCATAAACCACTCTTCATCTCTTTTCTCCCAGTCAATTAAACCATCAATGAATGAAATATCTATGTAGGAGGTGTGTCCAATCAAAGCCATCATTTCCTAAAATTAAACAATTAAATGTATAGGTTAAATAAAACCCATAATAATAATTTGTCAAAAACATTGAAGAAAAAGTAGTTTAAAAATGGGTGTAGTCAATCAAATGTGTGTCTGATATGTCACATGAGATAAAATGCAGGAATATATATTTCATATATAGTGATATCCCAGTGCTTCAAAGCACTAACTACCAAGGGTAAACCATACATGTAGTCGAATATCCTATCTTTGAGTAAATTCCAGTTCTAGTCCCTTGCCAGTATACCATAGTTGACAAAAAACTAAAGGATTCCTATTGCCAAGCTTTGAAAATAACTATGGTGTATTTAGATGTTCCCAAAGATACATGAAATCTTAATTTTATATATAGTGTTATCTAATATCTTTAGTTTGGATCATAATGCACCATAGATGAAAAATGGCCAAAGTCTTCCTATGGCTAAGCTTCAAAAATAGTTATGAGCTCTTGTGATATACCCAAAGGTACTAAAAGCTCAATTACGTATACAATGTTATCTAATGTCTTGAGGATTAGGGCATAAACCATCACTTCATAAAATACTAGTAAAACTGATATTTTCTTAGCCCCAAACAACAACTTTCTTTGGGTTTTAAAACTACTAAAACGCAATTTTTAATTAAATGCAAAAATTGAGATAAAAAGTACTTTCAAAAAGTGATAGAAAATTAATAACTTAGAATGTAGTACTCAAAGATAGTATTTTTTTATAACTTTTGAAAAACCAATTATTTGGAATGTAGTACTAGAAAATAATATTTTTTAATAACGATAAATAAAAAACTCGTCTATAAATATGCTACAACAGAGAACTATGTATGTGATAGATAAACAATTACAATATCATGATAACACTACTTGAAATATTATATAGAATCTATGTTGGAGCATGTTGCTATAGGAAATAGAAATAATTTTTAAATATATAGAAAACAATTTTTATTTAAGTGGTATTCAAAATGAGTTTTAAAAAATACACCAAATAAATTAGCTCATCACAAAAATATGCCTCACAATAAATGTTGTATCCGATAGATGAAAAAGTAAAATCTTAGGATATAGCTTCCCTAAATTTATGTTAAAACTATATTGGAGTATGTTGTTGTAGGAGATAATTAATTAGTTGTAAATAATTTGTTTTACATGAGGTATAATTGCATTATTTATTTAGTTCTCAAAATATTCCAAATCGACATTTGTGCAAAATGCATGCACGGGAACTATTTGACAAAATGTAAAAGAGATGTGCTCATTTGTAGTGACTGAGTAATGTAAATACTTCAATAGCATGATTGATATTTGTCTACAATATGCCTATAATGGGTCACATATGTTGTTGAAATTATTTGTTTGAAATCATATATTTCATATTAAAAATATAGTAAACATGCATGGTAGCTTTTAGAGTGGTTGGCCACCTGCTCAAAATGTTTAGAGTGGGTAGCCACCCACTCTAAAAGCTACCACATGGTAACTATTTATGGAATATTGGAGTGGGTGAGAACCCATACTATTGTAAATGTATGCAAAATTTGGAATCATACAAAAAGCACTTGAATTGTTTGAAAAAATGTATGAATGAGATACTCTCACATGAAACACAATGATTGTTGGATTTTTTTGTGTTTTATTTGCAAGAAAAAAAGTAGCTATAGTAGATGAGGGTTGTAAATACTTAATTAGGATCGCTAAAACTTATTTATACTTTGAATTCAATTGATGAAATGTATTGTTGAACATATTTAAAGGTATATTTAAACTTGATATATAAAATGACTTAAATCTACATTGGATCACATATATGGTTGAACTTCTTTATGGGTAGCTCTAAGGCTCATATTCAAATTAAATCAACTTGTGATGGTCTAGTTTTTAAAGTGAGCATCTACACACTGAAAATGTTTAGATTGGGCACCATACAACTATAGTGGATGAGGAATGTAAATGATTCAATATGATGATTGAAACTTGTTTTCATTATGCTTGTAATGAATCCCATGTATTGTTGAACTTATTTTTTGCTAGTTTTAAACTTTGTATTCAAAATGACTTAAATATACATTAGATCACATGTATGGTTGAAATTCTTTATGGGTAATTTTAAGCTTCATATTCAAAATAAAATCAATCCATGACAATTTTTAAAATGGGCAGCTACCCAATCTAAAATGTGAAAGTATGAAATAGTCATATGAATTATCTGACTAAATGTATGCAAATTTTTGAAGCATATAGAAAATCTTGTGAATTATTCAATAATATGCATGAAGGAGATGTGATGTCAAGGAATGAAATGATTGCAAGATATATTTTTATATTCTATTTGTAAGCAGGGATGCAACTATAGTGGATGAGGGATGTAAATGCTTCAATAGGATGATTGACACTTATTTATACTATGCCTATAATAGATCATATGTATTATGAAAATTATTTGTTGGTAGATATAAACTTCATATTCAAAATGAATTAAACCAATTTTAGATCACATGTATGGTTGAACTTCTTTGTTGGTAGATCTAAGATACAAAATATTTTATTTAGAGTGGCCGATGGCTCACTCTACAATGTGGAAATATATAATATATTAGTGAATTGTCTAACCAAATTGATGCAAATTACTGAAGCAAATATAATTCACACAATTTTCTCAACAAAATGTATGAATTAGATGCAGTGTAATGGAATGAAATGAGTACATGATATACTTTTGTATTTTATTTTAAAACAGTCATGCAGTTATAGTGGATTATGGAGGTAAATGCTTCATTAGACAATTAACACGTATTTATACTATTCTCATAATATATCACATGTATTGTTGAATTTATTTGTTGGTATATCTAAACCTCATATTAAAAGTCACTTAAACTTGCATTTAATCACATGTATTATTGAACTTCTTTGTGGGTAGCTCTAAGCTTCATATTAAAAATGAATACAAGTTATGAAAGGTTTTAGATTGGGATTTTACCTACTCTAAAATGTATAAGCATGAAAAAGGTGGATGCATTTTATATCTAAATGTATGCAAATTATTGAAGCATATAACATTCATGTGAATTAGTTAACAAAATGTATGAATGAGATGTCATGTCATGGAATGCAATGATTTCATAATATCTTTTTGTTTTTTATTAGAAAGCATCTATAGAGATCTATAGTCGATGATGGATGTAAATGATTCAATAGGGTGTTTGAGGCTTATTTTCACTATGCCTTCAATGGATCACATATATTTTTGAACTTCTTTGTTAATAGATCTAAACTTCTTATTCAAAATGACTTAAACCTACATTAGATGGCATGTATGGTTGAAATTATTTGTGGGTAGCTCTAAGCTTCAACCTAACTACTTTAGAGTGCGCATTCATTTACTCAAAATGTTTAGAGTGGGTAGTTTCCCACTCTAAAATGTGGAAGCATACAAAAGGTACATGAATTATTTGAATAAATGCATACAAATTGTGGAAACATACAACATTCAAGTGAATTGTTCAATAAAATGTATGAATGAGATGCAATCTCATGGAATGCAATGATTGTAGAGTATCATTTTGTGTTCTATTTTCAAGCATGTGTGTAGTTGTAGTGGGTGAGGGATGTAAATAATTAATAGGATGATTGACACTTATTTGTATCATGCCTACAATAGATCACATATATGATCAAATTTGGAAGATAATTGTGTAAATTATTATTACATTGAATATATTGAAACAAAATTTACTATTGTTTATTTTATTATTATTTTTGAGATTATAAATTTTAACATAACATAATAAAAGAATGTAATAATAATTTATATTTACTATCATAATAAAATATTTTTATAAGTTAATTTTATTCATTTGAAACTATAATTAATGTTGAAATAAAATAGTATAATATAAACTTTTAATAATTATCTACATGTAATTATTACATTAAATCTAAAATATTATAAAATAATATTGTAATAATAGTTCCCAAAAATAAAATATAAAATTAAATTTGAATAACATATAAACTAGATATGAATTACTCCAAGCTTAGGATGTTAGGATGAGTGGGAAGAGGAGCAGAGGTGGGTTTTTGAATTCATGGGATTACTAGGGTGAGGATGATAATAAGGGTGGGGATTTGGGTAGTTTGGCTTTCGAAAGAGTTAGTTTTCCCCATGTTAGGGTCTTTGTACCTTAGGGATTTGGTTGAGTGTGTCGGAGGGGTGGGTCTTTTTCAACTTATTTGCATCTCAGGAGCATTAGGAATTCAATCTTTAAAGTGCTTTGTTGGAGGGATAGTTATGATCAAAAGTGGAACTTCTTACCTGATCGCCAGGAAGTTGGGGTGGTGAGTCTCAGAGGAGGGTACCGATTGTCTTCTATTTTCACTTGTTTGGCCTCTCTATATTCAAAGGGTGAGGATTCCTATTTGTCTAGTGATATCTTTAGCCTTTATGGGTGGTTTTGGCTCCCTGTCTGGGGGAAACAAGCTTGGGGATGTTCTTTTGTTGAAAGGATTTAGATCATTGGCATTCAATCCTTGGGTGGTTTTTAGAATGTTAAGCATTATCTCTGCTCCCTATTATGTGTTGGTGTTGGATGGAAAATCTAGATATCTCATTCCTAAGGTTACCTCTCTTCTCCTTTTCGACATGGTGAATGGTTTAGATGGTCAAGATCTACTAGGGTAGAACCAACTTCTTCTGGGTCCCATTTGGAGGATATGCAAGTGTGTGTGGAGTGTTAGGTGGTTTCATACTAGACCCTTGTTTGGTTTACTCTTTAAGATCCTTTTGTTTGGATATTGGGAAGCTCGTTGCTAGAGGCATTTTGTGAATGACATGTTCCTAGTTAGAGGCTTGTTGGAGCCCCATCTTACTCCCAGTGAAGGTAGTTAGGTGGCCCATTATGTCAAGATGGGTTTGGTTCAAGTTGAGGAACCATCAACCTGGGGACCCTCTATGACATGTTTTCTTGTGATTGAGGGTAATCACTTGTTTTACTAGACAAAAATCTTTCATGGGCCCCAGGTCCTCTTATTAAGACTCACAGATTTAGTAAGCAACTCTATGTTTGTCTTATTAAGGATTGGTTTTTGGATGGGATTCCTTTAGGATCCCAACTCTACTTTTTTGGTTAGGAGGATGTTTGAGGATGTTGCAGGAGCAAGGATGTTTGAGGATTCCTTGGAGTGGTTTCTTGCTTTCTGGAAGTTAGAGGCATCGGTAAGAAGGCAAGATTTTTTTGATTTGCTTATGAATTCCTTGAGGGATATTTTATTTGGTTTATTTTGGCTCCCTTTCAAAAGCCCAAATGGTTGATGCCCCAAATATTTGTATTTCACTGGGCTTGGGGGTCCATGAAACCACCATAATAAAAAGAACTTTGATTGGGGAGTCCAGTCAAAATTTTGAATTGTAAACTCCAGTCTAATGTCTAAACTTTTGGTGTGCTTTATAGGGTTCGAGTCACATTGGTGACACCATTGGTTACTTTTTCTCATCATTTGTTCTTGAATCTTAGTTCTTGATCTAGTCAAAATCGGTTGTGGGAGGCCTAGGCCTCTTTCTCCATGAGTCAAGGCTGGTTTTTTAGTCTAGATAAAATTGGCTAATTTCCACACCAGTTAAAAGTGGTTGTTTCTCTTTTCTCTTTTGCTATTCATCTGGGTTGGGTCTTTTTGTTTCTTTGGTGAACTATTTCATCTTTGTATAATAAAGTAAGGTAAGGGAAACCAAACCCCCTGTTATATCAAGCGCTGAATTCCAAACAAATTTTCAAAGGTGGGTTCATATTAATCTGAACAATAGTTCCCAAAACCTTATATAAAAATGTTATAATAAGTTTTAATTATTTGAAACTATATTACTTTTTATTTAATATTATAATAAACATTGTCATTTAAATTTGATATTGTAAACAAACTTTAATAATATAAGATTTTAGTAATAATAATATAAAATTGTAGCAATAATATATTTAATATTGAAAAAATCAATAATAATAAAAGTTTGTAATGATATTTAAAGTTTAATATTGTAAAAATTATAATAAACTTTTAATAATAATTTAAATTTAATATTATATAGTTATACTCTATTAACCCACATATAAGTTTTTATTTGTTTTGACAAAATAACATTTAATAATGTAGGATTATTATTTTATATTTAAAACTTAAATAATTTAGAGTGCCATGGCTTGGATCCGTGGATGGGATGAATGTCTTCGGACTCCCATTGGGCGGGGAAAAGACGGGGGTAGAGGGGTTAGGCTAATCCACTAGACATATGGCTATGATACCTTGGTTATTAAAAAAACATAAATAGTTTATATTTAATATTGAAATGTGGTTATTTTATTATAATATATCAACGAGGAAGCAAGGCCGTTGTTCGAACCCGGGGTGGTTGGATGGTAAGCCCTCAACTTTACCATTCCACTTCAACTCGTGGCTTATTTAATTATAAAATATAATTATTTTAATATTATTTACTTTTAACAATTATTTTAATTCATTTGAAACTATAATATAGTTTACATTTAATATTGAAATTTAAAATGATAACATCAACTTTTAATAATAGTTAACATTTAATATTGTAATAAAAAAATATAATATCTTGTAATAATAGTTTAGAATATATCATATTTTATTCTTATTTATTTTGTGAAAATAAATTTTATTTATTTGAAACTATGATAATTTACATTTAATACTGAAATATAAACTTATAACATAAACTTGTAATAATGGTTAACATTTAATATTATAATAAAAAGCTTATAACAAAATTTTGTAATATACAAAAATTAAATTCAAAATATTTTTTTTCCTATAAAAGTAATATTTTAAAATTTTATTATGTATAATAAATAGGTTTTTAAATTCCATATTTAATCTATATAGCATATTCAAAATTTGAAAATGCCACGTTTTGAAAGCGGAACATATTTTAAAGTGGAGTATTCAAATTTTGAATATGCCACCTTAATATTTATCCACTAACAAATTTCAATCCGACCCACAAATATTAACGTCATATATTTAAATTTTGAAAATGTCATGCTTTAAACTAAGTGGATTTTTTTAATGTGGGATAATAAAATTTTGAAAATGTTACATTTTAAGTTGAGTGGTAAATTTGTATGAGACAATATGTTGTAATTTTTTTACAATTAAATTTATCAAGTTTCTATTTTTATTTTTTACAAAAATAAAAAAAAATAATTAGAAGAATATGGCATTCAATCCACTTTATATTTTTCAATTAAAAGAAATAAGAACACCCCATTTGTTACAATAATGAATCAATATCATTTACATGAAAAGGAATGTCACATTCATTTTAGGAATGCATAAATAAGAGGAAAATGGGCATGAAATTAGCATTAACTATGATAGGAAATAATTTGAGAAAGATTTAACAAATAATATTTGCAATATCTGTAACTATTTCTCAGGATGTGACTCTCGACCAAGAAGATAATGGTTTGAAGGTTTAAGTGATGGAATATTCACACAAATAGGTTTTTAATCTTTTATGTCTCATTTATGGTATTTTTCATATCAGTCATAGGGATAACATATACACATGTTTGAAGTACTGAAGGAGTAACCTAAGATCCCAATTTTCTAAGTTACAAGCTATGTTACTATTTTACTTGATTTCTACAGCTTGCATGATTCATACACAAGCCAACACGGAAGGACTACATCAGTTGTAGGCCCTCTTTAGAGTATTGATTATGTAGATAATGTTCACTGATATAGGGTTCTTTGGGGTTAGCTTGACACTGTATGTCCACTAATTCATTTTTCCTAAGGTCACTATGAAGATGAAGAACTAGGGTTTTTTAGTTTCATGAGAAGTGATACTCTATGACCTAGATCTGAATGTACCATTGAAAAGGTGAAGATGAACCATGAAGCATCCAAGTGGTTGCATCCTTTTCCAGTAGGTATTTTGTACAATACACCTATGTCTAGTTCTGATAATAGTGTCGATGCAGCCATCTTAGGCTAATGCTAGTGTCGTGGATCTATAGGCACTTAATTTAAAATCTAGGGACTATTCTAAAACCCTCTTCTCATTTGCTTCCTATCTATTCTAGATCTAGAACTATGATATCATTAGAACCAATTAAGTCCATTGTTTATTTGTCATTCCCATATATAGCATAGTTGTACTTACTATTTTATCTTATCTCAGTTTAATGAATTCAACATATGTTATATATGATTTTATCATTTAATTATCCTGGTATAGAGATCATTTATCACCCTTTTATCCTAGGCTATCTTTATCCCCTTTAGCCCTATATTCCCTAATCTAGATTTTTAAGGTTAAATATTTGGTGAACACTAGGTTGAATAGGGGTTTCTAATCTTTTTCCAATCCTTGATTACTAAGAAAGATGTGTAATATGCATGCATCTATCACCTGATTTATGTTCCAATTCGTAGTAGTTGTTATGGTTTGCTATATCACCTCCATTATGAAGATATTTTAAGCAAATTCATGAAAATAATGAGAGGGTTTTAAAGAAGAAACAACACTTGATCTCTCATCAAAATTCCTTTTGTAATGTTATAGAGATAGTGTCTAGATGATAACGTGCATGCTCTCAACCATTTGTTATACCTAAATCATATTTGAATAATATATTCCATCCCACACACATTATCTGTCCACAACTTAAATTACATTTCACTATCCATGTTGTTACTACTCGAAGAGGTAAGGTTGCTCAACCCATTTTGCCACTTGTTAATATATAACATGGGCCTCCTAAACATAAGATTGTAATAAAATCTAAGGGATATGACATTATTGATCAATTGATCAATACACATGCTAAGATTCCAATCCTTAATATCCTAAAGCAATTTAATGTTTATAAGGATATCATATACAAGGCATTGTCTGAGACACAAGATCAAAGTAATATTAAGCCTATCTACTTTTTAGATATCATGGAGTATTTTAAGAACAATTTTAAGCTCATTACCCTTGTTCCAACATATTTACCATCCAAATATATTATTGACCAATATTTTCCTTTGTTCATACAAGTGACCATGTAAACTAAAGGCATCAAAAGGGTGCTCATTGATAATGGATAGGGCCTAAACTTTTATATCATAAAATTCCTAACCACCATGGGTATTATCCCAATCTTCTTCAAAAAATTATTATGCACATAAAAGGATTTGACAATTCACATCGCCCTCCAGTTGGTCAAATCACATCGGATGTGAAATTAGGAGCAAAAATGATTTCAACTACTTTTTAGGAAATGTCTCAATAATTACATTATAATTTTTTTTTGGTTAGACCTAGGATACATTCAATAGAAATTGTCAGATCTACACTTCATTTATGTGTAAAATTCATACATGATGGGACATTATTATCCATGACTGGTGATAATGAACCTTTTAATTTTTTTGAAATGATACATTCTATAATTTGTTTTTGGGTAGCACAAAGAGACACAAATGTGACCCGGGCACAACCAAACTTGCACACTCCACCTGAGAAGGGTTATCACAAGGAATGCATAAATTCACTAGGTCATATTTAAGCTACTAAAGATAGATATGTATATGACTTCAACATTCATTCTAAAGAATCTTCAAAATATAGGTCGAATGGAAAATTGTAGCACTAGTATTCAAAGCATAAAATGCAAATACATGTTAGGTAAGTAAGATCTTATGCATTATCAGGGCAAATAATACTCATAATATGCAAATGATGTATTATATGCAAGGTGGGAATAGGTAGGATAGTTAGATGATTATATAAAATGGAAGGTGGCATGTTGGTGGCCTATTCAAACAACAGGGTCTCTTACAATGTTCATGACATTATCCTTATAAAAAGACGTAAAAAAGACTCAAATACAAGATAATGGGAAATACCAAATGGTCCCTGAAAACCTAGAGCATACACTGCAACTAAACTTTCAAGAAACTTTTTTCTATCAAATATGTAGACCTAGAGTGCCCTAAAAGGTCATTCAATAACACATTTTCAAATTTAAACTATAGAAAGGGGTTTACAAGATAAATTTGTGCTCAAATTTATAACCATTAGTGAACATAAACCCAAATATCTAATCGATAGGACTTATAAGATGTATTACTGCACTTCATCAACAAGAAAGAGCAAAGAACCATGAGAATTTTCATTAATCTTGAAAAGAAACTTTACACACATCAATTGTTTAAAATGTTTCCAAGGGGACAAGCATGGTGAGTTTTCTCTTTTGACAAGGGAGACATATAAACATGCTCTCAAAACTTGCTAATGGTTGTACATGTGTAACCACCTTAGCAAGAGAGACAAGATGTACACATAAAAAATTAATCCCAAAAACCTCTTATAGAACCTGGACGTGGAGAAAATAAACACCTAAAAAATGACCAACAACCTTAGAACAGAGGAAAAAACATATCTTTATACATTTTTTTAATATGTAACTATGGGTCGTAGATTTTAAAATTGTACAACAAACTTTCAGGTCCATGAAGTTGATTCTAGCTAGAATATGCCCTTTGCCACAACTGAGATCTTCATGCATTTGCAATAAAAACCATTGTTCTAAATGATTCTACAAGGAATGATGAATATTTGGAGCATATCATTTGATCTTTTGGTTGAAAATGCCTTTCACAAGAGCTGGAAGGAGGATATTCATTTGAAGAGCCAAACATATTTTTTTATTATGTGCAACTACCTGGAGATGCTTTTCTGTTAATCAATGGCAAATCTAGAATCTTCTAGACATCTGCCCCCTTCCTTTATGCATGCCATGGAACAACCTACTCTGGTAATGATGACTGGAAAATATTCTTGATTAATGGTTGCCAGAAGATCTTCCTTGGAGTGGTCTATATTGATCTCACAAACCTGTAATATCTTTCCAATGGAAGAGATAAAATAAATAAAGTAGATGAAAAATAAGATAATATCGAGTCAATCATTTTATTTAAGTAATAAACATTTGAGTGATGTCTATGGATCGACTCACTTCTATCTATGTCTCACCCATCTCCTCACTAGTGAAAGAATATCTCTAGGTCTACACTGACATTGGAGTGTAAAAGTGATTTGGAGGTTCAAACCACAACCCAACTCTTCCTTTTCCTTTATTTTCGTAGATGATATATGTCCCCAAATCCAGATAGGTGAAAGTGAAAAGAAAGAAGCAAATGTGAAGTTGTCATATTTTCGCTAACAATTTGAAATATAAAGATAGGTCGATGAAGTTGTGCATGCTCCATCCCATCATATTACATATATGTTACATCCATGTTAGCATATGCCCTACCTCTATCATTCATCCCTATTTCTATCTCGAACAATCCATATCTAATCCCTTGTCTATATATATGTGTCTCCCTATCTCTATCTTGACCAGTGACATCCATACATGGCTTCAAGCTTAACATATTCCATTTTGACAAAGCATTAGCAATTTTTTTTTATAATTATGCAAATAGCGAAAAATGCAAGTAGAAAACAAACTCAATATAATAGCAACATTAGAAAGATGACATAATTATATTATATATTTTCTATATTAAAATAGCCATAACTATATCAAGTAGAAGGAATTTAAGTAGCCATAATTATTATAAAGGTGATAATATTTTAGAGTTGGATAATATTATATTAGCCATAGTTATTATCATATTACAATTATAAAAATATTAAAATGGTAACATAATATTATTATAATAAAAACATAATCTCTCTCTCTCTCTCTATATATATATATATGTGTGTGTGTGTGTGTGTGTGTGTGTGTGTGTGTGTGCCCTCACAGGTGGTGTAGTTGGCTAAAGGCTTTGGGTTCTTCCCATAAAAGTCTCAAGGTCGATTCTCACAATCCAAATTAAAAATGCTACCTTGTACGTGTGGGCCCTACCAACAGCCCCCAGAGGATTATTCTCACCTCCACTCACCCCAATGAAGATCGTTGGATGGAGTCGTGGTGTCCCAATTGGGATTGAGAATACCTCTAGTGTGTTTGTGTGTGTGTACACACACACACACACACACACACACACACACACACACACATGGGTCCCATCGATAGCCCCCACAGGATTATTCTCACCTCCACTCACCCCAATGGAGATCGTTGGATGGAGTCGCAGTGTCCCAATTGAGATCGAAAATACCTCTGGTGTGTGTGTGTGTATATATATACATACACACACACACACACATATATATACACACACACACATATATACACACACACACATATATGCATATATATGTGTGTGTGTGTGTGTGTGTGTGTGTGTGTGTATAGATGTGTGTATATATAAACACACACACACACACACACATATATACATATACACACACACACACATATATACATACACACACACACACACACACACACACACACACACACACACACACATATGCATATATGTGTGTGTGTATATATATGTGTGTGCGCACACACACACACACACACACACACACACACATATTCTAATTATTTTAGCTATATTTTTCTTTTAATTTATATTAAAGTCATCTAATTAGGCCTTAAATAGTTAAAACAGTCATAATTTTCGTGTAATTAGTTTTAGACTCATCTAAAATGACACATGGTACATTCTCTACATTTTTAGAGGAGTCATTAGATATTTTACACTTGATTTCATTGAGGTGACTCATTTTTCAATAATGCATTGGCTATTTATAATAGTTTAGTGGAAGTTATAGATTGCATTGACATAAGTGACTATCACTAAATATTGCACATATATGTACTTGAGCTTCTTCAAGTCCATCACCTTATTGCCCCTCATTATCACCGCCCAACACACCTTAAAATATTTCATCACTTTCATGTTTTGTATGGCCTTTTCCTTCCCCACCACTTTTTTATTGCTTAAATTTATTTTGAAACAGAATTTTTCCTCCCCATATATCTCATTGGCATGTTGTATGAAGAAACACACTACCTCATTTTCTACCATCACCTCTGCGAGAAATATGAGATTTTTGTTGCTTAAATTTTCATGCATAAAATGTGAGATAGGGTCGATACTCATAGATTTCAAGTAGGATACAATTGTTGATTTAAACACTTTCACTTTACAAAACCCTATTTAACCATAACAAAAAATTACCTCCTTTTCGATGTAACTTGCAGCTTTGGGGAAATTGCTAGTCAATACAACTGAGATGCGAGGACTTCACTCTTGTCGATGATATCCCCATCACATTAAAAAAGGGTGTGGTCCAACATTGATTTTTAACTTGATACTATTTTGATTAAGTGGACTCATGTAACTTCATCATATCGGCCTCTAAAGATTCTCTCCTTGGTTTTTATTTTAATCAAACCTTCTAGATATATGTCAAAATATCTTCCCAAATTTGTCTCGATGTATTCGCTTTACACAAAAATAATTTATAAAACATACATTGCTAGACTACTATAAGTGTTGTGTTTATACATTGTCTTGGAAATTCGTAGCCCTTTATCGACTATAGAGATGGATATACAACATCAACTATATTTATCCAGGTATATATTTCATATTTCTTCATTTGAAGTAGGAGTGTGTATGGTACTGTAAAAATGTAATGCCTAATGTTAATATAACTTTTATCTTTCTCATTTCATATTTTATATTGTTAGCTTGTGCAAATTGTTTGCTATATAGATATCTAAAAAAATACATCATTATTAATTTTATAAACTAATGATAACACACTATAGAAGTTCAATCATCATATTTTCAAACCAAAAATATTTTAATAAATGAAACCACTATATTATCTTTTATATTATTCCTTTGAATAATAAATATTAAGGTGGCATCACTCCACTTATTATTCTTAAAATCAATTTGATGAATAGCATTGTTATTTAATGTGTACCGTAATACACATTAAAGATAAATCAATGTGAAAATTCTATTATTTTTTAAGTTAAAAATACCTCTATAAAATTAAATATTGCTTCCATAATTTTTTTTTTCCAGAAATTAAATAATTGAAAGAAGAAAATGATATTTAGTTAAACCGTGTATTTTTTAAATCAATGTCTCATCTCAGAGAATAGCATAATTCAAGAACGTGATATGAAATATTGATTAAAAATAAATAAGTTGATTTAAATAGCTATTTTCGTCGGGACTAAAACTATACCAAATTTCAACTAGTTGTTTTTAATTGGTAGATACAAAAATTATTTATAAAAGTGAAACGTATTTATCGAGCATTAGAATAATAAAAAAAGGAATGTCGGTTTCTCAACAATTTGTAACGGCTAACGATTTGTAACGCCTGGCATTTATTGTCTTATTGATATGCATAAAGCTCCTGCAGCCGGAATTGACAGCCAGGGCTCAGGTTTAATGGCTACCTCCACAAGCGTTTCACACCAATATTCTCTCTGGCAATTGATTTCGGCCCTTCATGGTATTTCCATATTTCAGAAGCCTTTTTCTGCAGTTTTATTTCGGAATTGTATAGTTTATACACTGAACATTCAGAAACATTTTCGTTCATTTGAGCGGGTTGCGAAATTTATATAACTTTCCCGTCATTTCATTTCGATTTTTAGAATTTGTGATATTTCAGTGTGAGTCGCTGACCTTGACCGAACTGTCGAAGGTGCTCCTTTTTTTTTTTTTAAAGTTTTGGGAATTAAAGAGGGTTTTGAAAGAATTGGGGTTTCTCGTCAGCTGTGGCGTTTCTGAACGTTTTGCTACTCATTAAAGCAATGATTTCGAGGTAAGTTGCATCTCTACACATGCAACCTGTATTTTTGGTTGTTTTTTTAATGAGAATTCTACAACTAAATGAAAGTCGGTTGCTGTGTTCGGGAAAAAAGATACAAATTTATGGTTGGGTTGTTGTTTATGGAGGCAGGCTGAGGGTATTTGTTGTGCCTGCTTGTGTGCTGTCTGTGATTGGAGAATGTTTCTTGAAAATTTGAATTTCCCTCTTCTTTGTGCTCATTAGATGCATTTTAAGAAAAAATATTGAGATTGTAGGTGGAAAATGCAAGTCTACTGTTAAACTTTGCCTGTTGTCTTTATGTCGCGATTTTAAACAGAAAAAATGAAGACACTCACCTTCAATATCACCATCTGCGTACCTAGCGAAATTTGAGTTGGAAACTTTAAAAATAGGGTTATTTGGGGCTCATATTAGGTTGCTGCTAATATTCAAAGAAGATAATTATTGAAAGAAAAGTAAGCAATCATGGATGACATTAACGAAGAGGAGAAATTGAAGGCACTTCAAGTTTCAGAGAAGTTTGATGGTAACACAGAGAGGGATTCTGTTGTGGACCTGGTTGAATTGCGAAGTAAAGGCAACTTATGCTTAAGACGTCAAGATTTTAAAGGGGCAATAAAGTATTATTCTCAATGCATAGACTTGGCCCTTTCTTGCCAGAAAAATGCCCCAGAAATTCAGAGTTCGTCAAATGTGGAAAGCTTCAAGAAGCAAGTAATGGACGCCCTTGTGTATTCCTATTCGAATCGAGCAGAGGCAAGATTGAAGTTAAAGCAATATGGACAAGCTGTGGAAGACTGATAAAGCATTAAACCTTAATGCCCAACATCTGAAATCCTTGTTTCGCAAGGGGCATGCTTTGCATGCACTTGGAGAATATAAGTTTAACCTGTATATAAGTTTAGCCTGTTTCTGCTTTGAAATAACACTAGAACAAGAGTTAATTTCTCCACTCCTCATGCAATCAGTTAGTGAACAATCAGTTATCAAACAGTTAGTTAAACTGTTAAAGAAGTAGTTCACATTCCGTCAGTTAGACAAACAGTTAGTTTGCATGTAAAGACTAAAATTAGTCTTTGGTTTGTTTTTCTAATTATTGTTTGTTTTCAAATCTATTTAATAGACCCATGGGGCAGTATTGTCATTTGAACAAGATCAAGAAAAAGATCAAGAAGATCAGAAGATCAAGAAAATTATTAAAAATCTTGTTTCCAGAATTGCTGTAGCAATCTAAATTTTAATCTGTATGTTTTTATATGTTTTTATTTTCTACAATTGGTATCAGAGCTAGGTAAAGCCCAGCAAGAAAGGAGGACGTAGAAAGAGCGCAGCTGAAGCTGAGGGACGTGGAGAGCGTGTGGATCCTATTTTGAAAGAGACGCACCCAGCAAACTGGTCGATCCTGTGTATTATTCCTTTATTTTTTTGCTTTGTTTGCTTCTGCTCGCTGCCCAAGGAAGTCAACGCAGCCAAAGAGTCGCAGGCTAAGAACAATTCAGCAGAATCGCGCAAATTCTGTTGGTGAGCGCAGCTGGTAGTAAGTTTATCAGCACAGTCAGCTTAAGTCAAAGGAAGCCAAGGCGTTGAAGTCAACGCACAGCAAATAGCCAACAGGTTGAGCCAAGAAGAGCCAGGCAAGTCTAAAGCGCAGCCAAAGAGAAGCAGTCACGGAAGAAGCACAACCCAGCAAGGTAGGAGCAGTCAACAGTTCATAGGTTTGAAAGGTGCAGCTGGCAGAAACTGGAAAGCGCGTAGTCAGTAGAAGTCTGAAGGAAGAGCCTGCAGCGACCTCCAAGCAAAGACCCAGCCGACCGTGTGAAAGGCGCGCAGGTCAGAACCAGCGTAGCAGTAGTTTCGTGTAAACAAAAAAAAAAAAAACTTTGATTGGTCAAAGGAAAGTGCGCAGCAGTCAGGTAGAAGTAAAAAAAATGCAGCTGAAAAGCGCAGTCTGAAGCGCAGGCCGACAGCCAGTAGGTAGCTGGCAGAAATTTTTTGAAAGTCAAATTGCAGGCTAAGGGAAAGCGCAGCCAAAGCGCATCCATGGAGGCTGCACACAGTCCGTGAAAAGCGCAGTCAAAGCGCATCCAAGAAGGCCAACAATGAATTCGTCGAGCCGCCCCCAAAGGATGAGCCGATGGCCGAGACCAAAGATGAGACCGTCGAAGAGGCCTCGCCTGCACCCAAAGTCGTGCAAATCGAAGAGCCGAAACCAATCAAGGCAGTCGAAGAAAGTGAAAAAAAAAAAAGAGTGCCCAAGCTAGAGGCGTATTACACAGAAGATTGCTCCAAAGAGCTTGATTCGAATGCCAAAGATAAAAGACGTCGAAAGTTTTTTATTTGTTTATTGTTTTGTTTCTTGTCTACTGTCTGTATTCAGTTTTACAAGGCGTATGTTTTTCCGTGTTATGCAAGCAATGCAATCATTCATTGTCTTTAGATTATAGCATGGATGGCCGGAGTGCCGTGTTTGAAAAGACGAGCTCCGCAAAGCTTGTGTTACACAGCGAGTGAAGCTGTGAAAGTGTGTGTGTTGAACAACGAGTGAAGCTGTCAAAGTGTCTGAAGATCAGGCTGATCGTTGGCAAATCTAGACCAACGTGGAATGAACCCAGCAGAGTTCTGGGAGGAAACTTGAACAATTAAGCGTCAAGTGAATGAAAGGTAAGCAAGCAGGAAGCTTGCAGTGTTGGACATAAGCATGTTCGTTGATAGTCTTTCGACAGACTACTCCTCAGTCTTAAACGTTGAGTGAATGCTCATTGAGCAATTGTATTTGTTCGTGGCCTCAATCTAGGCTATATCAGGTAGTGTATTCCACATATAAGGCGATGTATTTCGCAAGGTGGTGTATTCCACATATAAGGCGATGTATTTCGCAAGGCGGTGTATTCCGCATGAGAGGCAGTGTATTCTACAAAAGAAAAGCATCCTAGCTAAAGCTGGTAGATAGAATGACAAAATTTAGGCATTGTAAATGCTAAAAGTGTAAGTGGTAGAAATTAAGAGGGAGTGTTAGAAACTCAAGATGAACAAGAGTTAATTTCTCCACTCCTCATGCAATCAGTTAGTGAACAATCAGTTATCAAACAGTTAGTTAAACTGTTGAAGAAGTAGTTCACATTCAGTTAAACTGTTAAAGAAGTAGTTCACATTCAGTCAGTTAGACAAACAGTTAGTTTGCATGTAAAAACTAAAATTAGTCTTTGGATTGTTTTTCTAATTATTGTTTGTTTTCAAATCTATTTAATAGACCCATGGGGCAGTATTGTCATTTGAACAAGATCAAGAAAAAGATCAAGAAGATCAGAAGATCAAGAAGATTATTAAAAATCTTGTTTCCAGAATTGCTGTAGCAATTTGAATTTTAATCTGTATGTTTTTATATGTTTTTATTTTCTACAGCCCTTGTGTATTCCTATTCAAATCGAGCAGAGGCAAGATTGAAGTTAAAGCAATATGGACAAGCTGTGGAAGACTGATAAAGCATTAAACCTTAATCCCCAACATCTGAAATCCTTGTTTCGCAAGGGGCATGCTTTGCATGCACTTGGAGAATATAAGTTAGCCTGTTTCTGCTTTGAAATAGCACTAGAACAATGCCCAACTGCCAATGAGATCAAATTGCAATATGAGGAATCCAAGTAATTCAATGACCAGAACCAACAAGGCAAGTTTGATATCTCGGCATATTTTCTTAATGGTTGCAGGCCACAAGATATCCCCAATGTAAGTAATTATATTGGTCCAGTAGTGATTAAGAAATCGCCAGGGCGTGGCCGAGGTTTATTTGCTATGAAGGACATAGATATTGGAGATTCCGTGCTTGTAGAGAATGCCATTTCAGTGAGTGATATCTATAGGGGGAGACAACAATGTGAGACGAGATACAACCCCAAGATCATGGCTGACCATCTTAAGGAAGATACAGTGGATCATGTCATTTCTTCAGCAATGTCATCCCCAAAGATATTGCAGCAGTTGCAGTACCTCGTGGACACATCTTTGCAAGTTCCAGACATGGACTTGTTCCTAATAAATAATGGCAGCTGGAACAAATATGATGTTAGCAAGACACAAAAGAATTTACAGTTAGACATGGATAAACTCAGAAAAGCTATGGTGATCAACTTGCTGCTTACATATATTGCCGATGACGAAGATGGATTTGCCGAACACACAACTACCTGTGCAAGTTGGAGGCTACTTGAGCGATGGGGATTTTGGGGACTTACATATTTTATCAATCATTTATGTTTTTCAAATGTTAAATGCATAGTTGTGGGAAAAGCCATGTTTATCATAGCTGTGAGGAAAATTTCTGTGGGAGAGGAGATTACTGTCTCTTACTTTGACAGTCTCATACCATTGACCATGCGGGAGCAGAAATGCAGAGAAATGGGATTTTGTTGTGAGTGTAAGCGGTGTATGTTTGAACGGACCTTAAGCCCATCTTTTGGAAAACTTGCTCAATCCTATATGACACTCATGGACAACGACTCGTGGATGTTTGATGACCTTAAGAGATACACTGAGTCCTTAGTAGAGCTTGCCATGCAATTGGAGAAGGAGATACATGCCCAGGGAGATCTCATCAAAGCTGAAGGCAAACAAATGATATTAGCATCCTTTGAAAGTATGCACCCTCTTATTTTTTTAAGTCCTATTCAATATCCTGTTATTAATGTACCTTCATTTTTACTTTCAAAAAAGTTGGAAGTCGCAGAGGCCATCCAACACGTTGTACCAGGCTCTATGGACTTTTTTCAGTTGTTTGCAAGTCTTTTGGAAGAATCCCATATAAGAAATAATCATGTCCTCCTCCTAAAGGCAATGAAAGTGGGCATAACAGTATTTGGAAGACAGAAAGCAGATGTCCTTAAATCTTTATTAAAAGCAAATCCACACTGGCACAAAGTTTCGAAAGTCTGAGAGTCTAGCAGATGCCATAAAAATACAATTCAGGCATATGTTTTTGACAAATGGCAGGCGAGGGGCAGAAGTTGGTAGAGCTCATTAGCCTTAACAACAGACAGTAGAGATGCCATTCCACATCGTTTTTGTAGTGAAGCTGGAAGATCATTTGCTGTCCTTTATCTATTGTTTCTGTACAGTGTATGTAGAGGATGAAATGGCCCGTTGCTGGTTTCAATGCGAAGATTACTATTTCAGAATCACGAGTATTGTGTTTTCCCCAAGTAGGTGAGATATGGGCTTGATGTATTATGAAAACTAATTATGATAGAGAGTCATTTGTAGTCATTTTAGTAAGGTTTTTTTTCCTCTAAAATAGAGTCCTGCATAGGTGGAACTGCTGCTTCTATTATGACAAGGAAATTTAAAGACTGTTACCTACATCATAACATGCATAGTTATTATAATTATAACAAGCATGGGTAAAGATGTTGTTAGGTTAGTTAAGCACCGTTAGACTTTAATAGAGCTAGAAAAGAATGTAATTAATGTTCATGGCAAGGATGGAACGAGATTTGCAAAAAGAGAGAAGGTTCAAGGGAACATGGGTGGGTGTTACTTATAAAGAGTATTTCTATGTCACATCATTTTTAAATTAGTCAATAATGACAATAGGAATATGAGAATGCTTATTAAAAGTTGTTTTGCAGCACCATTAATATTGTTTGAATATCAGGGAGCACTCATATAGTCCATTGCCTATGCAACTGCAACTCGAAGATTATCGTGAATGTGAGCATATAAGAGATCCAGGTGTTAGATGAAATCTTGTTTCAGAAGGCACAAGTTGTCTTTTGAAACATTTGAAAACAATTGCGACATCATTCATCAGAAACTTGTGCATTTGGTAAAACTTAAACACATTAACATCAAGTGTTGCCTTTAATCTTCTCTTTTCTGAAGATTGATCCGGTAATGAGATCTGAAATGTTAAAAAATAATTATGTTACTCACTTGACTTCAGAAGAACCCTATGTATGATTACACTCGGATGAAATTTAATCTCAAAGCTAACAATATTATATGTTTTTCCCAAGTTTCCTTTCAGATCAGTTTTCCACAAAATGTTAGCATCTTATATTTCCACCCAGAGTTCTGAGTTTTCAGTTTATGCATATAGTGATAAAATTCCTGTGTCTTACACACCAGATTCTAAAATTTCCCCACTTTCAGAAGCTGAGAGGTGACGTGAGGTAAAGATTCGACCTGTCTTCTCCAACATCATGACATTGATAATGACAGCACGGAAAAATGATTGGTGCAAACCAACAAAACCAAAAGCGCCATTTTTTCCTTCTGCAAATGCACATAGGCCATCCAATCTCCCATTGAGTATAGCTTTGTGGATCTAGATGAATAAAATCTCTTGGCACTGTATCCAATCTATTATGATCTGACAGAATCAAACCTCGATAAGAAGTGATAAAAAGATTTCAGTGTTTACAATTATGGATTACAATAAGAGATAAATTTCAGTATTCTACTCTAATACCGTTTATAGAGTTTTCAAAAAATTCATTGTATTCTATTATTGTATGACTAGCTTCTGTATCATATTGCCTTATTAATATAAATCCAATTTTTTTAAATAAAATATATTTAATGTATTAATTATTTCTTCCAATTTCAAAAATATGCATCATTAGTGGTTTTTTCCAATTGCAAGTGTATGTATTGGCAAGTACAATTGGAATAGTGTTATCGTACATGTTCCGCGAATGGTACCAAGATTTTTGAGAAATACAATTACTGCCCAAGATTTTAAGAAGGATTAAACCTTAATTTTTAAAATGAAAAAAAGAAAAAAAAAAATACATTTTTAATTTTAATAATCATATTTTTGGGATCATTTCGATTGTAATGTAAAATTTAAGTGGATACACTCATATTTAAGTAATACAAATTCAAATTCTATTAACATAGAATGAGATGGTTAAATATTTAAGTAACACACAATCAAATTCTATTAACATAGAATGAGTTGGTTAAAATGACTTACTGATGAATAAAATGAATTGTCTATTCAGATGACAGAGGCTTGATTGTGTCCGAGATGGTTAAGAAGCCTCCAACCCTCTCAATCAACCTTTGGAGGATATCCCAATTTATTATTCTATTAAACTTGTTTGTTTCTTTCGATATATTGAAAGATATGTTTATGATTGTGTGTCTCAATTTTTTTATATAAAACTTTTGTAACTTATTAACTGTAATATTTTTGACCAACTTATCATATGTAAGAGGAGGAATTATTTGTGCATGATTTAACTATTTATATAGTTCATGTTACATGCAACTTGATTTATATTTAACTTATATAAATCATTCAATCTAACTAAGGTATTAACTAGCAGTGAGGTAAAGCAAAGCTTTTTGTAAAGTGAAAGAGTAAAATGAGGTGGTGTACAAAGGTGAAGTGCATTAAACTATAACTATATATATATATATATATATATATATATATATATATTATGGAGAGTTAGATAGAGTTTATATAGAGGGGGAAGGGGCCCTCTCTCTCTATATATGGAGTTCGACAGAGTTAGAGGAGCCCAAGATAGAGTTTCTTTGGCCTTCTATATAAACTAAACTAAACTAAACTACTCAACTAGAGTCTATATAGAGAGATGGGGGGCAACGGCCCCATCTATATCTATCCATATGGCCCCAACTCTATCTCTAGCCACCCATAGATAGGGGCCAACCCCTCTCTCTATATGTGGATGCTATTGACCAATGACCACATCTAACTATATGGCCCCTCCCCCAACTCTATTTCTATCTCTATCTCTCTATAGCCCTATATATCTATCTGGCATTGGTGGAACCCAGATCCAATGGATAGATGGCCATTAGTTGCCCTATGGATAAATGGCTATTATAGGGCAAGGCCATATTCGGGATATTCAAGGCGTAGGCCGCATAGACGAGATGGGTAGATCAGATAGATGGGTAGAGAGAAAAGTGGATATATGGGCAGATAGATATATATATTTGTTATGCTAGAGGCGTTATACCATGAAGCAACAACTGGGCATTCATCTCTGAATCTTTTCAGATGCCTTCTTTGCAAATCCACAACTTTTTTTGTCAAAGTTTTTTTTTTTAAAAAAAAAATATTTTAAATTTAAATTTTATGATTCAGTGCGTAACAAGTGTACAATGTAAGGAGTTATCTACTTAGGTCTCTATCATGATAGATGGCTGAAATTGTATATTGTAGCGTTGAGGCAAAGTAAATGTTTGCATGAATTTTCCGACCCTGCGCACTATTAATTTGCATTTTCTCAACCAAATTCTTTTGGTTGAGTCTTAACACTTTCAATGGGCGAGATTGGTTCTGCATCTTTTCCTATTGTGTAAAACAGTGGGACCAGAGACAAAATTATACAGCTACACGCGGGTTTAAAAGTTATACCTGTGTCTCTGCCAATTGCGACTGCATATATGATATTTGATGTTGCAGTTGAGATTTAGTTCAAACACATCCATATACAAGATCTCACACCCTCGCATTTGCTTTGTACACCATACTAAGTACGACATCCGCTCTTCGATCAGTTGGAAGATCTTGAAACACTCGTAACATATTTAAGAAATTTCAATTGGGAGACTGGGAGCTTAAAGAAGATCAATTGAAATGAAAATCTCATTTGACCTTAAGCATTTTGATTATGTTGTTTGCTCCAAAAACATGGTGCGTGGTAGCAAATTTGTGAGGCTTATTTGGTGGAAAATATGGAGAAAGTAAGCATTTCTTTGCACACTTCGCCAAGGAATCTTACAAGGTGCATGGAGTTGTCGATGGCTTCCCACTTCCACTATAGTTCATCTACATTTTTAAAACAAGAAAGTTGAGGGGAAACGAATATATCAGTTTTCACCATTAAAGGAATTAATTTGTAACAACTTTTTGCTTACGTGAGAGCATAAATCAAAATGCATAAACAAAGCACTTTACAACCATTGCCTCCTATCAACTAACTAGTTACACAAATTTAAAGATTTGGAACGATGATCAATCATGAGGAGCTTACCTTTCATGTTTCCATCCAAGCAATATTCTAACAAAATCTTCAATAGAGATAATTGAGGACTCTCAGTGCGAAGTGTTTGATGCTCTTTTGCATCAACGAATGTTTTTTAAGGTCAATCTAAGAAATACATCCATTTGTTTGCTGCATACCTAGCCCATGGCCGTTGATATTTATGTTAGTGTATTTTACCAGTTAGCTTTTAGTTAATGCTTCTGTTACCTCAGTTAAAGCTGCCATTGTGCTTCACTGGTACATGCAAGCATTGGTAACTGGTCTACTTCACTATGATTAAGCCTAGTTAGGTTTAGTATAGGTGATGTTAAGTGGGAGTTAATGCATTTGTCAAACTCCACTAACACTAACAGCATTTGGCTATATGTACACACTTCTTTTCATTCAATTAATGTGAACAATATTCTTTGTTGATCCCTGTTTTAACCCAAAGATTTTGGTGAAATTCTACATGGTTTAAGAGCAGATCTAGGTTAACCAAAAGTTTGGTATTTGTTTGCTTCTGCGTTGGCAGGGAGAGGATACTTGAAATACTAGAGGGAGTGACAATCAAGCACCTGGTTTGGTTGATCATCAACAAATAGTTGGCACTGTGAAAAGCCCTATTGCGGGCATCTCCCACCTATTGTTCAATTCCTAGGTGTTATTGAAACTACATTTGGCCTGGTGATGGTGGAATCTGGTTTGATTATCATGTTCTACAGATTGGACGATGGAATTTGGTTTGTGTGAAGCACCCCGTTTTCCAAATCCTTGCATGCAACCTTACGACCTACATAAATTCCACTCAAAATCTCATCTGGTTCGCCAAAATCCTGCATATCGACACTCAACAACCCTGCCACTTCTCCTGTGTTGTCACCCACCTGGTGAATCTTCTTTGGATGAAAAACACAGTTCGTGCATGCATATGGTGGTGTTGGTCTATATGTTTGCATGCAGTTGGTCTTTTTGTTTGCATGCATAAGCAACACCTCAATAATCTCCAAGCTAAAAGACAAAAGTTTGCCATATAATCTTTTTAGAAAATATGCTATTTTTTACCATTTTCAAATAGCTGTTTTTTATTTCTAGAAATATTAAAAATTAGACCCTGTTTTAATTTTATTTAAAATAGTTTTATTTTTTTATAATTAAAACATTTTTTTATAAGTGTTTCTCACAGAAATGAATGTCGAAGTGTATGGGCAAGAATATTTTTGTCTTATTGTTTTAAGGACATTAGGGTCTCCGTTCTGGTTCCAACGAGTGGTTGGAAGGCCCCTTTCTCATTTATTTGGCTCGAGCACTTAAACTTTTAGTGCAGTTTTTATTAAATAGGCCATTAATGACAAAAAAAATATTTTGCTATAACTTGTGACTGGTAACTCAGAATTGAGTATCGCTTTTTCCAAAAGTGCATATTTTTTCATCTTCTTTCCATTGGTCTAATTTGTTTTGTAAAACTCACTCAAGTTATAAAGTGCCATATTTAGGGGGTATGGGCCATACTATTTTCTGTAGCGTATTTCGTGCATTGATTGCTCTCATCTGTATGGACTCATTTTTGGCCCAGTCCGAAGTCCATCTCTAGACCATGCACCATTGTTTACTCACTCTAGCACAGATTGCTCATTTGGACACATTCTTAGTTGTGTCCGACATCCCTTTCATGAGTGTGCTTTAAGGGTTTATTGCAAAGTATATTGTGCAATTGTGCACTTTTCTGGTGTCTTTTCTCGATCATTTCGACTTCATTTGAGATATTCCAGATGAGGAGAGGTGTTTCATCTCCAGTGATCCTTCTTGGAAAGGACAATTATGCTTCTTGGTGTGCTTACATGGAACATTTGCTCACACACAAAAATCATATTCCATTTCTATATGGACAGATTTTTGCACCCACTGATCATGTTTAGTTCAATAAGTGGGCTAATACTTATGACAAGGTTTTTGCCACTCTTTTATTTCATGTTTTCAAGGATCTTCATTGCCATGTGGAACATACAGAGTGTCCACGCATTGTTTGGAGCATACTACATAGTCTTTTCGATGATCCTGTAGATATTTATGTCATACCTCCTCCTCTGCTTCCTATTGTACTCTCTCTTCATACTTTTATTTCTTGTGATGATACATCTATGGTGGATAGTGCTTTTCCTTGTGTCGAGCCCCCACTATAGATGAGATTCTGTCAGACTTCAGTTGTCCTATTGCAGATTCTACTTCCGTTCTTGTGCATATTGTTACTCTTTCAGAGCCTTCACAGACTTGTATTTCTGAAGACTTTACTGATTTCAGTATGAGTACACTTATTGTGAGCATTGACGACTCATCTCTTCCTGTGGACATTCTTTCTTCAGTTAATGAGTCATGCTCCACTCTTCACATAGACATTCCTTTAGTGAATGTTCCATGTCTATCTTATTCTTTGGATGTTCTCTCTCCTTCATTATATGCTTCTTCATTGCCATCTTCTATAGTTAGTCATGTGATACCTGATCAAACTTTGGCACATTCGAGTATTAACAGAGAGACATTTCAACGTTTTCCAGAGATTTACATCATGATTCCTACATGCATTCCACTTGAGTGGGGATTCAACAGTTTGACAGCTCACAATTTCTTTCTTCCGAAAGGAAGAGACAATATTTGTTGCAGAGGGACCTACTACAACATTCATCATGTGACATTTTGTGCATACATTCTCTCTCTTCTTTGTGGAGGCACACATCATTCATATTTTGTAGGATATTGGGATCATCAGTATGTACTTGGGTACCTCATCAGGGTTCATTGTTGAGATCCAATTTTACAACCCACCTAAACTATGCTTAAGGAAAGTGTTGGAGTGGGCTTTTTAGTCCCAACTTCTTTTCTTTGTCTCTCTTTTGCAGGGGAGTTTTTTCCCACTGGATTTTCTCCTTTTACTCCACTTTTTAGAGTTGCATTGTACGCGGGTACTTCATCAGGGCTTGTTGCCAAGGCCCATCTTTTCTTTTCCACCCACCTAAGCTATGCTTAAGGGGGGGTGTTAGTGTATTTTACCAGTTGGCTTTCAGTTAATGCTTTTGTTATCTCAGTTAATGCTGTCATTGTGCTTCAATTGTACATACAAGCATGCAAGCATTGGTAACGAGTCTACTTCACTATGATTAAGCCTAATTAGGTTTAGTGTAGGTGATGTTAAGTGGGAGTTAATGCATTTGTCAAACTCCACTAACACTAACAACATTTGGCTATATGTACACTTCTTTTCATTCAATTAATGTGAACAATATTCTTTGTTGATACCTGTTTTAACCCAGAGATTTTGGTGAAATTCTACAACGCATTTTATTTTCTTTTGTTAAAATATAACTGCTTGTAAAATATAATTGCTTGTAAAATATACTTGAAAGATACTCTGGACAAATGTACATACACAAAAAATAGCTTTTGGTTATGATAAAACATAAAAAAGAGCCAAACGCTTCAAATTGTTAGGAAAGAGTTCTCACATGGACGTATTAGTGAGTTTAGATTAGTACTCCATATTATTAAATATTAATTAGTGTGTATATTTAATATGTGGAGAGATTTGTTCAATAATGTGAGTTGTGAAAACAACTCACTTAGTGTTTTATAAGAGATTTAGGGGATAGGGTGAGAGACAATAAATGATAAGTGTGTGAGAGATCTAGGGAGTAGATTAGGGAGAGATTTTAGAGATTTGAGATAACAATAATCTCCCTATTTATAAGAGATATTTATATTATAAATGTAATCATTGCTGAGTGAATATAATAAGTTAGATGATTGACATAAAAATTGTGGTGAATTTGCATACTTAAATTTAGATTCTGAACAGATATGAAGTAAAACTTACATCCTGTATCGAAACGAGTTTTATTAGAGGTCTCTCTTCTCGTTGTTTGTTTTCTGCTTATAATTTTTTTTCAAATCAGTACAATAGTTATGCAGTGCAGAGCACGTGCATAACCATTGCTTGTTTGTTCAAACCTTTCGTACACTTTGTCAATGGTCAAACAGTGCAGACCACATGTGAATCGATTGACGTGCACCATTCAACTGCATCTCCTTCACATCCATTCTGTTCACTCTTTTCAAGGTAACTCACTTCATTTTTGTGCATTGTATTCATGCTTAGATTTATGTGTGTTTAACCTAGTTTAGATGTTTGAATAAACGCTTGTGAGAGTAAACTTTTATCTGAAACATTTTTTTTTGTTAAAATAGATCTCAGTTAAATTCAGAACATCCAAAACCATTTAGATCAACTGTAAACATGCCATATTTCTGTTTCGGTTCTTTTTGGACTATTTTGGGTTTTTGTAGGCTTTCTGTGTTCTCTCAAAATCTGCGTATTGAAGAAAAAAACAGAACAAGGAAAAATCAATTTTCAAAGCACAATGTCAGGGTGTACCTAATCGAGACCCCACTATATCATATCTTGTAGGATTTGTATTTGTGGTTTGAGGGTTTGTTTTCAAAAATCTTCAATGCATTGAGCTCTCCAAATCTGATCTCGTTCATGAGCTACTCTTAAACCTGCATCGATGTTCCAACCATCCTTATCCAGACCGCGAAAACCCAAATCGGCTTTGGCTACACTCATCATCGGCAAAATTCTAACTCGTTTATCAAGATCATCTGGTCTCCCTTTCCAACTCGGAGGCATTACTTATCTGTGGCGTAGCAAGCATTGAACCCGTCAAAGCCCTAATCCTAAGTGGAAGCCTCGAGTCTCTGATCAACTCAACAATTGGCGACGCTGTTTTCCTCAGCCAGTTAATTTTTGATGAATCCTCAACTCTTGGCTTCGATTCGACGACAACTTGGTTTGGGAGCTCACAACGTAAGGATGGCAACAAAGACCCCTCTCCAAATCTGTTTAAACCCTGCAGGCACTCCTAACTCAGTTCCGCCTTTGCGACCATGACTTACTCGTCCCATTTGGTCAACGATAGCCCTAATTCTAACATGGATATACTTTGTTTTAATTTTTGGAAAGCCGAACTTTATAAACTTCAAATTGAATTTTCTCCAGATAAAGTGTTGTTGGGTTTGGTGGTTCGATTACACTCCTCTAAAAGACCTCAAAGGCAGTGGTGGTTGAACGTTCAACCCTCACCAAAAACCCCAAAGCATAAATTAGGGTAGTCTACTAGAAAAACATCTTACTAAAAAAACTTCTTCTTTTTAATGAAGTAATTAATCCTTTACATTTAAAAAAAAAACATTTTATTATAAAAAAAAGGTTAAACAAGAATTAAACAACACTTGTTAAAAAATGTTACAATCTTCTGTGACTTAAATATTATTTAAATCAATAAAATGCATACTACAATAATATTTTATTGCTAAAAGAGTAATAAATTATATATACAATAATATTTTATTACTGTATAGCTTATTGATTGCTTTGCAATGTGTGTAGGGCATCAAATCCAATTATTACCCTGAATCTAAGTCCAATGTGCGATATAGGCATTTTGGTGTACAATATTGTAGTTCCTCATGATCCTTGCCCAGGTCACTTTGAAATACTTCCACTTGTATACTTTGTATAAACTTGTCCTTCCCCACCACTTTACCATTGTTTAAGCTTACCGTATTACATATTTTGTATTGTGTCCTTCATGGTTTTCAAAGAGTAAATTTAACAAAGCAACAAATATGTTAGGTTTTTTTTTGCCAACGAATGTTTGTTGTATTTGCTAGCACACATTTGAATTAATAAAACCTTGCAAAGTAGAGACACTTTTCTTTTTGGTTTTAAGCTTGAGGAATGGTAGGAAGTACGTAATGTGTAGGTGATCCTCCAGCGGCTAGTCACATGAGTCATAGATAGATTTTGTGTTTGTTGGATTTTGCTCGACTTGTAAGATATCTTACATTGTTTAGTTCAAAGTATTCTTTAATTTAATACAAGAAGGGTTTAGTGTATCAAGTGTGTGTAGCATTATTTCTATTTCTGGGTCTGAAAGAGGTTCTTTGTATTCTTATTTTAAGCTCTAATGTACTTACTTTAGGTTGAAGGATCTCATTGGAACACCTAATTTATTGCCAATTGATGTACTTCACTAAATGTTTGAATTTGAAAAGGGGTGAATTATGAACTCTCCTTTAAGTAAATGTTGATTGTTGATCAATGATGATAAGTTTCAATTACTATTTTACACTATTTTACTTTACAAAATTTTGCTTCACCAAAACATTAAATCACATCCCTTCCAACATAACTCACACCTTTAAAACAACTACTAATTTTAATCATTGCCTAAACACTAACATATCAAAACTATATTTTAATTTCTACAACATTATTTATACATTTTCATGCTTTACACAACTCTTTGAGCTCTTTTGTAACTTTTCTGAGTTATGTTTTTCTCTGGAGTCTTCCAAGACAAGAACTTGGGCTCTATTCTCAAACTCATATCCTCTGTGAATCTATCATGAGCTTCTAGAACTTCTCAAGTAGTTTTCCCCTATTCTTTGCTCAAAGCTCTGTGAGCCGTTTTTCTCTAATTTCCGTTCCCTCTAGACTCCTTGTTCATTTTCTTTATAAAATTCCTGGTAACGGCCGTTTCCTTTTACAATCTTTACTGTAATAGCAAATTGTTATTCCTTTCACTGGCTGCCTTCATTGAGTGTGAAGTTATTCAATCTTACCAAGATATCAATGAAGTTTTGAGTCCAAATTTCAATATAAAAGTAATAACATAACTTAAAAAGAATTTCAGCTTCAATTGCATGTGGTTTTGTTATATATTTCTTGATAGTTTTTTTCATGTAAACAATGTATTGTGCCAACTTTTTTTAATATTAAAATTATACATTAAACTAAAAGATAATAAAAACTAAAACCTTTTACTTAAACGCCGACTTCATTATTTCATATAAATAATTATTATTTTGTCTAATTAATTAAGAGATATAAATATAAAAGATGTATATAACTATAATTTAGATCCATATTTACATGGATTGGATGTGTCAAGTGGCATGAAAGTGACTTGAGGTGATAATACTTACATTGTTACATATGTTATGGTAGAGTTGTTATTTTAAGTATTTTGGTTATTTTTTTAGTATATATTTTTAATTAAAACTTTATTTTGATATGGATTAGGTGTACAAAATATTTTTTCAACTTAAGGTTAAGAACCAAAAAGTTTCTATTATGTCAAATTCGTTCGAGGCATGATTAGGAACTCATCCTTTTTTTTTTATCTTCTAAGATTTATACTTTGATGGAGGACTAGACAACACCTTTTATACCATCATTCTCACCGTTAAACTATAACCAACTCAATACTTAACAGATATAATTCATGTAAATTATATAAATCTAGACTATTAATAACAATCGTAAAGAAAAGGAAAGATAAACAACGTATAAAACATGCATGTTTGTGTGCTCCATGCATTCCTTGTCTTGTGATTATTGAAAAATATATGAAAATTGGTCATAATAAATATGTTTAAACATATTAGTGATAAACTCCTTGAAGAAACACTAACAAAACTGACTGTAGCAATACTAAATTAAAGAAGAGAATCAGTAAGCTAGAAAAGTGCTATTGCAGATACCACTCACCAGCACTGCATTTTTAGGGAAATATTTCCCATTCGAATATATAAACAAATACGATAATATTTAACAAGATGAAGTTGCTTAAGATGAGAAGATTGTGTCAAATTACCATATAGATATGCATGCTTACAGTGCATTAGTTATATAATCCATGTGCTCAAATAAGTTCTCTTGCATCTCGTAGAAATCAATATGCTTAGTTGCTTGCATCGATTGTATTTGTATATGAATCTGCCACTATACACGCCAAGAAAATTTAATTTTTTTTTTATGTTGAACTTTATCATCCTTAGTTATCATCCATTACATGATAAGTTATAGAAAAGTCATGTTGCAATGCTCCAATCTTAACTTATATTTATTTTTCTTTTTAAAGTCCCCATAGGATTTTATTGACAAAGTATGACATGTTTAGTTTTAAATGTTGCAGAAGCAAGGGACATCTCATCTTCCAAGTCCCTCTCTAATATCTGCATGGAAATGTACTTACATGTGGCAAGCTAGGGGAATCCAATTCCAAGCAGTTGACTCCATTTTTATCAGTCCTTCGTTGCTCCAATCTTAGTGACAAATCCATGACAATTAAATTCTAGCCATTGCAATGACAGGAAAAATTAACTCTTCACTTCAAGCGAAATATTTTTGTCAATTTAAAATTACTTCCCATTGGGTTTTGATACATTTTAATGGATTTTGTGGACTGCCTTTGGTTGCATGTCATATTTGATTGAACTAAAAATTTGTTTGTTTTAACAACACCCCCTACTTTTTTTCTGCAGGATATGTTCCATTTTAATAGAAATGGAAATGCGTTTCTGAATTTGTAGATTGTCTTTTATCTGTGAGTATTCAGCATATCCCATTATCTTTTGTTGGGAATTGATTCATCAAAAAACTAAGGTTCTCTCTTTTCATTTTACTTTATAATTCATTTCACTATTCATAGATTGGAATTGCTTCTATTCGTGTTTGAATATCCTCTTATTTGAAGGGTGTTATTTATATATATTATTCTTGCCCACTTACCTTGTCAGTTTCGGAGTTGTGCAACAGTCACCAAATAAAATTATTATACAAAAATTTCAAATTTGAATCTTGGAGGAGTTGTTTATGTTGGACGGGAGAGCTGGTGGTAGGTGGGGATGTGAGTTAGCATGAGGACACAAAAAAATAGACAAAATAGAATGTAAGACAAGTAGTAGAAAATAGATGCAGCGACAATGTGTAGGAAAAGAGAAAATGTTAATGCAAGTCTGGAGAAAACAACAACAGATTGTGTGAGAATAGAAGACAAAATAGAAGGAACAAGACACTAGGTAGAATGTATAAATAACAATAGTCAGAGGTTAAAGCAATCAGCATAATAGAAGGAGTAGGACATCATGAAGAATGTATACGTAACAACAATTAGAGGTTAAAACAATCAACGTAAAAGGAGAAAACAAAGAATTTATAGCAAAGACGGCAATTTTTCGTTAGCAAAGAAGAGGACAAATTATCAAGGCTTTTGTAATAATTTTATGATAGTTGTAGATGTATTTGTTTAAGAGTTTAAGTTAGATTGTAATAGAAATTGTAATTATTTAATATATGCAAACTTGTGTTTTTAACTTTAGAATCTACTTCCCTTATTTTAGTGTCTTTTAAATTTGTTGTTTTGTATATTTTCAGCATTATATTACTAGTTTCGGGATATATTTGGAGTTAAGCTATTTGGTTGTTTTAAGGTGCATATCTCTTCATGGGCTTATATTTCCAACAACTGGTATTAAAGCCTTAGGTCCGTTAAGACATGGCAGAAAGTAGTTCTAGTTCATGGTAATAGTCTCCAACATTTGAAGGCAAGAATTGTGATGTATGGTGTATCAAGATGAAGACAATATTCTACATATAAGATCTATGAGAAATTGTAGAAGGAGGTTATATAGAGATTGCAGACCAAGTAGCTTTCAATGCACATCCCAAGCACAAAAGAATGTGTTGAAAGAGAATAGGAAGCAAGATGCCAAGACTCTTAGCTACATCCAAATGACATTAGTCGATTCAGTTTTTCCAAGGATAACAACAACAACTGTGCATTCAAAGCAAGCTTGGGATATTCTACAAAATGCCTATTAAGGTAGTGACAAAGTGAAGTTTATCAAGTTGCAGCTATTGAGTAGAGACTTTAAAACTTTGTTGATGAAGGAAAATGAGTCTATCAATGACTTCTTCACAAGGACAATGAGCACAGTCAATCAAATGAAGACAAATGAAGACACTCTTGACGATCATAGAATCATAGAGAAGGTGTTGAGAAGCCTTCCAATCAGATTTGACCCAATAATGGTTGCTATTGAAGAATCTAAGGAGTTGATATAAATGACAATAGATGGGATAATAGGTTCCTTGTAAAGCCATGAACAAAGGTTGAATAGGTCAGCCACCTCCTCCACTGAACAAGCCTTCAAGACAAACATGAATGTGAGAGGAAGGGGGAGAGGAGCAAACAACAAAAGTAGAGTAAGAAATTTTAGCACTCAAGAAGTTGGAAGACATAACCATCAAGAGTCACAGTCAAGAGGAAGGAGGAGCAACACCACTTCAAGAGGTGGTTCTACACAAAGGTATGACATGTCTAATGTATAATATTATTATTGCAATAAGTATGGACACTATGCTAGTGAGTGTAGAAAGAAAGAGTATGATATGAATAGGCAAAACTCAATTTTCTCCAAGACACATGAATTTGATCCTAATAAGAATGAGAAAGTGAAAACTTATTTACAACGTTTAATATAAAACAAAGTACTAAAGACATATTATATTTGGATAGTGGTTGTAGCAACCACATGAGTGCAAACAAAGACATGTTCAACCATATTGATGAGATAATAAAATCAAAGGTAAAAATGGAAATAATGAGAAGGTACCAGTCATGGGCAAAAATAATTTTTCTATCTGCACCAAGAAAGGTGGCAAAAGACAAATTCAAGATGTATATTATGTGTCTAGGTTAAAACACAACCTAATCAACATTGGGAAATGTTCCCAAAAATGATATAGAGTGAGATTTAAAGATGGAGAACCTATCATCTTTGATAGAAGTGGCTGCAACAAGCAAATTGTAGTAATCAAGATGAAAACCAATAGTATGTTCCCTTTAAGAATGCAAAGTGACCTTGCAACAACATTCAAAATAGTTGTAGTAGATAAGTCTACTGTTTGACACCTAAGGTATAGGCATTTGAGTTTTAGATAGCTGAACCTTCTTCGTAAGAAGAAAATGGTGAGAGGGTTACCCCTCATAGAACAACCAAACAAAGTTTGTAAATGATGCAAATTGGGGAAGCAACATAGGAATGCATTTCTCGTGGGCAAGTCATGGAGATCAAGAGCTCTTCTTGAAATAATACATTCATATTTGTGTGGTCCCATGAATACTACCTCTTTATCTATGAATATCTATTTCATTACATTCATAGATGACCTCAGTGAGATGACATGGGTGTACTTTTTTTAATAATAAATCAAAGGAATTTGAAACCTTCAAACAATTCAAGGCCATGGTTGAGAAGCAGAGTGGCCATCACATAAATATTTTGAGAATGGATAGAGGGGGAGAATATATATTGAGCTCATGAATTTTTTCAAGGATAATGGGATAAAGAATCAATTTACAACTAGATATACACTGCAATAAAATGGTGTGGCTGATAGAAAGAACGAAACCATCCAAGAGATGGCAAGAAACATGCTAAAGGTAAAAGGATTGCCTAATGATTTTTGGGTTGAGACTATAGCAACAGTCGTATATTTAATAAGTACATGTCCCACTAAGAATGTTAGGGATATGATCCATCAAGAGGCATGGAGCAACTAGAAGCCTAGTGTTGAATATCTTAGAGTGTTTGGATGTGTGGCATATGCACATGCCAAAACAAAGAAGAAGAAAGTGGGATAATAAAGGAGAGATGCATTTTCACTAGGTATAGTGATTAATTAAAGGCTTACCAATTATAAAATCCAGTCACCAAGTACCTTATAATTATCTATGATGTTCAATTCATTGAGGATGTAGCATGGGAAGAGAGAGAAAAAGAGTAACAAATGCAAATAATGGCTAGTGAATCCTTTCTTGAAACTGAAACAATAGGTGGCACAACCACCCATACACTGAGTTGGAGCCTTATTTTATAAAGGGCAGAATAATCTAATGGAAATAACCTACAAGGAGGTCAAGGAGTAACTCATGTGTCAAGTTCATCCTCCTCCAACTAAAGTCAATGCTTACCAAGGACAAGAAACTTGCAAGAAGTCTATGAGAAGTCAAGGTACGAGGAGAAAGGAGATGTAACAATGAATTTTTATCTTATTTCAATAGTTGATCCTATCTAATTTGAGGAAGAAATCAAGGATAACAAGTGGTGTGAATCAATGGATGATGAAATGCATGCTAATGAGAAAAATCAGACATGGGAGCTAGTAGACTTTTCAATAGAAAAATAGGCCATTGGAGTAAAGTGGGTTTACAAAACCAAAACAACTCCTGAAGGCAAGATAGAGAGACATGAAGTAAGATTAGTAGTGAAAGGCTACAATCAAAGGTCTAGATGTGACTACAATGAGACATTTTCACCCGTAGCAAGGCTAGAAACAATGAGAACAATCATTGCAATATCTTCTCAACACAAGTGGAAGGTGCATCAAATGGATATTAAGTCAACCTAGAAGAAGAGGTTTATGTGGGACAAACACATAGTTATGAGATTCTCGAGTAAGAGAACATGGTATATAGGTTGAAAAAGTCATAGTATGGGTTTAATCAAGCACCAAGAGCATGGTACAATTGAAAAGACTTATTTGCTGAGTAGTGACTTTCACAAAAGTGGTAGTGAACCCACACATTACATCAAGGCAAACAAACAAGGTATTTTGATTGTTGTTTTATATGTTGATGATCTAATTTGTACAAGAAATGCAAATCATGCCATATAAACATTCAAGTCATCCATGAAGGAGTTTGAGATGATTGATTTAAGCTTATTGAAGTATTTTATTGAGATATAAGTTAAGTAAATGAATGAAGGCATCTTTGTATTCTAAGTTAATTATGCAAATGATATGTTGGAGAGGTTTAGAATGCTTGACAAAAAACCAATATTAACCCTAGCTGAGACAAATTCAAAATTTCACAAGGAAGATTGCAAAAACGATGTGGACCCCACATGATATAAGCTTTTCATGGGAAGTTTGATGTAGTTGACTACATCTAGACCAATTTGATGTAGTTGATTGCATCTAGACCGGATTTCATGTATGTAGTCAACCTCAAATATAAATTCATGGAGACATCAAAAAAGACACATTAGAAAATAAGCAAGAGGATATTTAGGTATATGAATGACACGAGAAGCCATGGAGTTTTGTATATAGCAATAAATGAATTTTAGTTAGTTGGCTATACAGATAGTGATTATGCAGATAGTCTTGATGATAAAAAGAGCACTTCAGGATATGTGTTCTATATTGGGTCATGATCCATTTATTAGGATTTAAATAAATAACCCATAGCTTCACTTTCTACAACTGAAGCAAAATATATAATAGCTAATGTAGCATCATGTCAGGCCATATGGATCGAGAGAATCCTTTTAGATTTGTATGAGGAGAAACAAGGACTTCAACTATCTACTTTCACAACATATCTTCCATTGCATTGTTAAAGAATCATGATTTTCATTGTAGAATAAAATATATTGCAATAAGGAATCATTTAATTAGAGAATTAGTTTAACAAAGGGTGATAGAGCTTAAATTTTTTAAGATAGAGAAATAGCTCGTTGATATATTCACTAAGCCTTTGTTAAAAGATAGTTTTTTGAATTTAAGAGAGAGGTTAGGAGTCATAGATGCAATAGAATTAGATCTATAAGGTTTTATGTTGTCTCTAAAAGTCCACCAACCAAGCTTTGATGTCCATCAGCCAAGCTCTAGAGTCCATCAACCAAACTTTGGAGTCCAACAGGGTAACTCCAAAATCTAATAGTCCGTCTCCGAACTTGATCAAAATGAACACAAAATGATATAAGAAGATGTGAATAAGTTACATATATGTTTTAGGGATTGAATAAAACTCATCAAAGAATGGAAAAAAGGTCAAGAATAAGGGGGAGTTTTAAATTATATTATTCTTTCACACCTACCTTGTCAATTCTAAAGTTGTGTAGCATTTATCGAACAAAATTAATAAACAATAGTTTCAAATTTGAATCTTGGAGGAGTTGTTCTTTTTTAGGTGGGATATTTGGTGGTAGGTGGAGATGTCAGTTAACATAAGGATAGAAATAAAAGAGAGAATAGAATGTAAGACAAGAAGCAAAAAATAGACGTAGCAACACCCTGTAGGAAGAGAGAAAATGTTAATGTAAGCCTGGATAAAAATAAACAAGACTGTGTGAGACTAGAAGGCAAAATAGGAGAAACACAATAGGAAGAATGCATACATAAAAATAGTTAGAGGTTAAACCAATCAACATAAAAGTAGAAGAAAAAAAAGAATTTACAACAGAGACAATGCAATTTTTTGTTAGCAAAGAAGATGATAGATTATCAGGTCTTTTGTAAGAATTTTATGAAAGTTATTGCTATGTTTATTTAAGAGTTTAATTAAGATTTAATATAAAATTTTAGAGTCCTTTAATATATAAAAATTTATGTTTTTAGCTCTAAAAGCTGCCTCCCTTGTTTTAGTGTCTTTTAGACCTATTGTTTTGTGTATTTCCAACAATATATAACTAGCTTCAAGGTATATCTAGAGCTAAGCTATTTGGTTTTTTTAGGGTGCATATACCCTCTTCGGCCTATTTTTCCAATAAAGGGTATATGAAACACTTTATGCCATATTCTATGCTATAGATGATTGTAGCTAGTTTTTTGGTCTAGAATTTTTATTCAAACATGGAAAGTGAAATGTACACGCCCTCTACAATAGATGCCACTACCATGCTAGACACTAGTATGGTAACTAATTTATGCCTTGTAAACGAAGAGGTAAGTGGGCCAACATTAGGCCATCAAAATAATGTAAGAATTGTTAATGGTGTGAAAGGCTATTCAAAAGTGCATAAATAGTAGAATGATACTACACAATTGAATATTTGGCTTTTGGCGAAGCAATTAGGCATCCTTTTTTTTGTCTTTAATTTCAAGTGATCTTGTATCTTCTATTTTTATTTAAATATAGTTATATCATTGGATCTTGGTTTGCAACACTGGCTTTTTATCCCTTTTAACACTGGTTGTGGCCTAGAGTACATTGTTGCATGAAAATTGTTTTATAGTTTCAACTTATAGAAAGCATTCAATCTTACCATTCAACTTCAATTGATATGTGGTTTTGTTAATATAATTTCAATATATTGGATAAATGGGTATATAATAATTTCTCATGACTTTTTTCCACCTAAAACAATGTAGCATGTTAACACTTTATTTTTATATTAAATTTTTATATCAATATAAAAGCTAATTAAAATTAGGTTTAGGGTCTTTTAATTTAATGTTGAATTCGTTATTTCACAAAATAAACACTTTCCTATATATATGTAAAAATAAAATTTAGATTTATCATTATATGGATAATATGTGTTAATATTTATGTTGTTATACATGTGGTGGTGGTGTAGACATTTAAATTTGGTATTAGACACTTTGGAAAAATCAATTTTGGCTCACTTTGACACACTTTGACGTACTTAAATTTTGATTATACATTTGAATCATATAAATTTTAACCTATTCATTCACTTATATATTGTCTTCGTTAATGTAAGTTACTATATACAAATATTAAGATCACTCTAGTTGATATACGAACCTCTTAGAATACTATATAGAGTGTTTTCTATGAGTTTACCAAAATTTCTTTAAGAAAAAATATAACAAGAAGATTCAAGCTCTAAAGTTTGAAATTGGTGACTTGGTATTAAAATAAAATCAAAATAACGCTAATGCAAATAAAGAAAGCAAAGGTAAAATCAAGTGAAATTAGTTAAGACCATTTGTGATTATTGGAAAGTTGGGCACAAGTGTTTATATTTTAGCTTTAATTAGAGGAAAACATATGATAAACCTTATATATATATATATATATATAATTGAAAAGTCAAAAATATAATTTTTTTTTGTAAAACTAGGACTAATGCACAACTTGATTTGTTGGTACATACAATTGATATATATATAAAATTGAAAAGTCAAAAATATAATTTTTTTTTGTAAAACTAGGACTAATGCACGACTTGATTTGTTGGTACATACAATTGATTAATATTATTTATCATATACATAGTAAAATATATATCTATTTTTTACACACTTGATTTTTATAGTATATGTTAGTCATATGATACATGGACATACAAATACGTGACATCATTTACACCCATGAACTACCTTTCTACATTAGGGGCATGCCTACATTAGAGAACACATTTACACATTAATTAGGGTTTTTCTAATACTATCTATTAATAATTGTAGAGTGATACACATGAAATTTTATTGCTCATGATTTTTGGAATGTTATTTCTTATGGATAGTTTTGCTTTGTTATACTAGATGATGACATTGATTGATTATGTGGATTAGCATTGCATGTTTTTTGCATGCTTGATATTAAAGATTATTACATTGCATGATCATTGATGTGTTATATTGTGTGTTTTTTGAGTGCATTGATTATGTCTTATCTTGAGTGCTTGTGTACTTCACGATCATGATATTATGTGCATGTGCATGGTTACTTAAATAATTACTGTTGAGCTTGGTTATATGATTTTTATCATGCATACTTCTATTATGTATAATGTCATGATTTATATCATGCATCTATTGTGAGGTTTATTACTATATGCCTAATTTATATATTTACTGGACATGACACTTTTATGACCATTTCCTTGGATTACATGCTTAATATGTACTTGAATGATCAAATATTTATATGATGGAATATATTATCATATTTGTATACCAAATTTACATAAATAGATTTTTATATAAAACACATGGTGCACATAACTCTTTTTTCTAGATGAGTGATTCACATATTTCATTTTTATATCAAAATGTGGCATACATTGGGTTGGTCTTAAATTTTCATGCCATGACATATAGATAGTTACACTTTGGATCATATTATGTGATGTAGATGAGATATATGGAATAAGATAACACTTATTTGTGTAATTTTACATAAGTATGATGAATAATTGGGACGTTCTATAACATTATGATAGATAGATGACATTTTATATCACTTTGAGGTAAAAACTTATTAGATTTGGGGATGAATTTCGTTCATGATTTTTTTTATATTTATATATTTTGGATTGATTTAGAATGATTATACTATTTAAGCATTTTGTATCTATAATCTATCTACAAAGATTGATCTGGAGTTCTATTTTACATACACACTAGTTTTGGGGTTCCATTTTGACATAAGAACATGTTTTGGGTTCCACCTTTATATACAAACCTAGTTGTGGGGTTTAAAATTTACATATGAACCTCATTTTGGGGTTTCATAGAATAATTATGATGATATTCAGAGTAGTGATTTTGAGGTTTCTTTGGCACTCAAATTCTAGCACTCCTCTAACCTCGAAGGTTGAGACAATTGTACTCCTCAACTCATGTTTCTAGTATTTACATCTCTTTGGGGCATAATCACCTATGGAATTCTCCAAATGAGTTAAACAAGTGATATCATGGTTCACATACCCTCAAGGGTGTTTATTCATTGGCTCTTTAATTTCATGTAATTCAAATGATCTATTTATTTCAAATTTTCTATCATTAGAGGACAATGTTCTTTGTATGTTTCCTTACAAATTTTGCATGGAGAAAATAGTACATTTGAGGCATAACTATCAACATCAAGTATGATTAATTTCAAGTACCAATTTTTCTCTTGCATCCTTTTAATCTAAAATTTTCAATACTATACTAAAACAAGGAATTTTTAGATATCTAAATTTGATATTAAACACTTTAACAACATCAAATTTCACACACTTTGATATACTTGGACCTTTTATATATATTTGACTCTTGTGCACACTTTCCTTATCTGTCTACCTACTTATCATCTTAGCTAACCTAATTTTGAAAGATACACATATTCAAGATCACCTTACTTTATGCAAGAACCTCCAAAAATCTCAAACAAATTATATTTGTATCTTATATCACTAATTTTCACTCCCAAGGCAATATTGACAATAGTCAGAGAGTTGTGGTTTACTATAGGTGTCTGCCTCTACTAATATTGTCTAAGAACTCTCGACAACTATTTTTTAAATTGTGAAGTTTCCATTAGGTTAGATTAGACACACTTTATGGTTCAGTCATAACTAGAAATATCAAATAGGCATATATAAATACAACTCAATCATAAGGTTATATTATTTACATTGAAAATCACTTGAAAGCTTGAGAAATTAATTATCACTCTTTTAAGACCTTATTATGAAGGCATAAATATTTGAATAAATATAGATAGAGCAATCATATATCCAAGTTTAAGTACAAACATAGGTCAAGTTTTCATGGTTTGCAAGTGTCAAAAGTCAGACATTAAATTACATTCTATATTGATCATAATGGTGCACACACACACACCCATATGAGAAAACTACATTCGGTTTGATCCCTATTCAGAGTATTGGAATGTAGATAATACTCAATTTCTCAATGGAGAGTGGTTGGGGTTGTCCAATCCAACATACTAACTTGTTTTTCAAGGGCCATCTTGTGATTGAATGTAAGATCAAGATTTTAAAATAAGGAAAAAAATATGAATCAATGTAGGCAAAAGGTTTAAGGCATCATAGCAAAATAAACATGGAAACTATCGATACGACTAGGATAATATCCTTTGTCATATGAGTCTCATTATTATAAGAAAAATCCACATAGAGTTTGAGCACATATTTCTTGATTTGAGTAGTTACAAAATAAATAAAGCGTTTTTAGAGATAGTGATGAACAAAATATTAGAAAATATAAATACTTCTCTTTGATAGTAATTTTTCAATTTCTAATCTTCTATGTGCAATATTAATCTACCCTTTTATATTCAAATTTGTATTATAATTTCCTTATTTTACATAATCTGAATATTCATAGTTTGACTTCATTTAGATTAAATTAATCTCAATAAAATTAAAACAAGTAGAATTGATGCCCTCAACCATTTAGATAGTTGTTAGCAAACATCAAATCTATGTAAATTATATGGATATATACTATTGGTAATAATCAAAAGGTAAAGAAAGGCAAAAGAACCTAAAAATACATACACGAATGTGTGAACTATGTGTTCTCTCATCATGTAATTATTAAAAAAGTGTATATAAAAAAAATAATTAATCATGAAATTAATCATCATAATTGTTGAAAAATTCATGTCAAGAGAAGAGGATCAGGAAAGAGTAATTGTGAAGCAGGAAGTAGAGGAAAAGATCAAGGAGGCTATGAAAGTAATTAAGGAGGAAATCAAGTGTGCATAGTTTGGGATAAAAAATGTGATTTCAGGTTGGGTATAATCAAAACTAGAGGAGGAACAATAATCTCCCTATAATTCTAAATGTGGAAAAGGGGTGGATAGATAGGGCATTCAAAAATTAATAGTAGGGATAAATTAGTGAAAGTATTGAAAATGACAGGTTGGAGTCATATGGTTGTGAACAAAGGTCACAATTTTGCCAACCTAGGATTTAAAATCTTGGAGGATGGTAGGGATACAAATGAATAATGAAATCATGAAATTGAAGCCTTATAAAGAGAGAGTTTTGAAGGAGAATTTTGATATTAAACTCAAGCTATATTTTGAATCCCTCACGTCTATGGATGACCTAAACTTGGTCAAGGAAACCTTAGAGACAAGTACTACAAAGGCAAAAGGGTTGACTTTGGTAATTCATCACAATAAAATATATAGATATATACTATTGGAAATAATAATAAGTTAAATAAAGGAAAAATAACCTAAAATACATCATGATTGTGTGATCTATGTGTTATCTCACTTTGTAATTATTAAAAAATTATATTAAAAAAATTCCTCGTGAAAATTGGTCATCATAATTGTTTAAAAAGGTGTGTCAAGATAAGAGGAGTAGGGAAGAGAAATTATGAAATGTGAAGTAGTGAAAAAGATCAAGGAGGCTACAAAATTAGTCAAGGAGGTTACAAAAGTAATAAAGGAAAATGGGTGTTTGCAATTCTGGACAAAAGATGTGATTTTGGGTTGGGTAGAATCAAAACTAGAGAAGGAACAATAAGCCTACTAGAAGTTATGGAAATAGGGTGGATAAGAAGGGTCTTTGGAAAGTAATAACATGGCACAATTAGTGAAAGGCTTGAAATCAATAGGTTGGAGTCATGGTTGTGAACAAAGATCAAAATTATACCAAGTTAGGATTTCTATACTTGGGTGATGGTAGGGCTGCAAACAAAATAAGAAATCATGAACTTGAAACCTTAGAAAGAGAGAGGTTTTTGGAGGAGAAATTTGATATTAAACTAAAGCTAGAGTATTAATTCCTCACATTTATGGATGATCTCAACTTGGTCAAGGAAGATTTGGAGACAAGTACCACGAAGGCAAAAGGGTTACCTTTAATGATTCATCATATTAAACCCTTACACCCCTATGATTTAGACCCCTATATATAGATATGGTGATGACCTTATATATAGAGAATTGGCCTCCCCCCTCTCTCTATAATTTACATCTAAATCTATATATGGTGTGGGGGTGAGCATAGAGAATACCCCTCTATATATCATATTTATTGTGCCACCATATCTATTATATAATAGAAAAAACCCTAATATATATAGAGTGGGGTTACCCTAAAGATAAATAGGCCCCATATAGATATATATGGGTTAGGGGGAAGCCACCCCCAACCATATAAAGTTGAGTTTACTGGGCTAGATATTTGGGGAGTGGATAGATAGATATATATAAGGTGGGGGAAGGGACTTGATTGATAGATTTATGAGGGAGAGGGGCTCCCTTTCCCCTATATATAGAGAGGGGTGGATAGTATTGGAGGCAATTTGAGGGAAACAACTGATATCATAAGAGTAAATATGTATCTAAATTGCCAAAGATGTTCCTATTCTTAAAACTTTAGATCATTACTTGGACAAGCTCTCTTAAGGTTACACATAAAAAACCATAATTTTTATGTTTTTAGCATCTTGGCCTAGTATTATTTGAAGCAACATATGGGTTCCTATTAATGATTTTTCCCCAAACCAAATACTAGTTTTTTGGCTTAAGATTACTTCTATGTTAACTTTCAATCTTCAGCTGATTGGGAAATGATTTTCAAAGGTGGTATATCACTTTTTTAGAAATGTTGGGTTGTATATAAATCATTTAGAGCACAATTTTAATCCCATTGAATAATTGATGCATGTAGTCCCCTTTTGGGTAAAACTCTACAAGCTACCAATAGGGTATTGTGATAAAAGAATATGAGAATAGGTTGCATCTAAGCTTGGTAAATTCATATGCATCTTTGAATCCAAAAAAAATAATGAATTAAGCACCTTTGCCCAAATCTATATGTCAATGAACCTATCCAAACTTATCCCAGAAGAAATTAAATTAGCCTCTAGGTCAAGCTTTTGGAGATAATACTTGGACTACAAGTGTCTAACCTTAAAATGCTTTACTTGCAGGAAGACATGGAATTCTTAAAGAAACTACCCTTGTCTCTTACATGAGTCCATGGAGTTTTGTAATATAGAGGGTAGTCTTTCCTCCACTAAAAATATTAAAAAATCCCACTTAGATGGCATGGATAAAATGCCTCTGGCCTTCAAAGCAAAGAAACATTGGAGGGTAAAAGTGATATCTACGAAAAAATGACCATAGTTTAAATGGATACATCATGACATCTAATTTATTCCTTGGAAGTACCTCCAATAAGTTAAAACAAAAGAAGATAAACAATTAAAAGCCTTGAAAATTAGTAGTATAGACTTCTTGCATCATGGGGAATTAGATAAAGTCTCACCCTCTTCCAAGGGGATGATAAGAGATTCTTCTCCCCTCAAGGTCAAGGTGGATGACTACTCCATATCAACTAAAAAGGATCTACACTTAGAAAAATTCTCTCTCCTTCATGAGAAAAAGAGGCTCATCTCTCCTCAAAGGTAAGGACAAAGGATCTACTTTCTCTTAAAGGATATTACCCTAGACCTTCCCTAACTAGTGATTTAGATTAGGGAATCCCATTGTTGGAATCCAAGACTAGTGGATAAAGTGGTTCTCCCTTGTTACCACATAGTTGGTCTTCCTAACAATGTTATTAAATTTCTCAAGAATCTCAATCATGTCCTAGACACTAATATGGTGGATCTATTTGGTTTGGATAGACCCTTGGGTGATGGGATTTTGGAGGAAATTAAATTGTCAAAGAATTATGTGGGAAGGCCAAATAGATATCATGTGAAGAACATGGAATAATAACCAAATAAATTTCTAAATTATTTTAGGCTTTGAGGATCATCTACTAGTAGGTTGATCCCTTCAACAGGATCCATAGTTACCAAAGGAAGAAAATCTAAGAAAGATATTATTTAGTATGACATCCAAGTGGACTTAGACCAAGGGTGCCAACACTGACTAATTGAGATGAATGTAAGTGGCAAAGAGAATATTTCCAATAGGGTTCAAGGAAAATCTTAAGATGGAATGTTAGAGGCCTTAATGCCTTTTAAAAAGGCCATCTTGTGAAAAGGTTGGTCAAGGAAGCTAACCCCGATATCTTGTTGCTCCTAGAGACCAAGGTCGACAAAGGTCTTTTTAAGGCTTCTATAATTTTCTTAAGGGAAAGGGTGGAGTCTATTTTAATTGATGTTGATGGGTTCGTGAGTGTTCTAGCTATGTTGTGGAATCTTAATAGTATTAATTTCAATTATATTTATGGTTCTAAAAACTGTATCAATGTATATGTCTAAGACAACAAAGGTAAGATGCATTTCTTTCTCTCTAACATTTATGGTCCCATAGATTTTTAAGAAAATAAGGCATGTTTAAAGCATTTATGTGTGTTGAATGGTCAAAATATGGTAGATGGGTGTAGTGGGGGGAATTTAATGTGATCCATAGAGTTGTATAAAAGAAATGGGGTTCTCGTAGGGTCTCTCAAGCTATGCATGAGTTTAATTATTTTTGTCAAGAAGTAGGGTTAGTTAATTTTAAGACCTTAAATGCTAAATTCACATGGAATAATAGGAGGATCAAAGATAACCTTATTCTCAAAAGGTGGGATAGATTTTTGGTTATCTTGGAGATAATATTTGAAGGTTTCAAGTTTTCAACAAAGTTATTCACTTTTATGTTATTCACTTCGCAAGATTTGATCATTGGCTAATCTTTTTGGTGATAGAGGAAGATAAAAAAAACCCAAGGCATTCCCTTTAAATTTTGATTCATGTGGCTTATTGAAGAAAAACTAGGAACTTGGTGGAATGTTCTGGCATTGGGATCTAAAGGCTTCATCCTATCCTAGAAATTGAAATCAATTATAACTTGGATTAGGGGATAGAATTAAAAAAAACATTGGAAACCTATTTATAAAAAATATATAATTGAAGTGGAGTTGTTAGACCTTCAAGTCTCCCTAGCACAAGTAGCTTGGTGCAATGAGTTGGCAAATATGGAAAAACATTTGTTAGTATAATAGAAAAAGAATCTCAAGCAGCAAGAAACATTTGGGAAAAATTATGGAGTAAAGTGGTTGAAGGAGGTTGATTGGAATATCAATTTTTTTATATATTTATCCATTAATATTAAACATAATAGGAATATTATTGATAAAATAGTTACCCTTGAGGGGTAGATCCTTGAAGACAATAAGGAAATCAAATCTGAGGCACTACAAGAACCTACTTTTTAAATAAGTGGTAGATAGAAGGGAGGCTCAAGGGAATTTTATATAACTTATCCCCACTTGTGTTTTTCACCTTATTAATGAAAAAATCATGGCTTATATCTTTGAGGAAGAAGTGAAGACTATTGTTTTCAGTATGTGTGGGGGGAAATCCCCAAGACTTAATGGCTTTCAAACTAGTTTTTTTAATAAAATTTTACATATAGTGGGTAAGAAGGTAGTATAAGTAGTTGAATAATTAATATAAATAAAGTTTGTCTTTAAATAATGGAATAATATATTCTTAACCTTAATACCAAAAAAGAGGATTGCCCCTTTTTTATCCTTTCCACCCTATTTCTCTATGCAATTATTTTTACAAATATTTTACCAATGTAATGCCCAACAAATTACAAATTTTCTTGGACAATCTTATCTTATAAGAAAAAGGTGGATTAATGGTAGGATAGTAGATTTTGGATGGTATAACCATTACTCATCAGACCTTCTGAACCACAGTGGTATGGAATGTGTGTTGATCAAAATAGATATAGAAAAAGCTTATGATAAGGTAAATTAGGACTTTTTAGATCAAGTCTTGGGGCAAATTTGGTTTTGGGATGGAAAGATGACAATGGGTTTGTAGTTGTATCTTCTCACTTTCCTTCTCATTTTTGGTCAATAAGAGTCCTACAAGCGTTTTTAAAGTTTCTCAGGGTTTGAGGTGGGGAGACCCTTTGTCTCCCTACCTTTCCATAATAATAGATGATGCCTTGGGCAAAGCCATCAAAGAAAAGGTGGATAAGGGAAACTTAAAGGGACTTATCATAAGTATTAATCTAGAAAATGTCTTTTTCTTGCAATTTTTGGATGGCACATTACTCATGGTTGATTCTTTTTTCATTGAAGAATCCAAAAATATCAAAGGTATTTTAAAATAATATGAGCTATCTGCCAGACAAAATATAAGCCTTTATAATCCTAAGATTTTTTTTATAAATGTGATTTTGTAAAAGCAAAATAAAATCAAGGATATTAGTGGCTTTGAAGTCAGAAATATTCTTAGCTAGTATCTTGGAATGTCATGGTTTGTGGGTAGAAGTTCTTGTATTGAGTGGTAGCCTATTATTTTTAAAGTCCATTATAAACTATCTAGTTGGAAAGATAAATGGATTTTTTTTCATAGGAAAGTACCGAATTATTAAATACACTCTGCAAGCTATGCCAATTTATCTTTTATCTTTATTTAAAATTCCTCAAAAAGTGGCTAATAGGATTATGAAACTTTAAATAACTTACTTTGGGGTGGTTTTGAAAAAAAGAAGAATATAAATATGATCTTCCTAAAATAAGTTTTATTTTCCTTTTTTTTAAGGGGGGGTTATTTGTAAGAAGAATGTGCACACTTAATAAGGCTCTTTTTTTTAAACTTCACTAGGGAATCTATAATGATAAAGATAGACTTTGGAGAAAAGTCTTGTAGCATCTCAGATTCTTCATCCAATTTCTTTTAACATGATCAACATTTTGGAATTTTGTTAAGAATGCAAGGACTTGATTAATTTACTCATTCATTATAATTTTGGGGATGGGATGGATATTTCCTTCTTAAAGGATTTTCTAGTCAGACAAGCTCATTAGGTAGACTTTAAGGCCTTGAAAGATATAATGGAATATTCCATTGACTAGTGGGGTTATAGAGTCAGTGACTACATTGTCAAGAGTTAGGAGGGAAGTTGTTGGAAAAATTTGGTGTGGCATGATGATTTTTATAAGGAAGAAACACTGAAGCTCAAAATTAAGTTGGATAACTATATTATTCCTTCAAGAATAATCAATGATAAATTAATTTTGGAAAGAAACCCAATTGGGGAAGTTATGGTCAACGATTGTTAAACCTAGGTTCTTTCCTTAAAGGGCATGATCAGGGGGAAATTTATTATGGATCAAGGTTGGAAAAATAAGTGTCTACTATAGGAAAATATATTCCTTTGGGTGGCCACAAACATGAAATTTTTAACTATGATTAGTTGATCAATTCAGGATTTGTTGACCCTCGTATATTTTTTTATGCAAGGAGAACGAGGAATTAGGGGCTCATATCCTTTTGCACTATAATTATGATTGGAAGGTCTGGTATTTATTCTTTCAAAATTTTGATTATTATTGGTTGTTCCATCAGTCAATGGAGAAATATCTAAATAAAATGATGGAATACCTCACTGGACTTTAAAGTGTTACTTCTCCTTTCAGGTTTTGGCCCTTGAATCATTTTTTGGAACATTTGGCTAGAAAGAAACATGCAAATTTTAAGAAGTCAAAGTCTCTTATAATTTTGGGTTTGGTGGAAGATTATTGACTAATTTTAAGAATTTATTTTTGCATATTCTTTTTCAAATTTGGATTGGATTGATGAGGAAGCTTCCCTAGTCCAAGGATGGGCTAGTCTACCCTTTCCAGGTAAAGGGTTTAGTTTGTTGGATAACTCATGATCTCCCCACCCCCACCTCCATGGTTTCCTCTAGAGTTGGGATTGATTAAGTTGAATTTTTAAGGGTGTTTCCAAGGGAAATACATGCCTTAGTGGTCATGATGGAGTTTTCAGAGATGACAAGTGCTAACCTTTTCTTATCTTCTCTCTTGATATCAGTTGTAACACTAATAATGAGGAAAAAACAAAGGTATTTTTTAAGGTTTGTATATTGTTATCCTCAAATTTTGGTCTTTTCTAATGGTTTCAAAGGTGATTCTCAAATTCTCTTTTAGGTATCTTAAGTCAAAGGGATGTAAGCTTGGTGGGTGGACATGATGATTAATGAAATTAGTTGGTTGGGATCCAAAATCACCAACTTGAAATGGAACCACATCAAGTGCAGTAGAAATCAAGTGGTTGGTTGGGTGGATAATAGTGGTGTTAGGATAGGAATATATACCTCTCAATTGGATAGGGAATGGTCCCATCCTTCCCCTAATGATATCCATAAGATTCTAACTTATGAATTAGCTAAGTAGTTTAATTCTAGTTCATAAGAGAACTATCATTATCCCTTTGGTTGGTAAATGGATTATTCCCTAAAGACTTTTGGGAGCATTGGTTTAGCCTGATTTAAAGATTTAATATGTATATTTTATTATTTACCATTTTTGGGGAGTTTGGGAATGTGGCCTGCTCTCTGCATTTATTTCCATGTTGATCATTTCTTTATGATGTTGGGGATAGATCGAAAGGTAATTAATACCTTTATTTATACAACTCCCTCCCTTGTTCACTAGTGCTACTATTATTTGTAATAACTACCTTATTACCTCCTCATTGTGATGTTATTTTATTTATAATTGGGGAAGTAATTGAGGATAATTTGGAATTGTTCATGGGTAGTGTTGTGGGACATTGGTGGGAATTGGATTTAGACTCATCCCAATAAGCTTCTTGTCTTTATATGGTTATTGGGTATGCCTTTTGAATTTCCTCTCATGCTCTCATGAAGCTTTGTGGATTTTTACTATCTTTGGATCTATATTGAGGATTTCATTTCCTTCTGGGTCATGTTTATCTCCAAAGTGGGTTTTATTTTCCCTTTTTCCTTTATTGGCCTACCTAAAATCGATAAAGTATTGATTGAATGATGGCTAGTTCATCTACTTAATTTTTCATATGTTTTTAAATTCATGGTGTCTTTATGGATTAATCCCTTGTCTTGACTCAATTCCCTGAACCTTGTGTTTAGCCCTTTTTACTATGTAGGTGAAATGGGAGATAAGGTATTACATTCTATATATATCTAGGGATATGATATATTACTGTATATTGGTTTATGGAGATGTTGACATGTGACACATGTCCTTCTTAATTAGTTATATGGGTCAATTATATTAGGTTCAATGAGTAACTTGTGAAATTAGTACATTGGGTTTAAGAGGTTACTCATCCATTGTTAGTTATAGAGGTTTATATAAAGGAGATGAATATCATTGTGAAGGATATTGAGTAAGTTTCTAGTCTTCTATTGTAAGAAGATATTTGATGTTTCATTCTCAAAATAGAATTATAGAATTATTCCTTCAGAAAAGATTATTATATGATGTTGTTTTACCATAAGGGTATTATGGTATGCTTGCATATATTTAATATTTGTGCATCTTGGCTCACTAACATCTATTGTTTTTTGTTGATATACATTATATTTTGTATAAATAAAACATTACATGTGTGGATCATAAAAAGTGGTATCAGAGCTTCGATTGGGGAAAATTATGTGGCTAAAACCCAAATTTTGGATAATCACTTATATCTTATAATCTGTTGTGATTTTTTTTACAATTTTTTAATTGGATTTAGAGAATAATACAAGGACATCACAATATAAAAATTAAGGGTTGATGATCATTTTTAGTGAATTACTATTATTTTAAGGTTTGTCATAAATTTGTCATATTAGCTAAAATTTCAATAAGTTTAAGGTGAGTTTTTTACTAAAATAGTATCATTATTCAAGGAAGCTATAATAAATATTTTTGGATGTTTTAATAAATTATAGTGATTTATTTTGAGTCTATGATTTTTCATAAATTCGCTCTACATGCCAATTTTTTTGGAACTGTTCAATAATATTTTCAGTGAAGTTATATGATCATACAAGGAGGATACAATAATTTTTTTGAAGTTATATGATCAATATGGCATGAGTTATTGAATTTTTAGGGTTTTTTATTGACCCTATTTTGTGTGAATAATGCAATTCAAATAATTTTCAGGAGGTGATTATGTTGATGCTAAACAATGGTGGCTCTTTTTTAAGGAGAGATATTTTAATAAAATTTTGTGGCAAATAAATTTGAACATCTTTATTTATTTATCCCTACACTCTAGTGGTTTAATTAGTTGAGAAAATCACAAGGAAATCTTCATAGGAAGATATGGAAAAAAATTTCCTATATTAACGGGATATAAAAGAGAAAAAAAGAATGAAGAAGAGGACACAAATAATAATGATGCTGATGGTAATGAGGTAGACTATATAGATGATGAAAACTAAATAAAATAGGAACATAATAAGGATGAGGAGGCGGCTATAGATTATGTAGGAGTGATAAAGGATCTTGATGAGGAAAAAAGAGATATGGAGGATAAGGGTTCAAAAAGCATAGATTCAAATAGAGATGCTTCCATATTTTAGTTTCATGTATGGATTCAAAGGAATAATGTCATTATGCCCATAAACCCTAGTAACAAGTATAACTTCATCAATATTGATGTTGCTCAAAACTACATGTTCAAGCAAAGCATATCAAGGAAGCTCAAGTACATGGAAAGAACATTAAAATTTATGAATATTTGAAGCTCACTATGGAACAATATGTTTTGCATTTAGATTTTTATGATTTGGATATAGATTATGTGGATATGTTTTCTAGATATCCTTTGTTAGATAATTTGGGAACAATAAATATTAATTTGTAGAAGCATTTCATGAAGTTTTGGTACAAGAAAACTAAGGTTACTTTACAAGATATCACCACTAGAAAGGCACAAATAAAAGTCAAGGTAGAACATGAAGATGGAATTGAAGATGATGAAGAAGAGCATAATTAATGTAGACACCTATATTACATTTAGTGTCTAAATAGTCCTAAACATTATCAATAATTATTCTTAAAATAATTCATCACATCTCCTCCCAAATTCAAATAATTGAATAAATAAAATTAATCAATTATGCATGCTATTTAAATATAAAATATGGATTTTACACCTCACCCAGCATATTCCACCTTATTCTCCCTCATATGCTGACTCATTCCAACCAAACCCATAACTTCTTCAACCTGTTTTGAATCATCCCCTGAGTTGTTAAGAAGTTTGACTCATTCCAACTGACTTAACTAACCATTCCAACACTTCTCTCAACCATTTGAAATGGTCATCATCCTCATGGATGAAGAATCATTAGCAACCATTGATTATTTGGATCATTAAAGAAATCCAAATAATCCTTCACTACTGGATCTTCCTCTAGAAAACTATAAATAAACTTGAAAAATGTCATTTTCATCCATCTTAACTTATGCTAATGAAGTGTTATTCAAATCAAAGCATCTAAAAACTCTTTTTGCATCAAAACGCTACCCATTCTCTTTTTCATTGGAAGAGTGAGCAACCACATTGTTGAAGAGAAAATCAATTTTACATTATAATGGAGGAAACTTGCATATTTGAAGTATAAGCTTGTGTTTACTATTTTCTTTGTTTGTTGTTCTATATTAGGTTGAATTTATCTTAGATTAAGATTTCATAATTAGTCAATTTATTAAAATTTCTATATTTAGTTCATACATTTTGGCATGCTTGGTGGGACATTCCCTCATCTTTTTCATCATACGTTCATCATAATCGCATTTAAAAAGCATTTTTCATTTAATTTTTACCACTTATATTTGTATATGCATTTAATCTTATCTTTGTGAGTGTTGGTATAAGCTACAGAGTGTTATTGGACATTTTTTGCTTGGATGTGTATATTCACTATGTAACTAAAAATTTGGAAACATATGTAGCAAAATCATACCTCGTAATAACAAAATCATTTTTTGATCCATTTTTAGTATTTTTTTTCCTAATTTTATCTACATGATTAACTTTCTATTCACCTTCTGCTTCTATCTATGTTTTCAATTTTTTCTAATTCTCTACTACAGGAAAACAATGAAATTGACAAACTTTTCAATGAAATCATTGTTTTAAACCATGAATTCATCTTAATTGACTATGAAATTGTTATTCTGAGCAGTGAAATCATCTTATAACCACAAATTTGTCCCTATGTGTTTTTTGTTTCTATGTTTATAGGTCTAATAATGAAATTATTTTAAAATTATGAAATCATTCTTCTGAGCAGTGAAATTATCTTTTTGTGTAGCAAAATCACATTTTCTATCAGCAAAATCATTAATGCAGGCTATAAATTCATCATTTTGACCAACAAAATTATTTCCTTAACAAATAAATTATCGTACATGCCAGTGAAATTATTCTATAATCACAAATTTGTTTTTATGTTATATATTTTTTATTTCTTATGTTTGACTTATTACAATTTTGCTTTTCTGTCTTTTTGCAAAATTATGAATTTTTCATAGAGAAGTAGTTTTTGCATTGTTTTTATTTGATCCATTGCAGGTTGCCTTATACCAAAATCTTAAAAAAACATTCTAACCATTTATTTGTAGAATGCTTATCAAATATAATCAACAAAGAGGCTAAACAAAAGACCAATTTTCTTTATTTTACTAACGCTTTCATTTTCATTTTCAAAGTTTTTAGTAATTAGATCACATTTCATTTCAGAATTCTATTTATAATTATAAAATTTTCATATTCTCTTTATTTGGAATCACATTAGTGATGATACTCAAGAATAAAAAATAATTTCATAATTTTGTGTGTTACCCAAGTGGTCTCTGCATATGCTCTTTCCTTGGCATCACATTGGCGACATACTTGGAAATTAAAAACATACACTTGCTTTTTGTTTATTTTTTTAAGGGCTCTATTGACTATGGATTTTACCACCATATAGTAGGCTAAACCACATTTATTGGTGAGGTATATAAATTGAGATCTAGTTATGTCAATTGCTTAAGTGGTTGTGTGTTTTAAACATACCATGACATGAGGGGATTTCATGATCCAATACCTAAGGTTTTAACATTTATCTTGAAATATGATATCACTAAATGTCAACACATTGAGACTCTTACAAATATGTTGGGAACTTTAGGATAAGAACCAATAGCGTGTGACCATTTTATCTATTTCTTACACAATTCTCCTCCTTCGACAATTTTGTTTAAACCTTAAACCTAAGAAAATATTTTTTATTATTTTACTTTGGTGCATTAGTTAATGGTTAATGTTGATAAGTTACCTTCCACACACCCTCAAAACCATACCCACTGGGCCATGGGAATGACAAGATCATTCATGGTTAGTGCCTTGAAATATTAGGGAATAACTACCAGTATAAATGAGTTAGTGACATTGGAAGGCCCAAAATTTATTCACGAATCTCATCCTAGTTTTTCACCTTTTATGTGTAATTACTTGACTATTTATAATAGAAATTTGTTTGTTATTTCTTTTTGTTTACCACATGCTACAAAATCGTTATTTTTAAATAAATTTTTTTGAGTATAAATGATATCTTAAAAATGACAACTTTCTCTTTAAAATTTAAAAAACATTTAGTTAGCAATCAAACTTTTAGTCACTTTGATATTTTGCTTTACTAAAGTCTAATTTCAAGTCTTTTTTGTTTATTGAGTCAAATCTTTCCTTAATAACATCACCCATTGCAAGAAGCATGTCTATGTGGAATAATCCATTGATCAATTTGGTCACAAATCTAAATCCAAATAATGCTTGTTTTAACCTAAGATTCTATCCAGTAAATTTTGATTCAAACACATATCTGAATCAACATCAAATCAATCATCCAAAAAATTCAAATATGAGTTTGAATATGTATTCATCCTCATTCATGAATCAATCAAATCCAAACTTGAATAGTTATTCAAGTTTACCAATTGACCCATCCAACTCAAACATCAATCAATCAATTTCAAACTCAAATACTCATTCATGTTTATCAATATATCGACATTCAAATTTTACTTTAGGAAAAACATCAAATTAATTTTTAGTCTTTGGTCATCAAAATTCCCTCAATTCTTTTACAAGTTTTACACCACCCATAAATCAAAAGTCACCAATCACAAATCATAATACATTCATAGACCCATGTAGTTCCAATCTTAACATTAGTCTAAATCAAAACTTTGGTTAACCTTAATCACCACTTTCAAATATTTACTTGAACCATAACCTATTCACAAATCAAACCTCAATTCCATCAAATCTAAATATATTATGTCCAAATCAATCTTTTAATTCCTACACCTATCAAATACAACATTTCCACATTCATCAAAATCAACCATTTTATTTTACATCTAACCCATTCCCAAACTTGAAGCAAACCACATCAAATCCACATTGGTTCACAAACCCAACAAATTCAAATCCTATTAACTTCATAAATCCAAATCACCCCTTTAACATGAATCCATCAACATCAAATCTAAACTTTTTCCTAAATCCATATACCTTTACAAATAGACAAAATCCAAAAACTTTCACCTTCAACATAGATCCAACAAATCCATCCTTCCAATATCAAGTTACCTTTCTAGCCCACTTAATTACTAGGGAATCCCAAAACATTCCAAATCAACATCAACTTATCACTAGTGATCCTATTTTCCAAAATCAACTAAGTCTCCCATCCAATTGTTATATTTTTAATTCCAACATCCCTCATTACACTAGCCAAGAGAATCCAATTCTAGCACCACTACCATCTAGTGTCATTCCACCCCCAAAGCTACAACAAATTCAAAACTCCTAGCCTATAAAAAAAAACATTATTTTTCCTATAAAGTGAAAATTCACTTCTTTGGGGGAACCTTATGATGTATTATTTCAAAGATTGGTTTGTCCAAAGTTATTCATATTCCCAAACACCAAATACTTTAAACCAAATGTCCCAAAACCTAAGTGGTATAAACCTAATGAATATTGTAATTATCACAAAATTGAAGGTCATTCTACAAACCATCGTGTGATACTAAAGCATTATATCCAAGATTTAATTGAAAAAAGGTACAATAAGGTAGATCAAAGTGTATCCATGCCTAAAAATCATTGCTTGGGTATATGCCAAGATGTGTATCCTAAGCTTAATCAAACTACTCCATTTCTAAATAAAGTTCATAACTTTCCATCCATATCTCACAAACCTATTTTTGACCCATCCATTTTAAACCAATTTATAGTCAACCAATCCACCTTTAAAAACCATGGTCTACCATACATTTTTTTTGAGCCTATCTTCAACCACAAAACTATCTTTGATCAAGATCCCATTTTTGATCAATTTCCCATTTTTTACAAAGATCCCATTTGGACCAAGATACTATCTTGGACCAAAACACTTTCAACCAAAACATCCTGTCCATCATTAGACCATAACATATATTTAGTTCATTACTTAAGATTACACATTTCCAAAAATATCTTCATCTTAAATCCATCATTTCCACACACCCAGTGAAAAAAGAACTTGTGGATAATGCAATTCAGTAGGCCCTCCTTATGGCCACTTCCAAACCAAGATCAAATTTATTATCCAAATATGATTTAAAATATATATTTTACATTAAAATAAAGTTAATCATCAACTTTAACATTCACCTCGGTCTCAAAAACTTCATCAATAGACAAGTATGAAAATGTTAGTGGCCCTTTTAAGGTTATTGAGGAAGGTTCATTTGGTACCAATGCAAGTTCTCTTGGTAGCCTTTGTGAGGATCATGTAACATATTATCATTCCATAATCACTATCCTTCCTTTTCCCATCTAATTTACTAACATTGCATTACCTACACATGTCCATTGGGATCCACAAAAATAGACATCATTAGACTTATTCCATGACAAAATATTAGTTGCAACATCTATAAAAATCCAAGAAGACATCCAATTTGGAGAAACACTCCCTAGTGAAACATCCAATAAGACATATATTATTGGTGGAAACCCCTTCAAGACACCAATGGATGAGAAAATCAACTCTTCATTACTTGATGAAGACAATATCAGAAATAATTAAAACATCTAGCTAACTAGAAGAGAAACAACATGGCATGATCTCTCGGTTATAATCCAAGAAAGAATCCTAACTCCTATGTTACATAATTATTATGATAATCTCATATAATAGCACTATAATTATTTGGATCATGATTTTGATATCTCTTTTGATACACATCACAACAAAATTGACTATTCTAGATTTGCCAAAGAATTAAGGATTGTTAATACATACCTATCTTATTTTGACTTTTTTAGTATTTGATGGTTAGTCAGTAGTAGTTGGATAAGAGATATTGGTTTTTATACATATGTTAAACTCATTGGTCCTTGGTTTTTGATACTATTTAATATTATTGCTTGTACCCCTTATAGGGAAAGGGTTCCTGATTTCGTGATGATACAAAAAACTCTTAAAAGGTTATTAGATTTTATTTTTACTATTAGGGATATTAATGTGGGTCTAGTTGATAACTGTGTTTTCCAAAGAAGAACCAAAATTACCACATAACTCTACCAAATAAATTTATATCTGGATGTATTTATTCAACAAATATTTCCCAATAGGGATCGATACTCTGGATGGTTCACAGATAACTTTTGGTGGGCCCAACAACCTCATCTTGGTCAAGTAGTATTCAAAGTAAATGACATAATTGAAATATAGATTGAAGAGGAAATACAGTAAGAATGACAAGGATTATCTAGAGTTGGCATGGGATAGAAAGATGAAAATTGAAAACTTATGCATCTCATGACCTTCCATTGGGTTCAGATGCCAATAAATCTAAAATAAATTATAAAATATAAAAATAAAAAATAAAATAACTTGTTGTCTACAAGTAGTTCGACACTTTGGGGAAACCTATTTAAAATTACATTTCACATTAACCTCATTGCATTTCATTTTCCATTATTTACATTTTATATTACGTATCATATGTTATTTTTGGTGATTATTTAGTTGTCAAGTCTGCATAACACAAACATTCAAAATGCATCTTATCATATCATTTCACTTTTCATATCACCCTATTATCCCATGGAAAACATTCTCAAAATTAGTATTACATTGGTTCTTTCCTTAGTTGTTAAGATTACATTTCATCTCTTTTCCCTACATCTTCTTGCAAAACTTAAAAAATACTACCGCACTGCCTAGTCCAGAAGCTTGTCCATCATAGAGTTTACTCTTGTAGTTCCTTATAAAGTAGAAAACATTAACATGCTACAAAAAAATATGGTAAACTTACTCGCCTATGTTGATCTTCGGTGATAAGCTCTTGTATATTACTAATTGGATAGTACCAAGTCTTGGGAGTAAAATCCTTCTAAATAACACAACACACTTATCCAAAACTTATGCAAAATTAAATTCTAATTCCACATCTATCACCCTTCATTTATCTTTGGTGTTGATCCCTCACATCTCACTAGTTGTGTGAGGTTAACATTGGTTGGAGATGCCCTTACTCACCTATGTATATCCTTTGGTGATGAACCCATGTATTTTATTGGTCACATGAGACTACATGTAAGGGGTTACAATAAAATTATTAAAAATTAATTCAAAAGGTGTCGAATAAAAAGTTATTCAAACAACTTGTCTATATGCCTATGCTAAAAATGGTAACTTTATCTCATTTACCAATTCTGTCAGGGTTAATTTTCTCTAGACACATCCATAAGAGTTAGTATTTTGTGAATTTAGCAAGAAGTGCATGTTGTCACCAAATCTTGCACCCTAGAAGAGAGCGTTCAAGTCTCTCCTAGATTTGGGTAATATTGAAACATTTTCAAGCATGTGGGTATATCTATATAGGAAATGAACCTCTAGATTTAAAGGGCTAACTCTTTGAATGTATCTCTGTAAAAAAACTTCTGTCTCAACCAATTTTTTTGGAGGGAAAAGATTTATAAATTGCATAAAAGGAAACCTACTCTAAAAGTGGTGATACACCAAGATTATCTTCCACATGAATATCATATTCTAGTGCACAATATAACAAATTTCATAGACCATTTTCAAGCTCTAAGGATTCTAACACAAGTATTTTAGTATAGAGGCAAGATGCATAAAAAAACACAAAGTAAATGAACTAAAAGGCATATTGTACATTCCAAGAATGGTTATACACTTACAACAATTTAAGACACTTAAACACACTCTATATGACCTATTAGACTAAGAAATTTTGCTCAGGCATGAAGGATAAAGGATGAAAGGATGGAAAATCATTACTTCCTATCGCTATACATCACTTACACATTTACACACTTAGAAAATTGCTTATAAACTTGAAAGAATAGACTAGTACTAATTCTTAAAGGCAAAATGTGATATCAATCTAGTAGGGCTTCACCATACATTGTGTGTAAATTATTTTTACTAGTCCAAGGGTTGTATTTATAGCTGAAAAGAAGCAAGAGGGGAGGCTTTTTGGCACTAAAAAGAAGAATCAATCTGTTAGAAGCCTCCAACCATGGCTGCAACTATCTCTATAAATAATTCTCATTTAGGCCATTTTATTGATCCATGTCACCTCCAGTAGTTGCAAAGTTACCTTGTTCTCCCAAAGATACTCCTCGAATGGTTACACCAACTAAATCAAGATATGTCATGCTAATTATATGGCATCAATGTGCTTGCTAAAAATGGATCCACCTACTAGAATTTTTGTCTCAATGCTAACAGCTTCTCATTAGCTAACTAAGGTGTGTAACGGTGGAGGGAAAAGGTCCTTTTCATTCTATTGGCCTTGGAGATGAAACCTCCTAAAGCCTACATGTATGCCTTTAGGAATTTATCAAAATGTTGGATCCACATGTGTGCCCATAAAAACCCCTTAAAAGCTCATCCCATCTTGACCTTAGTCAAATGTTTAATCCCCATAGAGCTCCTCAGCCTTTTATCTGTTGATTGGCCATAAAAAATGACTCAGATCTTGATTAGAATGCTCAAAGTGATGTGAGCCCTCTGATATGCTTTATCTTGAGCTATTTGATCTTTAATGGATGAATAATGTGAGGCCTTGGATCTTTTTGAGCATTTGAGCGAGGACCATCGATCTACCTAAGACCCACTGTTTAAATGCCAATGGCTAGCTCATGACCCTGAAGTTGACATCCATGTAACTGTCACTCTACTAGAATAATTCTTTTAGGATATTTTCCTTGGACCTATTTTCTTTAAACTTTTTGTTTTGGCACTTTTTCCTAAAAGAGAAAGTCTTCAGGATTTTGCCAAGTACCCTTTGGTTTCTTGAAAAGGAAACTTTCTCAAGAAAAGACCCTTTGCCTTTTCTTGAAAATGCCTCTTCAAAAAGCCTGAACATGCCCTTCGACTTTTTGAAATGTCCTTTCAAAAATATTGAAAAGGACACTTTCCTAAGAAAATACCATTTGGGAAAGTGTGTAGGGCACTTGCATGAGAAATGATCCTTTGGAATTTTTGTCTTGAGTAATTCTTTTGGACTTTTTGTAAAGGAGAAATTCCTTCAAACTTTTGGTAAAGAACCAATTCCTTCATACTTTTTGTAAAGGACCAATTCCTTTGGACTTTTTGTCCAGAGGGATTATGCCGTAGTTTCTTGTTTAGGGGAAAAACCTCTGAAAGAAGACTCCTTTCAGGAAAAAAATTTCAAATAAAATGTCTGAAATAATTCCTAACACTTGAAAAAAAATCCAAAATATAACTTTATCGAAAGAAATAACACTTGTGCAAAAAACCTGAAACAAAAGTTTCTAAAGGGAAATAAAAATTGTGCATTTTTCTATGGGCATATTATGAAACACTTCCTCCAATAGACAAATTCTTAATGCTACACTTAGCCAAAATGAAAGATGTAAAACTTAGGAGTGAGAATATTGGCCAACATTCTAGCGATTCTTAGGGGTGGCATGCCTACTATGCTTACGACCGGTTGCTTAAATCCTTCCATTGGGAATGGACTCACACATATAAGCACCCAAAATGACTTGAATAGACCTTTGGCTCAGAAAACATAAGTTGGTTGATCCACACAAAAATGCAAAGACACACAACGAACAAAAGGAAGGAAACACACTTGTGTAAAAAAGCACTTAGGGAACACAACAACAAACCAAAACAAAACTAGACTAAATGCACACACCTAAGATAATATTTATAAAACATGACTTGTATGACTTGTAAGGACTAATAGTAAAACTTTAGATGTATCCCATTTATAGGGATAGGTAATTCTTCTCCATTCATCTTGGTCAGATGAAAGGAGTTGCTTTTCTTTCACTTTCTAATGAAGTAAGAGCCAATCCACAAAGTGTCAAACTTTATATTTCTACCTATTTTTTCTCTCTCTTTGTCCCATTTCAAAACCAAGTCACCTTCCGTAAACACTCTTATACTTTGTCTTTTGTCAAAGGACTTCTTCATGAGTAATTGGTGGTGTTATATGGCCTTGTGTGCATTGTCTCTTGCTTCTTGTAGCTACATTAGTTCTATCAATATGACTTCCATTAGAGTATTTTTAAGTAGTTCCAACTGATGTGCAAGTTATAGAGTAGAGAGTTCTTGAGATGTGGACAACCTAGCCTCTCTCCCATAAAAAAACACAAGGGGAAAGTTACCAATTGATCTCTGAGGAGTAATCCTACTGACCCATAATGTTATCTTCAACTTAGTGTGCAATTCTCCTAGATTATTCTCTAATGTCCTCTTGATGATCTTGATGATATTCTTTTTATGAGACTCAACCAATCCATTATCTTGAGGGTAATAGTTGGATGAGGTACTCAAGTAAACTCCGTTCCTATTTACCTGATCAAAAGTCTTAGCACTTATGAAAGCAAGTGCATTATCAAAAATGATAACATGGGGAACTCCAAACCTTGTTATAATGTTCTCATAGAATTCCAAGATAGCATTTTGACTTGCCTCCTTCCATGTAATATCCTCTACCCACCTTTTGAAGTAGTCAATAGTAGTGAATATCCATTTGTGTCTAGCACTTGATAGAGGGTTGATCACACCAATGATATAAAGGCCCCATTACATGAAAAATTGGTCTTCTTGGATAGGATTAAATGGAAGGGCTACCAATTTATGTTTGCCTACAAAGAAGGAACATTGTGGACACATCTTATCCTAATGGTATTAATCCTTTAAAAAGACTAGGCCAATAGCCTCATTATCTTTATAGCCATCATCTTAAGAGAGAAATGACCTCCATCTACACCATTATGAAACTTTTTTAGCATCATACCAAACTAATCATTGTTAACACACCTCAAAAGTACACCATTCACATATTTCCTAAAGAGAACACCATATACAAGATAATAAGGAATGGTTTGTAATCTAAAAAACCTCCTTTGAGACCTTTTCAAGACATTGGGGCACCCACCATTTTGAAGAAAAATAATGATGTCTTATGTCCAACTATAACTTGTATGTGATCAGTTGGTTGGGGGAAAACTTGGTTGATCAAGACTTCCTCTTTTGGCACTAAATAATATGAAGCTAAATGCTCACATAACCCTTTTACTCTTACCAAGTTTTTCACCTTAATATCCACATCAGACTCCATTACCTTGGTAATCCACCTAGCTTTCTTTTCATTGAGGTCTTTGCTTAGGAGAAACTCCTTAGTGCTAAGATGAGAAACCATGACATGTATCTTATTATTTGACACCATGTGTCTAAAGTTTTTCAATCTTCTTATCACAACTAGAGCTTGTTTCTCAACAAATATATACTTGACCTCATAATCTTCCAATCCTTAGCTAAAGAATGCAATTAGTTGCTCTACCTCTTCATCATTATTTTGCATAAGCATAGCTAAGATTGTATCAAGGTTAGCAAAGGTATAGATTATGAAATATCTAGAAAATATTGGGTTAAAGAGTGTAGGATATTTTTCAATTGCTTGTTTGATTGCCTCAAAGCTACTCTTACCTTCTTTTATCCAAGAAAAAGCTTGGTTCTTATTGATCATGGTTGTGATAGGATTTACCAAAGTTGAAAAGCCTGGAATAAACCTTCTTACAAAGTTTATTTTCCTCAAGAAGTTTTGAAGTCCTTTCTTGTGTTGACGCAAAGACAAGCCTAGAATAGCCTCAATCCTTTCGGGGTTAAGAGACAAGCCTTCTTTTGAAATAATATGACCCAATAACTTGCCTTCATGGACAAAAAAGATGTACTTTTTTGGATTGAGGGATACTACATACTCCTTACACTTCTCAAACACTTGCCTTAGATGTTCCATATGATCAGTAACATCCTTCAAAAAAATAGTTATATCATCAAGATACATAAGCAAAAACTCATTGATCAAACCTTTAAAATCCATGTCTATTGCCCTTTAAAATGTAGCTCTAATGTTGGACAAACCAAATGGAATATTCATATAGGCAAAGGACCCCCATTTTTTAGTGAAGGCTATCTTGAACTGATCCTCTCCATTCACCAGTATTTGATTGTAACCTGAATAACCATCAAGAAGTGAAAAGTGTTGAGAACTTGAAACAACTTACAGAATTTGTTCCATGGAAGGTAGTGGATAATGATCCTTGAAAGACACCCTATTAAGTCCTCAAAAATACACACAAATTCTAATCTCCCCATTTTTATTTTGGATAGGTACAATATTAGACACCCAATTTGAGTCTTTGATAGGAAATGTAATCCTAAACTCGATCAACTTGGTCAACTCTTTCTTCATGAGTTCCTCTATCTTGGGATTGATAGGCCTTTATTTTTGCCTAACTAGTTTATCTCCATGTTTTAACTCAATGGTGTGATGAGATAGACTTGGATCAAAACTTTTCAAATATTTATATTCCCAAGCAAAAATGTCATGAAACTCTTTGCATAATTCAATAAAGGCCTGCCTCTCAGACAAGGAATATATCTTACCAATTTTCAGAAGATTGTCCTTGTAAATCATGACTCTCTCATAGTTCTCTTATTTCATGGACATGCTCACTCTTTATTTATTATTTTGATCATCTTCATTGAAAACACTCTCCAAATTCATCAACCCTTTGGGTATCTTGTTTGTCTTCAACTGATAACTTGTTCTTCATATTTATCATACAATCTCTTTTGGTTCCTTGAGGAGAATTCTACCTCATTTTATAAGAAGTGTGTAATGTGTTAATCAATTTCAAACACTTGGCATGACACTTAACTATCTATAATAAAAATCCTCATAATGACCTTGATATGAGACTAATCTCTCTCCTTCCCTACATGAACAACTACATCAAACTGTGCTCCTATGGTAGTCAATCTATCAACATATTTATTTGAATCCCTTGGTATGGGTTGTATGTTGAAGGCATCAAAGTATTCAAGTAGGTACCATACCCTATGATTTTAGGATTTAATAAATGGATTATTAGCTATATCTTGATTTCTTACTTGATGGATGACTAATTCACTATCCCCATAAACCTTTAAATTCGTAATCCCTCTCTTCTTCACCCATTAGAGGCTATGAACTAGGCCTTCATATTTTGTCACATTGCAGGTGCAGCTAAAGTGAAATCTATATGAGGAGTAGTATTGATTATTTTATGGAGAAACTTACATAATGCTAGCTCCTTCACCTAATTTTCTTCTTGAGCCATCAAACAGTATTTTCCATATCCCTTCAAGTTCATGATCTTCATTAGTGAGTGAAGGAATGGAAGCAGATTTTTTGTGCATATAATAAACTCCAAAATTAGTCTCTTCTATGAATTTATATGGATAAATTCCATGTGATTAATGTTTTTACTTATCAAGGGAAAGATCAAAAATACCTTCAAGGGGGGAGGATGCTTCACCATCCATGACACCTTCTTCTTCTTTACTAATTAGACAATTTTGATTTGAATTTGTCTCCATGTATGGTTCAATATGAAACCTTGCTAGGGGATATGTACTTATATTCACCTTGGTTCCATATCTTATTTTAAAATCTATAAAACACCAATCAATAGAAAGGTACCCTCTTATCTTAGCCGTGAAGTCCCTCAACAAGCAGATAGCAAAATGAGCTGGAAGGTCTACCACCACAATGTCTTGTATGATGGGGAAACTTGGGAAATCATGTAGAAAGAATTTAAAACCTCTAAAAAATACCACTATTTTGGTTGGAGTCCCATCAATATGCAACACACCTTTACTATGTGGTTTATACTTCAATCCCAACTTATCATCCACCACCTTAGGCATGACAATGGTACTAGCTCCACTATCTACAATACAATTGTGAACCAACTTATCTCCCAAAATGAGTGTGAGGTAGAAGGGTGGAATATTTTCATATATTGTGGAGGGATCTAAGATATAATTTTAAGTATTGGTAACAAATACACTATTATGTTTTTAAGTTTGAGGGGCTACATGAATGCTCATAAGTTGTTCTTGTAAGAGCTCCTTTTGACCAGGCATATGCAAGACTTTCCAAAGAGATATGATTGCCTTGGTATCATTAAAATAATCAAAAATGTTTAGAGGGAAAGTATTCACCTTTTATTATATTCTTGAAAGTAGTGAGGGAGCTTGACATTATTGCATTATAGGCTTGACAACCCTACTCACATTTTGACTATGTTGAGGAGCATGATTGGTAGTAGGTATTACACTAGGATTCACACTTTGTGGCCTTGGAGAGGAATTTATTAGAGTCATATGTAATCCTAGAAAATCTCTCAAACACCTCTTTTGACTCTTATGTTGGATGGAATTGATGTGCTTTGATTTAACACAAAATCATCTTTCATTTGAAAGTTCATCATACCTACACTTTGTCTTCTACCTTCTCCATGAATATCCCTTTGCATGAGATTCAACTCATCTAATCTCATATAAGGAGTAGCTTATTATTATTCTACCAAAGCTTGGTTGTCTTATCCATCATCATACATAAACTGACCTTGACGTTGTTGTCATTGGTCCAAATGATCCTCTCCTTGGACCAGATTAGCATGTACTAGAACAATAGCCTTTGTAGAAGGAGTGGAATTAGGATTATAGGCATTGGGATGCCTATTGAAACCTTATTGACATTGTCCTCTTCCTTGGTATATGTATTAGGGTGGAGCTTTATAGCCTTGTTAAGGATAGTATTGAGGGTTAGGTAGAGGACTTGCCTATAATTGAGCTTGCTTGAGTTGAGCTTGTAATGACCGAATTTCTTCATCTTTATCCACAAAATTATCCATCTTCTTGTGAATGGTTCTCAACTTGGCATTGGAATTAGGAACTTTTGATACACTTGGAGCTTCAACCAAACTATGAGACAACAAAGGCATAAAAACTCTTGGATGTAGCTTTCCATCCTATATCAAGCTATTCTTAGCTTCAATAGCTATCTCATATGCATCTGATAGAGTAAATCCTCCCATCAACTAAAACATCACCACCACATTGGTACCAATATCCTTGAGATAAGTGGGAAACACAAAACTTAGAGGAGGTCTCATGACAGGTGGCAACCTATGCCATGTCCTTTGAAATATTTCATTAAAATCTCCCATGGATTCATTAGGACCTCTCTTTATCACATTTAGCTGGTAGATTAGAGAAGTATGGTAACTCTTATTCTCAAATATATTTACCAACAATTCCCCAAATCCATCCAAAATTTTAATGCAACCACCTTCCACAGTCCTATACTAGTCAAGTGCCTTACCTTTTAAAGACATGGCAAGAAATCTAATGGCTATGTTGGCTTGGGTGACATTATGAAAGTTAAAGAAGTTTGAAATGTCCCTAATATGTTCAGATGGGGTAATAGGACCCTCTCCATTGAAACTAGGGAGATTCTTTGTAGCATTAGGAGGAATATGGTGGTATGCTGGAAGGTCAATTGGATTTTAGGTGTTGAAGGCTAGGAAAGGTTGATACCTATCCATTTCTCCTCTTTCCTCTTGATCTCCTATCTATTAAATCTCATCATCTTCTTCTTCCTCACCTTCAAACCTCCTTGTCCAAGATCTATAAGCATTAGGAATGGTTCAAGGTGTTGTTCTTGAAGAGGAGCTTCAATTAGAGGGGCTTGATTAGATATCCTAAATGACCTAGTGAGGACCATGAAGTATAATGTGGGAAATTTGATCTACGACCACATATTATCACTTTTTAGAGTCACCAAATGTTGGATTAAGAATATTTATACAACCTTAGGCTTGTCAAGACCAACATTTACCTTGACATGTAAAAGAAAATAGGACCAGTGGTCCCACCAGGCATGCTAGAACTATTATCGCTAAATATTACACCCTAAAAGAGAGTGTTAAAGTATCTTCCATATTTGGCCAATGTTGGAACATTTTCAAGATTGTGGGTATACCTGTATAGGAAATGAACCTCTCTATTTAAAGGGCTAGCTCCCTAAATGTGTCGCTGTAAAACAACTTCTGTCTAAACCAATTTTCTTGAAGGGAAAAGAGTTAGAAATTGCATAAAAAGAAACCTACTCTAAGAGTGATGATACACCAAGATTATATTCCACGTGAATATCATATTCTAGTGTACAATATAGAAAAACACATAGACCATTTTCAAGCTCTAAGGATTCTAACACAAGTATTTTAGTATAGAGGTGAGATGCATAAAATAACACAAGGTAAATGAAATGAAAGGTAGATTGCACATTCCAATAATAGTTATACACTTAAAATAATTTAACACACTTAAACACACTCTATATGACCTATTAGACTAAGAACTTTTTCTTAGGTGTGAAGGATAAAGGATGGAAAATCATCACTTCCTGTCACTATACATCACTTACATGCTCAGATAAATGTTTAAAAACTTGAAATAATAGACTAATACTAATGCTTCACCATACATTATGTGTAATTTGTTTTTACTAGTCTAAAGTTTGTATTTATGGTAGAAAGGAAGTAAGAGGGGAGATTTTTTGGTGCTAAAAAGAGGAATCAATATATTAGAAGCCTCTAATTGTGGTTACAACTATCTCTACAAATGATGCTCATTCAAGCCATTCGATTGATCCATGTCACCTTTAATAGTTGTGTAGTTACCTTGCTCTCCCAAAGATGCTCCTAAAATGGTTACACCAGTGGAATCAAGATATTCCAAGCTAATTTTTTGGCATCAATGTGGTTGTTTCAAATGGATCCACCTACTAGAATTTTTGTCCCAACACTAATAGATTATCACCGGCTTGTTGAGGTGTGTAATGATAGAGGGAAAAGGTCCCTTTCATTCTATTGTCCTTGGAGATGAAACTACCTAAAGCCTATGTGTATGCCTTTAGGCATTTATCAAAATGTTGGCTCCATGTGTATGCCCACAAAAATCCCTTAAAAGCTCATCTTAGCTCGACTCTAGTCAAATGTTCAATCCCTATAGAGCCCCTCAACCTTTCATCCTTTGATTGGTCGTAAAAAATGAATTGGATCTTGATCATAATGCTCAAAATGATGTGAGCCCTCTGATTTGATTTATCTCAAGCTATTCGATCTTCAATGGATGAAGAATGTGAGCCCTTGGATCTTTGTAATCATTTGAGTGAGGACCATCGATCTACCTAGGATGCACTATTTAAATGACAAAGCATTTGAGTGAGGACCATCGATCTTCCTAGGATGCACCATTTAAATGCCAATGGCTAGCCCATGACCTTGAATTTGATATTTGTGCAATTGTCACTCTACTAGAAAAATTCTTTTAGGGTATTTTCCTTAGACCTATTTTCTTCAAACTTTTTGTTTTGACACCTTTTCTTGAAAAAGAAGGTCTTCAAAATTTTTCCAAGTACCCTTCGGTTTCTTGAAAAGGACACTTTCCCAAGAAAATACCCTTCATCTTTTCTTGAAAATGCCTCTTTCGAAACCCTGAACATGCCCTTTGAATTTTTTAAATATCCCTTAAAAAATCTTGAAAATGACACTTTCTTGAGAAAAGACCCTTAAGGAAAGTGTGTAGGGAACTTGTATGAGAAATGATCCTTTGGGATTTTTATCTTGATTAATTCTTTCAAATTTTTTGTAAAGGACCAATTCCTTTAAATTTTTTATAAATAACCAGTTCCTTTGGACTTTTTTTAAAGGACCAATTCCTTTAGACTTTTTGTCCAAAGGGATTATACCTTATTTTCTTGTTTAGGAGCAAAACCTATCAAATAAGACTAACTTTAGGAAAATTGGTTCAGACAAAATATATGAAATATTTTCCAACACTTGAACAAAAAAACCTGAAACATAACTTTGTCAAAATAAATAACACTTTAGTAAAAAGCCTGAAATAAAACCTTCAGAAGGGAAATAACACTTGTGCATTTTGATACATGCATAGTGTGAAATGCTTCCTCTAATAGATAAATTTTGAATGCTGCACTTTGCCAAAATGAAATGTGTAAAAAATAAGACTGAGAATATTGGCCAACAATACATTTTACCCTTTGCTCATAAGGATTAGGTCACCTTATTTTTTCATGCAAAATTTTGATTTTTAGTATTCATCCTCATCATTTGATACTTATCCTATTGCTTATTTTTATTCTTTCATCTACAAATTGAAAGTCATATGTTGTGTAAGCATAATAATTAGGTCACCACCTAAAAAAAAAATAGTTAGCACATTCACACAACTTCATGCATATCCATCATGTTACATAATTTTCAAAAATTAAAACAAACACATCCATTTGAAAACCATTGTCTATATTCACCCTAATTATTTGGGGGCATTGTGTTTTAGTAATCCATTGTATATTCTCACATTTATCATTTATCATTTGTTAGTCATTTATCCTGTAACATGTTAAGTTTAAGGTTGATATTCCTACATATGAACCTACATCCCTGCTCATGATAGTGGAAAAACATCTTTTATATTCTTTAATTTAAAAATCCCAAACTACAAAAAAATTAAAAACATTTCAAAACATCCCAAAAATATGTTAAACATCAACCTCAACACATCTATCACTCTAGATAACTTCCATATTGTTCACTCATTCTTTAGTGGGTAACTCATGTATCTTTTTCATCCAACACTCAAATGATTCATCAATCATCCACTTTCTCATCATTTCTTGTATTGGGAGAACTACATCTGGCCTGATATCCCCACATGGACTTTGTCTAGTTTGCATTAGATAGGAAATGCTTAGAGACATGAGGTATGTAGGGTTAACTCGGTCACCTTCTTCCTCATCATTACCTTCCCCAATCTTTGATTAGCTTATCATAATGCTTCCTCTTCAATTTTTTGGTACATAGCCTAGCTCTTGGTTATAATTGTGAAGATCTTGCTTAGAATGTTAGTCTTTTGCTTACAAATTTTTCTTCTCAATCCTTTGTTTGTTTTAATTATTTGTTTTTTCATCCATAACCATTAAGTTGGTTATTTATCCATTTTAAACCCATACCATTAAGTTGGTTATTTAATCCATTTTTTTCTCCTTAACCATTATGTTGGTTATTACTTCATTTTATCTTCAACCATTTACATGATTATTTCCTTTTTTGTTTACTTTTTCCATTGTGATTGTTTTTCAATGTATCAATTATTTATCATTAGAATTAATATTTATTCATATTATTGTGTATCATTTTTTCTTAATATTGTTGCATTGTCATTTTGTGTGTGTTAGTATCATATAAATTACTTTTGTTTTCAAATCTTGTTGTAATTGTTATTTTCTATGCGTTTAAAAAGATCATTTTGTGAAATGAATAATAGTATGGCTATGGTTTTTCTATATCATGATGTACTTTGATTTTACAAAATTTATTCTTTTTTTTTAGTTTCTATGCCTAAAACATCAACATTTATCATGATTATTCAATATCATTGGTGATAATGTGTTTTATGCTATATTAAAAATCAGGTTTCTCAAAACTCTTTATTTTTGGAAATCCAATGCAAGGAACAAAAAAATAAAATTTAAGCAGTTATGTCACATTCTAATCCATACATGAATCCAGTCATACATCACATAAGCCACAATCCATAATCCATATGCTAAAAGAATTAAAACATGCTAGGGTAAATAAAAATGTAAGAAATATAACTAGTGCTAAATATATCCATGTATCTGTCAATAATGCATAAAGTCCACATAAAATCAATAAATAGTTCACAATGTCCATCCACATAATACAAGGTCTCATAATAATAATGAATATATATATATATATATATATATATATATATATATATATATATATATATATATATATATATATCAAATGTGTTTGTATATATAGATACATCTTTACACACACACACACACACACACACACACACACACACACACACACACACACACACACACATCGATGAACCAATCCATCATCTAAACACTATGTCATATCTCATCCTATCCCTCTAAAAGAGTGTCTAGTCTCAGGAATAACTCCTCACATCATGGTGTGCTTTGTGGAGGACCCATCACATGTACCTACCCCACTCACCTATTTGACTCAATCAACTAAACTAATCTTATTGATGTAGATCATCTCATAAAGTAATCTCTAAAGGATGCTTCCCTTTGAGAACATGGCATAACCTCCTCATATAAGCTTCTATAATATATGTCCTACTCCATGGCCCTCATCACCTTGCCTAATGTTGTAATCTATCCATATGTAGCTAGTAATACCCTCACCTCTACTACCTTGGTATTAGTAGTGTCTCTCTATTATTTATAGCATTGTGTTAATGTTGAATAGTATGGAGTCTTGGTCTCCACATCATGTGTCAGAACTATTGTATCCATACTATCTCCATCTATCCCATAAAAAAACAACTTATAGCCTATCAACCTTGGTATGTAATAATCTAATCTTCATAGTTTGGTCTCCCTACCATCCACTATTCCTCATAATCTAGACACCTCCCTATTTAACCCATAAATCTCCCTATCTTAAGCTCTGATCACCTCCCAAAGTTTTTCCACAAGAGCATGTTCCTCTCTAGATCTCACAGTGCATTAAGAACTAGTAGCATCCCCTCTATCTATACGAGTGCCCTATTCTTCTCTCATCACTACATCCTACCCTCTCTATCCCCCTCACTATTAATCACTATAAATTGAGTCTCTCCCCTAACCCTCTTCTCTGCATCCAAATCCATATATGTATCCAAATCTATATCAACCCCTGCCTCATGTAAAATCTCAACATATTCCATCTCTATAATCTCCACATCATGAAGCTAGATAATTTCCATCGAGCATCCTCTACCTCATTCTCATGATCATCCCTTATATCCTATAACTACCCTCCTAATCATGACTCCCAATCTAGTGCCTCATGAATGCCTACTCAAGATGGTCACTAGTCTCTATTTCCATGTCTATAGTGGTGCATATGGTATAGTTAATCTCAATGGTTTCTATCAGGTCCACCAATCTACATAACCATACATAACTCCTACATCAATCACATCTCTCTAATCACTCCATATCACAATTTGTATTTGTGACCAAATATGATTCGCTATCATTGGATCAAGGTTCATACCCACTATGCTCTCTCCCTCACTGATCATGCAAATATGTGTGGACTAGTTGGTATATGTTACCTAACCCTAGACTATTTCATCACCCTATTTGGGTGATATATCTCAATGTTATAATCACATGCCCAAATCATGTATCATGGAGTCATCATATAGTATATGTGTAAGTCATCATGTACCCATTAAAATACAATCTCTCTGTAAGGTCTCTAGGTGATCTGGTCATCACCTAGCTCATCATCACCCTCTTTTAAAACTCCAAATCACCTAAATGTGGGTTGTGAGTGACAATAATTATATGATAATCATATGTAAATGGATCATCAACAGATTGAGTGCTCATGTGTCCAAATGTCCTCTCTATATAAATGTGCTCCTAGCACCATACTTGTAGTAATGTCAAAGGTCCAATCTCCCTACCATCTATATAGCTACATGATGTAAATCATGATAAAGGTATGCTAGTACACATGGACCCCATGTAAATTTCTCACCCATATCCATCATATCTCCAATCATATCTAGTAGACCAATATGATATAACCTCTCACTCTTGTCAGGTAGTATAATGACACTAACAATAACCATAAGTACAATAATCAAATAATCCATCTCTAATGTAATACAATAATCTACATCCACACTAACCCTAATGATAGGAGTCATACCATCACAAAAAATCCTAAATAATGTAATCTCTTGTATACCTTGCCCCCAATATAACCATCTTCCTTGTATTAGAATACCTAGAATATGATATGCATCCTCTAAATGTGACTGTCATCTCTCCTATCGATAAGTGAAATGTACTAGTCTCAATATGCCATCTCTTGGAAAGTGCTATCAATAATGCCCTATCTACTCAAATATCTAGAATTTATGTAATTTAAGATAAAATATTATCCTCTAAAACTCTAAACTCATATTTTGTAAGGCTATCCATCCATACCATCACTCTAAGCCTCCATTTTTGAGTCAACAACACTAGTAATACCTCATATAAAATTAAACATGTTACCATATAATTAATTTTACTTAGCATAAAATTGAAATAATCCCTACATTCCAATTGTTTATAAAAAATAATAAAGAAAAAAAATGAAGTATACTCTTAAACCAACATGTTCAAATAGTCTTCTCCTGCCACTTGTTTATCTATTATTATATCTTCTTTTTCTCTTTTAAATCTGATTTTCACTTCTACATTAAGCATTTTATCTACTAAATTGTGTCATTTCACTCTCAATTTATTCAATTGCATATTTATTTATTGATATTTTATCCTAAAAATGAATTCACCTCTCATTTTCATGATTTCATGACTAATTTGGATGATTTTGCCTCTCATTTTCATGATTTTATGACTGCTAAACTGTGAATTCATGCTTCTTCAAATTTTTTTTCCCCTAAATCAATTTAAATCCCCTTGAATTTTAATCTACATTGGATGAATTCATAATTTCTTCTAACAAATTCATAACTTTTATTCTAAATTCACATCTCTACTATCTCTAAATTCATTTCGATCAACTTTAAGCCCTAACGAATGGCATTAAATGCAAAAAAGTTCAAAACAAAATCTAACTTACCAAAGGCCCACTCCTCTTAGGTATCTAAAACCTCCTCACTCACTTTGACTAGTTCTCATGGTGTGGAATACGATCCATATTTCTTCCAAGACCTCAGATCAAATGTCTGCAGTCAAATTCTCTTAAAAAATAGATTTGAAAATCAAATTTTTACAAATTAATTTCTATAATCCATTTATTTTATTTATATTTTTACCCCATTTCAAATATTTCCCCCCCTCCCTCTATTCTAATCATTCTTCATCAATTTTGACTTTCAAATTTTAGGATACGTTAAATCAACCTATTCTAGCTTTTTTCTCAAAATATTGCAATAATAAATCCCCATAAATTTATCATTATAATTTGAAATTCAATATATTATAGTTATTTTTAAATCCACAACTTATTATCACTGGGATACATTATTCCCACAATTGCTCAATTGACTCCTGCATCATTAGAAAAAACTAAATATGCAATATCTGAAGGGTAAAAATATTATTTTTTGGATCAATACTCTAGTTTTAATTAACTTGGCGCAACATATTTACACAACCTCCATATTAAAATATTGGCATTGGTTTTACAATAAGTTTATTTATTGCTTGTCTAAATCACTTTGTCAATTTCCTCTTTTCATCAATTTTGAGTGTTTGTCAATTTTATCGCACAAACACTTGAGATCAAACTCATTTTTAATCATTTGGGACAAATTTCTCCTTCTTAATCATCAACACTCTACTTCTTCTACTATTCTTTAAAATAGTATTACTTCACAACACTATTTTAAAGAGGGGCAAATGTAGACACCTAAATTACATTTAGTGTCAAAATACACTTAAACCATAATAATAATTCTTCTTAAAATAATTTATTACATTTCCCTTCAAATTCAAACAATTGAATAAATCAAATTAATCAATTGTGCACACTTTAAATCCTTATTTAAATCTAAAATATGGATTTTACACCTCACCTAATATCTTTTACCTTATTCTCCCTCACATGCTGACTCATTCCAGCCAAACCCATAACTTCTTTAATCTCTTTTGAGTTATCCCCTAAGTTTTCAAGAAGTTTGACTCATTACTATTAACTTAGCTAACCATTCCCACACTTCTCTCAACCATTTAAAATAGTCATCGTCCTCATGCGTGAGGACTCATTAGCCATTGTTTATTATTTAGATCATTAAAGAAATCTAAATTATCCTCCACCATTGGATCTTCCTCTAGAAAACTATAAATAAGCTTGAAAATTATCATTTTTATCCATCTTGACTTATGCTAACAAAGTGTTATTTAATTCACTAGTGAATCCAAGTGAATCAAATCATCCAAAAACTATTTTTACACAAAACACTACCTGTTCTCCATTACATTGGAAGAGTGAGCAACCACATTATTGAAGAAGGTTACATCGTAATGGAGGAAACTTGCATATTTAAGGTATAAGTTTGTGTTTACCATTTTCTTTGTTTTTTTCTCTATTTTAGGTTGAATTTAGATTATATTAAGATTACATAATTAAGATATTTCTTTGCATTTGTAGATTTAGTTCATATAGTGAAGATTTATACAAAGAACTAGGTAAAAAAACAATACAAGTAGAGAAGAAAACTTCATATACTCAAGAGATAAAAGTGCTACCAAATGAAAATGTGGAAGAGATATAAGAGTAGATTGAGAATATCACAATATTAGAAAAGTTTAAGGCATATAAACACTCAAATTATTATGAGAGGAAACAATCATGGACATGTTAAAAGTACAACCACTAAAAGTTAGGGGGTGAATCAATGTGAAAAATATTATTTCAATTCCATATATCATCCATTAATTAATCAAATATATCTACAAATATGATAATGCATAAACAATCATTCATATGAGTAAGAAGTGGAAACATAACACATGAACACAAGATCTATGTGGGAAACCCTCATAGGGAATAAAACCCATTAATATACTATATGGACTATAGTACTATAATAAATGGATATAAATTATAGTGAGGCACCAAACCCACAAGGAGAACCAACACCTCACTAGTCAAGCACCAACTTAACTAGTCCTTTAGTAAGAACCAACTTACAAGAAGGCACCAAATTGCATTAGACCTTCTCTTTATACTTGACTCTTTCTCTCCATAATATTGGTAGGCCAATAAACTCTCCATACTTGGATCACATTTTCAATATATAAAAAAATGTGTTTCATGATTGAAACAACCACTACATAGGTTAGTCATTACCCTTAAGGTCCAAAACTACAATTAAGGCTTCTCAAAACACACGTATCATCTTGACCATATTGGTACACTATGAGCCTCCAAAAATGGATGAAAAACTTAAAAATTATTAAATTATACCCTTTATAATATAATATTATGTCCCCAACATAATTTATCTCATTTCACTCCTTGAAACACACAATTAGGTCTACTCGCCATTAGGTCTTCTTACTGCTAGAAAGTCTGTCTTGAAATACTAAATTATACACTCAAATTTTCCACATAAACATAATAAAAAATAACATTTATGTAAACTTCATGAGTTCAAGTTCAACACCAATTTCATTATAATTCATTAAATGGGGCAAAAGACCTCAAATTGATCAACTTCACATGCTTACTCAAAACTACACATAGGGTTTAAGAACCCAGTTAAAATCCTTTGACTTTTCACAGCTTCATGGGATATTTTAATATATAAAAATGTGTTAAAATTAGCCTATGATACCCCAATAAAAACTTCATGTGTATTGTATTCATCACCCTATGAAAAAATATTCAGGAACAACATTCTCACTTATACACAAAAAATTGCATGTAGTTCTAAAAACACAGTCATGAAAATCAAGACCTAGGACACCTGTGTTAACACTTTTATGAAATTATAATGGGTTTTAATTATCCTTAAACATCATTATAACATATTTTAATAGATATATTTCAATTTTCAATATCAATATTGGTTTTATAGACCAATCTCACATCTTCACCCTACACAGACTTCACTATGGTAGACAAGTCACTTTGAGAACAAATTTTTGTTTGTTTGTGTAAACCACCAAGACTTATATAAAATGTGATATGATTTATAGGTATTTAAGAAATAACCCATGCATTTGGATCTATCCCTAATCCTCTACAACCAATCCCTAATCTCTTTCTCACTGTCTTTACTCATTAGACCCTTTTAACGATAGGCCAACTTCCATGAATAGTTTAGCACATTTTAGGTTTTAAAATTGATTATAAAATTACATGGGAATAAAATAAAAGTCTCACACATCATCCTCCAACCATTTTCATGCTTTGACTTTATCAACCCTACTTGCTACATCAAAATTTTGATAAACAAGGGGTTTCGTATAGCTTCTATTCACTCTTATGAAAAACAAAAATGACCTAGAGAAACTTGGAAGAGTCCTTTACATGTTCCAAACCTCAAACTAGGTAAAAAAAACCATTTTGATCTATAACCAATAAGATCTTTCCTATCAGGTCATTATGAGGGTTTTAGGAAGGTTTTGACTAGTTTCCCTTCTTAGCAATCATTTATAAAGGATTTCCTTTAAAATCCCAAAAAATTATAAGAAATTCAAGCTATAAAACCTCACCATCTTCCATAAAATACTCAAGATATGATTTAAAGGTTGCAATTTCCAATGATCATTGTAGACACCAAAATTGTGTCGACTCCCCCTTGGTCCCCTCCTAAACACTTACACACTTCATTAATTTAAAATAAACTACTTATTTTGAATTAATGACATCACCTAGCATCACCCTAGACACCTCACCTTGGACACCTCACTTTGGACACCTCACCCTTAGACCATTTCTCACCCTATGAGTCACCCAAGACCTATTCTCACTCCTTCCTAACCTCTTAACTAACTCTCATGGATAATAAGCCTGCCTTTTGACCATTCTCCAATGGCAAATGCACCTGGTGGATAGAGAACAGGCTGTTAGCCCTTTTACCCATTCTCCATCCGCCAACATCGGTCATCTGTCGGCCGATGTCGGCGGGATCGCTGACATCGGTTACATAAACCAACTTCTAACGTTGAGTTAGGCAGCTCTTAGACTTTTCCAGCCCTCGAATCTAATCTCTCTCTCTCTCTGGCTCTCTCCCTTAGACTCTTGGATGTGGATGCACACACTCTGAGACCAAGCATTAGACTTTGACTAACGCTCTCCAGGCTACAAAAACTATGTAGAAATCACTCCATACATTGGATTGGAAACATTGCATGAGGTCTTTGACATCAGGCACAATGGGAACAAGCGTTCTACACCTCTGGTTCTCCACCAAGCAGAGCTAAGTATTCTTCTATCTCCATTTCAGTATTTAAAATAACTTGGTAATTAGTTTCTATTTACTATTTCTAAATACTATCAACCCGACCCAACTTTCTTCTTGGAGAGGCTGAAAAGCCTTCCCCATATCCTTATCCTCTTTACACACCAACCTTCTACCTTTGTCCCTTCTCAGACCCTACTCACTACCTTGCAACCCTGCACAACCCTGTTAAGCTTACAGACCCTTCTGTCGACCACATACATACCTTGAAACCCTTTCAAGGCCCATTGCCCCTATCGACGTCGGTAGACTAATCGATGTTGGCAATATTGACCAACCGATGTCGGCAGGACTACCGATGTCAGTGACTGTGGCAGATTGATTGCAGAGAATAGGTACGCATTGTCTAATTTCTCTTTCTTAGTCTTTCACCATTTCTTTTTTTACGACATTCTTTTCATAAAAAGTGGACTGTCATCCTTTAAGGAAGTTTTTACGCTTTTGGGACTGAGCGTGTGCTTGGCAGTCCACCATATCTTTATCTAATACTCTCTTTGTTTGAGTTTCTTTCTTATCTATAGGTGTCTTCCTCCACAAACAAATAGGAGCTCCTACAACGTCTGGATATAGTGCACAACTTAATTCAGGTAACGTACAAACCCCTGACCCTTTAACTTTAGTTTCTTCTTTCTTCTAAATGTAATTAACAAAAAAATGTAGAGAAACATTCTGGCACGCCCGATGGGACCCTAGAGTTTTCCTTGGGTTCATTTTCTTCTAAAAAGCAAACTTTCATATAGATGCATTAGATTCTCTTCTTGCATCCTCTTCCTCTTTCTTTTTATTTTGAAAAGAAACTATTAGCACAAGTTAAAAAAAACCTCTTTCTTTTTCTTCTTGTCATTTCTTTCCTGCATTTTAGAGTAGTAAAAATGCATACTCTTAACCTCTTCCCCACTTGTTTGCATCTGAATAAAACATTTCAATTTGGGTTAAAAATATTATTGCATTTCATTCCTTCTTGAATGCATACTTAGCCCTCTCACATAGTAATTAAAAAAAAATGCATTATGAATAAAGCGTAGTGCACATATGTTACACAACCAGACCACATTCACAATCAAACATCTAATCTTACCTGAGACAAGGCCCGTCTAGGATTTCATCACCTAGCGGATACCTTACCCTTCTTAGCGATCCTACTTGGACTTCACTACCAAGGGGAGGACCCACTCTGTTCTTTGGCAGAGTATAAACTATAGGTGAAGTATATATTGGCTAAGTGGCCCAGCTCAGCTCTGGGTTCGTGAAGTGAGGGGGGCAAGCCCCTAGCACCAAGCCACATACGGAGCCTAACACAAATTTTTGAACACCAAAACATAACCCGAAACCAACCATAGACTGTCTCTTTAGGACCCATTCTAAAAGCCCAATTCCCAAACACATTCTTCTAAGGCATAAGCCACCATGACTCTAAAAAATTATTCTTAGGAATTTAACATTTAGAGGTTGCTTATTGTCATCTATTTTGTTGTTCTTATCTGGTTTTTTAAGTTGGTAAGGTCGCATTCTAAGGTCCAAAAACAACTCAGAATTTCTATTTATTCCAAAAACTTTTAGTTTTCTGAGTTTCTGGAAATACATAGACACCGACATCGGTTTTTCCACCGATGTCGGCAACTCATATTCACCGACGTCAGTTATCTGACCGACATCGGCAACTATCATCACCGACATCAGTTTTTCTATCGACATCGGTCACTGTCAACAAAAATCTTTCCAAAACAGCAAGCTTAAAACCTGACTTTTTTGGTGTTAAACATTCATTCTAGTTTTCTGAAATTAAAATACATAGTTTCTGGAACCTGAACACATTTTTCCTTGGATGGTTTTGACACGTAGTCAAGCTAAATCTCTTATTGACCACGCAAGGCATCAACCACTTCCACCTTCACCCTTCATAACATGTCACCAAATGGAGTATACTTCAGACACTGAGCGTACTCCTATCCAACCTACCCCAAATCAACCTCCTATTATTCCCACAAGGGATCAAGACTTTGAGAGATTCCTTGACCTCAACGTCAAGGCTCTCCAACACTATCTCGTAAGAAGCCAAATGTGTGATCCTTCAGGTAACCCAATTTATGGGATGCCAACTTCCTTAGTTGAAATGGTAATCATATCAACAACATCCGTTACCCAACCCATGGTCACCCAGGCCATTGCCTCAACTAATAACCTGACCAAGGCCAATCTTCAAGATTTGGCCTCTCCTTCTATTTCTGGACCTACCTCCATCAGGGTTTTCGTACCCCCTCAACCACAAACAATCCAAACAAGTTCGACACCCTTTTAGACTTTGCTTGTTTCTATCCCACCCACTCTTACACCCATAAATAAAAGAGTGACTACCTATCCTTTTACTAGTGTTGCCACCACTCAACCACTTTTTGTGACACCTAGTCAAATTGTGCCCTCCAACTTCATGGCACAAGCCCCCTTGACCTCAACATCAGTCCCTATGATGAATTATCAATATGTCACGCCTATACAAATGTAACCAAGTACATCATACGCCCCTCCCAACACCTTCCAGGTACCCTAAAACCTAGGGGGTGCCCCACCTGCCAATTCGTCAGCCGATCTAATAAAGATGTTGATGGATAAGATGTCTAACCTTGAGACATCCATTTCTGGTTCAAGCAATGTTCTTTTATATGAATAAATATGCAATGAACCCATCCACCCTTCAGTGCCTATTCGACCATATATTAGCCAGTGGGAACTCCCTAAATTTACTCATTTTCAATGTAAAGAGGACCCACAACAACATCTATGAGTGTTTAGACATGCTTGCTACCTTATAACACATGATGATGCATTATTACTTTGCACATTTCCCATGTCGCTTTCTGGCGCTACCTTTGATTGGTATAGTTCTATTACCAGTCATTTGCTTTTTACCTTCACTCAACTAGCTCAACTGTTCCTTGACCATTTCTCAATTAACATCACCAAGGTCTCTATCACAGACCTATATTCTATTAAACAATTCGATGACGAGTCAATAGCTGACTTCATTGCCCGTTGGAGAGGTTTGATAAACCAACTCTCCTTTTCATTACCTCAACCTGAGCTCATTGAGCTCTTTTCACGAGCATGTGCCAAACACATCTCATCTACTTTGTGGCTCCAAACATTTCACACATTTGACGAAGCTTGAACTCTGCACAGTCGAAGAAGATAAGGTCACATTACGTAGTAAAAATACCAACACAAAATCCAATGACCCTTCATCTTCCAAATCTTCTGCTTCCCATTCCAAGTCTAAGGGATCAGCAAATGCTGTGGTACTTAGGTCAACATCCTCTACCACAACTAACCAATCTTAGCCCTCCACATCACAAAGCATCACAAAACAATTCCAACAACGGTATATACATCGTCATTATACTCCAATAGGATAATCATACACTTCCATGTTGGATAAACTAGTCAAATAGGGGGTCCTCAACCTCATCAAATCTAACCACCTCAATTTGACCCCTCAAAAGCCATCCCTACATGGTATAGGGAAAATGACTTTTGAAATTATCATCGTGTCAAAGGTCATGACACAGACAATTGTAAAACCTTCAAAAACGTCATTAAAGACATGTTAGACAAGGGAGATCTTGTTTTAAATAACCCAAATGCATCGGCTAACCAAAACATAGACATATTTAGGCAACCATTCCCTAACCATCCCCCAAGTCAAAATAACGTTCAAACCATAGTCAATGACCTTTAAGAGCATAATATATGCATGATCGACATGGTTTCTAACCAACCTAGCCCACAGTCTGAAGAGGTTAGTCAACTTATTTCTCCACCACAGGTAGAAGAGCCTTCTTCTCCTATTTGTCCACCATAGGTATAAGAGCCTTCTTCTCCTATTTGTCCACCACAGGTATAAGAGCCTTCTTCTCTTATTTGTCCACCACAGGTAGAAGAGACTTCTTCTCCTATTTGTCCTCCACAAAAGGAGGATAATCCTCCATCTAACCCCTTTTCACACATGGGAGAGTCTACTTTGACCTCTCCCATATTGGAGGATGCTTTGATGACACCAACGCCGGCTGCCTCGCCCTCATCCTTCTTATCATCAATGGGGGATCATACTTTTCCCACTCCTCGACCACATGCGGAAGCCATGATCATTCCTATGCTCTTTCCACTTGAAGAGCCACATTCTCCAATCCCTTCTCCACCAAGAGAGGAACTTGCCACCTCACCCACTTTGGCCGAAGAAGATTTGATGAAGGTAGATTTGAACCTTGCCCCGCACAATAGTGGTCCTTACACTATATCGAAGAAGGCTACTAAACCACGTTGGAGAACTCCTCTTCCACCTTCACCATTGCCATCTATCCTAGGTCCACATCCTTTTACTTTTAAAGGAGTGCTCCTTAATCCATCACCTCTCATCAACAAAGTGCCATCTACACGTGTGGTCACACCACCAACAAAAAAGATGGTATGACAAACTCTTCATACAACTTCTAAACAAAAGTTGTCAGCCTCTACTGCAATGCATGCAGACCTATTAAAGGGCTCTTATGCTTCGATGTTATGTCAATTATTGTAGTCTTTGAGCATTATCCTCCTACCTATTAAGCCATACCAACCTCTCGAACCAAAACCATCATGGTTCGATAACACTAAAATTTGCTGGTATCATCACACACTTGGACATGATACCGAGCATTGCTGTGCCCTTAAGGTTGTCATTCGCCAACACCTAAAAAAAGACACCCCTCACATTGAGGATTCTTTTGACCAATTTTTTGACAAACCACCGACACCATCTCATGCCTCACAAACATCTTCACCTTCATCGGGATCCCATCATCAAACTATGGTCCCTCAACCACCTTTTCCTCCTTTATTCGAAATCAACACTATTAAAGTTGACACTAGAAATAAAGGAAAAGACTGGGCTTCTACACCTTGGACATATCCATTTGCCAAGCCCTCTCAACCACCAAAACCCAAGATTTCTATCTTGGGCACATATCAACCAACATCTCTAGGGGAAATTCCTACTAACCTCTCTAGTCTACATGACGTTAGGTATAAGCAACTTGTTGACTACCTAACATATTCTATCATGTCTCCTAACCTCTTTAGCAATGGACGATGGAATTTTATCAAGAGAATTGCTTGATACACCATGCTAGGGGGACTTCTCTACAAATGAGGTCTTGACGGCCTCCTCCAATGCCTAACAACCACTGAGACTTCTCATGTCATCAAACAAGTCCATGACGGGATTTGTGGGGGACATTTCAATGGTAACTCACTTGCCAAGCACATCCTCCACCTAGGCTATTATTGGCCCACTCTTAACCAAGACTGCAATGACTATGTTCGGTGTTGTACCAAATGTCAACAACATACCAATCGACTTCATGTCCAACATTGACCAACACATGCCTACAACAAAAATCTGAAAGAGTGAGATTTTAAAATTGGAGATCTTGTCCTTAAAGAAAACCAACACATGACCAAACGGGGCGAGTTTGCTCCTAATTGGCTCAAACCTCATAACATAATGCACAAGTATGGATCAGGCACTTATCGTCTGTCTTCTCTCGAAGACCGGCCAGAACCTGAGCTTCTTAATGCCTTACATCTTTGACCATTCTACTATTAATCAAGTAATCATTCACTTGATGTTTAACTTGAGCTCATCCCTTGAGTAACCCCCGTCATCCTCATTCCTATTTCTTTCAACCCTTTTCCCTACAAACATTAGTTAACCCTTTTGTCAAGCATGAATGCTTTGTCCTAATAAAAGGGAACCCTTAAACATTTATAGTCTAGTCCATAACCAAAAGTTCAGTCAACAAAACAAAATAATAAAATTGGGATGCCTATTCGAAGGTCATAAATTATAAATGTAGACTACTCCCTCGAAGGACAACTGCATAATTGTTGTAATTAATAGACTGTTCCCTTGAAGGATAGCTAGACATCAAAACATATAAAGCACAATATAGACCACTCCCTCGAAGGATGGCTATGCCCAAATTTTGATACAAACACAACACCATATGACCACAAAACAAGACCACATCCCTAAGTAGACTTCCCGCATTGATCAGTCTACCAAAAAAAAAAAAAAAAAAAAAAAAAAAAAAAAAAAAAGAAAACGACTGACAAACTATTAAGTCATGGACTTGCCTATAGCCATTCTCAGGATCACCTATAAAAGGGGCAAAGTTATCCCTGCTAAAAAGGGTTACGCTATCCTCACATATCACCTAATCAAACCTATTAGCCTAACATGCCCAAGGGACTTTGAGCTCACTTAATGTCAAGTGATTAGATTACTTCTTTAACACAAACGAATGGTCAATGACGTAATGCATGAATGAGGCTTTTGTTTACAAAAACCCTATTTATACTATCATTATTGTCCTTGTCAATGAAAAAGCAACGCACCTTTCACTTCTTATACATCTTCGTCACATACAACCAAACCCAACCAAACCAAACCAAAACATGAATACCTCATCATCATACTTGGGGCAACCTACACTTATTTTTGTCTTGCAGTTCATCAGAACAACCAACAAGACAAAAAGGACCTTATCCCATACTTGGGGCAACTTAATCCTATTTTTGTCTTGCAGTTCATCAAGAACAACTAACAAGACAAAAAAGGGCAAATGTAGACACCAAAATTGTGTCGACTCCCCCTTGGTCCCCTTCTAAACACTTACACACTTTATTAATTTAAAATAAACTACTTATTTTGAATTAATGACATCACCCTAGACACCTCACCTTGGACACCTCACTTTGGACACCTCGCCCTTAGACCATTTCTCACTCTATGAGTCACCCAAGACCTATTCTCACTCCTTCCTAACCTCCTAACTCTCATGCGTAATAAGCCCACCTTTTGACCATTCACCAAAGGCAAATGCACTTGGCAGATAGAGAACAGGCTGTTAGCCCTTTTACCCATTCTCCATCCATCGATGTTGGTCATCTATTAGCTGACGCCAGTGGGATCACCGACGTTAGTTACATAAACTGACTTCTACGTTGAGTTAAGCAGCTCTGAGACTCTTTCAGCTCTGAAATCTAATCTTTCTCTCTCTCTCTGGCTCTCTCCCTCAGACTCTTGGACGTGGATGAGCACACTCTGAGACCAAGCATCAGACTTCGACTAACGCTCTCCAGGCTACAGAAACTCTATAAAAATCACTCCAAACATTGGATTAGAAACATTGCACGAGGTCTTCAATATCAGCCACAATGAGAACAAGCGTTCTACACCTCTGGTTCTCCACCAAGCAGAGCTAATTATTTTTTTGTCTCCATTTCAGTATTTAGAATAACTTGGTAATTAGTTTCTATTTACTGTTTCTAAATACTATCAACCCGACCCGACTTTCTTCTTGGAGAGGCTGAAAAGCCTTCCCCATATCCTTATCCTCTTTACACACCAACCTTCTACCTTTGTCCCTTCTCAGACCCTACTCACTGCCCTACAACCTTGCACAACCCTGTTAAGCTTACAGACCCTTCTGTTGACCACAGACATACCCTAAAACCTGTCTAAGGCCCATTGCCCCTATTGACATCGGTAGACTAATCGACGTTGGCAATGTTGACCAACTGACACCGACAAGACTACCGACGTCGGTGACTGTGGCAGACTGATTGTAGAGAATAGGTATGCATTGTCTACTTTCTCTTTCTTAGTCTTTAACTATTTCTTTTTTTATGACATTCTTTTCATAAAAAGTGGATTGTCATCCCTTAAGGAAGTTTTTACGCTTCTGAGACCGAGCGTGTGCTTGGCAGTCCACCATATCTTTATCTAATACTCTCTTTGTTTGAGTTTCTTTCTTATCTACAGGTGTCTTCCTCCACAGCCAAAGAGGAGCTCCTACAACATCTGGATACGGTGCACAACTTAATCCAGATAACTTACAAACCCCTGACCCTTTAACTTTAGTTTCTTCTTTTTTTTGAATGTAATTAGCAAAAAAACGTAGAGAAACAATCATAATCAAAACCTTTTTGGGTCTACAACACCCCATTCTATGTATGCAAAGGACCTAAACACTAATTTACATGATTTGTCTTTCAGGATATAACCTCAAAATTTGTCAACACACTTAAGAAAACCTTTCATACCTCTACTCAAGAGATATATCACCTTGGGAAATTAACTTGACCCCTCATTAGGTCATAGTAGGTCTCTTTACATACTAGGCCTTGAACAACCAGCCATACTTAGACCTTGATCACATGTTAAAACCTATTGAAATGTTCCTAATATATTATAATAATGTCATAAAACCTCATATATCTCTCTCACATAGCCAACCTTCTTCACACAAGTCTCATATTTCTCAACTCATCATGCTACCAAGCCTATGCCTTCTCACTAGGTGTCTCAAGTACATGGCTTATGAATTCAACATAAATAAAAACATATACAACTTATATTGACATCAATGATACTTTCATGACATCAATGAAAACTTAATCCATACCTTATAACACATTCTCAACAATCTCACCATGTATCATTGATGGCAACCACTCATTGATGGTAATTTTACAAAAAATCTTCTCTTATTAGGATACATCTTGACCATACAGATCAATATCCACCTTTGACATTAATAATAAATCACTACATGTAAAATAAATTCTACATATATAAATGAAAGATCATATCAATAAGCTACCCCTATCTCATTGCATATCTCAGATATCTTCTTCTTGACAAATTGATATGACTCTCCCTTTGACCTCATAACTTGTGGACTTATTTCCTATCGTTAGAGCTAAAAGACTTCCTCATCATCCCCCCTAATCCCTTTTACTTTCTCAATGAATTATAGGAATATGAATCACACCCAATTCCTATCATAGATGTTTAAAAGTAGCCTTTGGAAGAGGCTTAGTCAAGATATATATAATTTGATCCTTGGTAGACACAAATTCAAGATTAATAATTTTTTCACTCACCTGTTATATTAATAAATTATACTTGATAAGAATGTGATTAGTTATTGAATGCATGATAGGGTTATTTGAAACACTTATGGCACTAACAAAAAATAAGACTAGGACCATCAAACTCCACCTTGTAATCTCTTAAGGTTTGTCTCATCCACAACAGCTGAGGACAACATGAAGCTACTACAATGTACGCAGGATCACAATTAGATAAAGACACTGATGGTTGTTTCTTTCTTATCCATGTGACTATGCACTTACCTAAGAAGAAGGTTCCTCCACTAGTGCTCTTTTTTTCATCTAGACTCCCACCCCAATCTACATCTATATAGGCTACTAGATCAAATTTCTCTCCTTGGGTACCATGATCCATATTCCATAGTTCCCTTGAGATACCTACGTATCTTATTGATTACTTTTAGATTAATTTCCTTAGTATCTACTTGATATCTTCCCACAAAACCTACTATTTAAATAATTTCAAGTCTAGAGGTAATAGTTTACAATAAAATCCCAATCATGGATCTGTATTTTATTTGATTGACCCTTGAGGATTAATCATCCTTACTTATCTTGTATATTTCAACCATTAGTGTACGTATAGCCTTGTAATATTCCATTTCAAACTTATTTAACATCTCTTTTATGTACTTCACCTATGAGATGAACATACCTTTTTCATATTGATTGATTTGAAGTCTAATAAAGATGGACAATTCTCCAAGCATAAACATTTCAAATTCTAACTTCATCACCATTACAAGGCCTTGGTCATGTTCTCATTAGTTCCAAAAAATTAATATCATCCACATAGACTACCACTATAAACTTATGATCATTTTTAGTGTTGATATACAAATTACTATCTATAACTCCTCTCTTGAAACCTTGGTCGAAAAGGTAATTGTATATTCTAGCATTCCAAGCTATAGGGGATTGTTTTAGACCATAGAGGGACTTATGCAACCTGAAGACATAGTCCTTATTATTAGTTAATATCAAACACTCAGGTTGTTCAATGTATACTTCTTCTAAGTTCTCATTTAGGAAAGCTGACTTGACATCCATTTTATATATCTTGAAGCCTTTGAAACTTGCATAGGCAATAAACATCCTAATGGCCTCTAAAATTTCTACAAGAGCAAAGGTTTCCTCAAAGTCCACTCCTTATACTTGAGCATATCCTTTGCATACAATTCTAGCCCTATTTCTAGTGACCTCTCCATTCTAATTCAACTTCTTTCTAAAAACCCATTTTGTACCAATGATATTTTTGTGTTTAAACCTAGGTACTAACTCCCAATTTTCATTATTTTTAATTTGATTTAACTCATTAATTACATCTAAACAAAACTATCTTCACTTGCAGCTACATAGATTTTAGGTTCAAAATTTGAAATTAAGGTAATATTTTCTTGATTAGCATCACTCACCATTCTTCTCCTTGTTTATATATCTGCACTTTTGTTCCAATGATCTAAGATTCAGGATGATCCTTTTAAATCTACCTAGAAAGACCTTTTGAGTCCATTCTTTCCTTAATTTCTTCTTCATCCTCATTTATCTCTATTTCTACTTCATCATTCTTTGACTAAGTCTCATCAACCTTCACATTTGTGCTCTCTACTATATTTTGTAACCTCTTGTTATAACATTTGTAAACATCAATTACTGATGAATATCCCAAAAAAATACCTTCATTAGACCTTGAGTCAAACTTGTCTAAGTCCTGATTATCTCTGTTGATAAAGCATTTACTCCCATAAAACTCATAATGGTCAACACTTTCAGGTCTACCATTTTAGAATTCATATGGATTCTTATCACCATTGATCCTAATCTGACTTCTATTCAAAGTGTAAACTAAAGTAACTAAAACTTCTCTCTAATAGCCATCAGACAACTTGGACTCATTCAACATGGTCCTTATCATTTCTTGAATTGTTTTGTTATTTTTTTCAACCACCCCATTCTATTGAGGTGTTATAGTAGATGAGAACTATATTCTTATTCCATTGACCTCACAAAACTCATCAAACTCATTTGACAAAAAATCTTCTCCTCAATCATACCTAAGACACTTGATAATCACATTCATCTCATTTTCAACAAAAGCTTTGAAAGTTTTGAACTTACCTAGAGCTTCTGACTTCTCCTTCAAGAATGATACCCAAGTCATTCTTGTTCATCTATAAGCAACATGAAGTAGATGTCAGCTTGATTGCTTTGAATCCTTGTAGGACCACATAGATCAGTACAAATTAGTTCTAAACGTCTAGTAGTAGAAAATTCTTTAGACTTGAATCTCCTCCTAGTTTGCTTATCATGTTGACATGCCTTGCAAAGAGCATCTACATGTTTATAAATTTTGGTCATGTTCTTCACAGATCCCTTGGATATGATCTTTAATATATTTTAAAAATTCATATGACCTAACCTCATATGACATAGCCAACTTACATCTACTTTGCTCATGAAGCACTTATTTTTTGTGATCTTATTTAGTACATAAATATTATTTTTAATTCTCTTGGATTTGGTAATGAACCTTCATAATTTTTCTCTCTTTATCTCACATCCTTTGTCATGAAACATTAGGGTATGTTCTTGAGTGAAAATTTAACTTAAATTTAACAAGTTATCTTTCAATCCATCTACATATAAAATATTTTATGTCTTGGTCTTCCCATTATCCAAGCTCAAAGCACTTTTGCCAACTATATTAGTAAATTTGTTATCTCCAAACCTTACTAAACATATGGAATTATTATTCAAAGTGATAAATTTTCTTTTATCTCCTATCATGTGATTTGAACATCCAATATCTATGTACCACTTCAAATCTTCATTGTGAGTATGAAAAGCAGTTTGGGCTATCATATATTCTTCTCCTCTAGATTCTTGCTTCTCGTTCAATTTACCTATAGGGTTTTATTTTTTGATACATCTTTAGTATCATGACTCCATATCCTCTCAACATGACTGGTTTTCCTTATATATCTTGTCTTACACTCTACTATAATGTGTGCTCTTTGGTTGTAGTTATAACATAGTATTCTACCTGTCCATCTATAATTAATAGTTTTATGTCCAAATTTATCACAAGAGAAACAATAACCAATGAAGGAATCCACATACTATGACTGTTTAACCTTGTTTGTCTTTTGATGATCATAGGATGATACACCAATGCCTTTGATATCCTTTGATGGAGAAAAACATTTCTTAGCTTATTGATGATTGACTTCAAACTTGACTACTTCTACATAGGTCTTGATTCTACTAGCTTCATCACTCCTTGATTGACCAATGTCTTCTGAAAACTAACTCTTCTTGAAATCCTTTTGTTCTCTAAATAAAAAACATTTCATATCATAAAAATATATTTTACTATCCAAAATATTATTAATCTTTCCAATACTCTCCTCAAACTTCTAATAAGTCCTTATCTTGATTGCATCTTGCTCAACTTGTGCCTCTAAAGTATTTAATTTAATTCTAAGCTAAGTGAATTATTCCATATTATTATTCTATTTTAAATAAAATTCACAAGTTATTTCAATGAATATGGATATATATTCATTTTAATCATAGAAAACAATTTCATTATCAAAATCCATTCTTGTGCTCCAAAGATCTCCTTTAGACTGTTAGGTCTACATAAGGGACCATGCTTTGATACCAATTGTTGAAGGTAAAAAAATGAGAGTGGGGGGGGGGGGGTGACGAAGGGTGGGGAGTTAAATTAGTGTGAAAAATATTATTTAAATTCCATATATCATATATTAATCAATCAAACAGATCTAGAGATATGATAATGCATAAACAATCTTTCATATGAGCAAGAAGTGGAAACATTACACACAAACACAAGATCTATATAGGAAAACCTCATGTCAAATAAATCCCACTAATAAAATACTTAGAATATAGTCCTATAAGAAATTTATAATTTTTTTAGTGAGGCACCAACCCCTCAAGGAGCACCAACCGCTCACTAGTCAAGCACCAATTCAACTAGAACTTTAACAAGTACCAACTTACAAAGAGGCACTAACCCCCTTAGGTAAATTAAAAAAAATCAGATAATTTGAATCTATTATAACCATTGGATACATATTTCTCATTCAAATAAATATGACCACCTTATTTTTCTCTTCTCACTCTTTTATCTCTCTCAAACAGATTATTAGGCCTTCTCACTCAACTAGCCCTTTCCTTGATAGAATTAATTCATATTACATTACTTATTACCTATTAAGACACATTTATATATTCATATAATATTAATAACACCTATATGATTACCTTAAATCCCTTTACATAGTTTCTAAAAATCTATATCATTCTCTCATTTGTTCAATATTCTAACTAGTCAAATTATGCCTATTAGACCTTCTCTTTATACTTGACTCTTGATCTTACCCATCTTGGTTAGCAAAGAAAATATAAATACTTAGATCAAATTTTGAATAGATAAAAAAAACATGTTTAAAAATTGAAAAAACCACTACATAGGTCAGTCATTACCCTTAAGGTCCAAAACTACCATTAGGCCTAATAGAGACTTAAGAAAATTAGGCCTTATTAAAGCACACATTCACCTTGACCACCTTAGAACACTATAAAATTAAAAAATTGGATTAAAAAATTCAAAAATTATTCAATTATACCCTTTATAATCTCATATTAGGTCCCAAACACCATTTATCCCATTTCACTCCTTGAACCACATAATTAGGTCTACTGACCATTAAGCCTTCTTACTGCTAGAAAGTCTATCTTGAAAATATGAATCATAAACTAAAATTTGCCACATAAACATAATAAAAATTCACATGGATGGAAAATTAATTATATAATTTTTAACATAAAGTCCATTATAATTCACCAAATAGTGAAAATGACCTTAAATTGATAAACTTCATATGCTCACTCAAAACTGCACACGAGCCTTAAGAACCCAATCAAAAGCCTTTAAATTTTCAAACCTTCATGGAATTTTAACATGCATAAAAATTTATTAAAATGAAATTATGAGAAATAAATAACTTAATGTGAATTTCATTCATAAAATCTATGAAAAAAGACTCAGGAACAACATTCTCACTCATACACAGAAAATTGCCTATAACTCTAAAAACACAGTCATGAAGATCAAAATTTAAAACACCTATGTGAACACTTCTATGAAAATATAATGGTTTTTAATGATCCTTAATAATCCATATAAAATATTGGAATAGATATATTATAATGTTTAATATCAACATTGGTCTTACAAATCAATCTCACATCTTCACCCTACATAGACTTCACTATGTTAGACATGTCACTTTAAGAACAATTTTTTGTTTATTTATGTGCATAAAAAAAACTTATAAAAAAAGGGTATATGAGATAAAGGTATTGAAAAAATACCTCATGCATTTTGATTCATCTCTAATCCTTTGTCACCAATGCTTAAGCTCTTTCTCACTATTGATTAGTTTTCTCACTGTCTTTGCTCATTAGGCCCTTTTAATGATAGGGCAACTTAAATGACTATTTTAGCATATTTTAGATCTAAAACTTGCTAAAAAAATTACATGGATGAAAAATACAAGTCTCACACATCATCCTCCATCTATTTTCATACTTTGACTTGGTCAACCCTACTTGCTACATCAAAATTTTGAGAAACAAGGGGTTTCTTGTAGCTTCTACTCACTCTTATGAAATAAAAGCACCTCAAGAACTTGGAAGAGTCATTTACATGTTACAAACATAAAACTAGGTTAAAAAAACCATTCTAAAGGTTTCTCTCAATTTTTGCTTATTTCTATTTAAGGAAGAAGTAAAAAACTAGTAATAAGGGTTTGGTAGAAGAACTTATTTATTTGTGCACACATGATCCAGACAATCATGAAAAGATACTCTTTGTCTTGGGAAGAATGACCTGTAGATAATAAGTCACTCATGTAAATTGGTTATTAGATGGATAACAAGGTAGATTGTCTAGAGTAAGCTAGATCAAAGAAGCGTGAGATTATTAGAAGGCTGACAATCTATACTCTTAAAATAGTTAATTTAAAAGAAATAAAGATAAAGTACTTGCATCAAATGATGGAAGATACTAAAAGAAAATTCAAAAGAAATAAATGCTTGATAAAAGAATTAGACTAATTATAGCAAATAATGGGTCAATACTAATGCTAAGTGGCTTAGATTGGGTTCAAAAAATAGGTGAGGTCTCTGTGAATAGGTAGGGACATAGAAAGTAAAATTTGGCTAAGGGTAAGTATAAATAACTTGATGCTATCTCTTACCATAGTGAACATCAATGGTCAGGGTGACCATTGATGGTTAAGTTGACTATTGATAGTTGGGTGACCGTCAGTGCTTAAGGGTGACCATTGACAACCAAGGTGACCATCGATGGTTGATGTGGGTTCTAAGAGTGTTCAAAAAAGAGTCTAAATCAGATTTTAGAAAGGGGTTAGTGATCAAGTGATGGATTATTAGAGGTTTGGTTAAGGTTAGCGGTTAAAAACCAAGTAAACAAACCTTGAAACAAGAAATATACTTAGTTGGTTACTTGATAGTTGGTAGTTGATTTTGGAGTAATTTTAGTAAAGTAATGGTACTTTTCCTGAATAATAATTTGGTAAGAGGTTTGGGTCTCTATCATGGTTGTTAGCTTATTGAAGGGAGAACATGCAAAGAAGTTTGATAGCTCTTGATGACTACTGGTTGTCTGATAGATGAATGCTTGATTATGGATTAATTGATCCTCATTTACCTCATACTCCCCTCTTTTTATAGGTAAAGATAGATGGAGGTATAAAGTTCTAAAGGAGGTTTGTTCAGTTGTTACAATGTGTTAGCCTGCCATCCATATTAAATATTGATGTGTTAGCTTGTACACAGCTCAAGTTGTTTTTATTCAGAGCGGGAAGAGACCTAATTGTCAATAATCACTCTGACCATTGACGATCGAGTGCCAAAGGTTATGTGGGGTAAAATGGTGGGTTTGGCTAGTCAAATTGACCATGGTTAGGCTTGGTTAGGTATCAAAGGGTCAAATTAGTCCCAAGGGGGTCTAGGGGTGTTTCAACATTCAAAACTATAGTGTGCAAGATTCTGATGTCTACATTTTGCCCCTTTTTATTATGTAGTTTATGTCAATAAGCTATAAAACAAAAATATATTATGGATCGAAGGTTTGGTTTCCACAAACATGGGAGGATGTTTTACCCCCTTAAATTGGGAGTTGATGAGGTGAAACCAAATTAGGTGCAGGTTTGATAAGTGGTTTATGGTGAGTCATAAGGTTGGTGACAAAAAGGTTGGGCATTTGAAGCACAAACATGCACATAAAATGTGACTAAGTGTGATAGTTGAGATCATGCATAGACTAAGTTTCTATGGTTTGTAGAAATGAGGTCAGTTTTAGAAGGACTAGTGATAGGGTAATTAGGCCACAATGTTAGGCATAATTGATCAGGTTATTCTTATAAAGTCTCCTAGATAGGGTTGGTGTTTTGTAGGTATTTGAGGTAATAATTGGTTCTATTAAAAAAACAAATGGTTTGGTGTGCACCAGGTGGTTTAAATTTAAATGTTCAACATGAGAAGGTTGGTCGGTATCGTCAAAAAGGACCAAAGTAAGGTCATCATAAAATATGTGATAGTTCTAGCCAAAATGGCCAACATCGAGGTAGACGTGGTCAAATGGTTGGTTGGTTGGTTAGAGAGGTTTTTATCCAATGGTTCATGGTTGGTTTGTGAATAATAGGTGCTTCTAAAGGTTGGTGTTGGTTTGGTGGAGAAGAATAATCTCTAAAAAATTAGCACTAAGGTGTTGGTTGTAAAAGTTTAAAATGGGACATCATGACTGTCGATGGCTAGGGGTCCCAAAATTAACTATCAATAGTCACCCTGAACATCAATGGTTAGGGGGAAACCCTAAAAATCTAAAGGCTAAAAGTGAAAAATAGAAATCATTTTCACTTTTTGATTTTTGACTCTCTGTGTCTTGTGCATTTATGAGTTTGGCATTTTATGTGAGAGTGATAACGAGGTGGGGTCAATTCCTAATTGGTTGATTGGGGTTATGCCATGCTAGCATGGGACTCAAGATGTAGGACATATAAGTATGTGGCTAAGTGGTGAGAGATAGGATTCCTCCTCAATGATGGTCAAATAATGAGGTAGGGGATGCATTGAATTATTAGATTAGTTGATTTTGGTTATTTTGGTTGAATTTTTGTTTGATGTGGGGTTAGGTTACCATTTATTGAAGTTATATGATCTTGGTTTTGTGATAATCATCATAAATATTTCCAAAAAAGAAGCATGAAGTTCCAGTCATTTATCATTTGCTCTATATCAAGACTCAAATTCATAAATATAATTTAATTACTCAATTAAAATATTCTTATACAATATACAAATCACATATTCTAGCATTATAGAGGGAAATCATTAACAATTATAATATTAATCGATAGGGTTTGACATTTACAATAATCTCTAGAACTACAATGTTAGATATCACTAACATTAATTGTCTAGGCATTTTGAGTATTATCTTCAAATTTTCATTTCATTTCTATTATGGATTAGGATCCACTCTAAAATTTTGAGCATTGCGTATACTTTCTCTTCTTCCATAACCATCTCAAAAATAATAGTGAGATGTAGAACAAAAATCACAAACCTTTTTTTGATGATTTTGCATAAGATCTTATTGAATCTATGTAGATATTAGCTACATCAAATTAACTTGAGGCCTAACAAGGTAAAAAAATATTTTTACAGTCAAACTAAATAGGTTTGGTTAAATGATGGCACACATTTTCTACACCATGTTCCTTTGAAATTCAAGTTTGAAAAAACAAAATAATTGACCCACTATGTTTTGGATCTAAATAAATCACTTCTGATAAGGTTCATCAATAAATCAGGACCTTTTAGGACCTAACATTATTATAATAACTATTATTTAGGTTTAGTTAAAACTAACAGTGCCACTATGAACATGTCCATTAACCAAATCAATGTATGGATCCTATCAGGAACAATAGAAAAATAATTCCTCTTATTTTGATCAAACACTAATAAAAAATGTTGTCAAAGTTGAATCCATAGTTAGATACCTCTACCTTCGATGATTGATGGCTGAAAAATGGCACTAGCACCATTTTAGGGGTGGCGAATAACATATAAATTTTTGTTACTTGCTCAAGTTCCTAACTCCAATCTCATGCTACTATTTCCTAATTCATCGATATTACTTCTATGAATCACTTATAAGGACATCTAAGAAATTATTTTTTCCTCCAACTAAAGATCTTGTTCTTTAGTCTTTGGGCTTCCTAGTAAGACATCCCAATACATGCATGTTTTATAGTGCTGAAACATCTTGACTAGATGCCCTTATTCAAATTACTTTTACCTCTCCTTAAACATCCCAACAAAATTCCTTAAAGCCCTCTAACTAGAAATCCAAATACACTATATATCATGAAAGTCCTCATCTAGATGTTCATTATATCTTAACACTTTAATCATGGACATCCCAACTCTAGGGCATAAAGAAATGAAATTTAAATATGAAAATATTTTATAATTTATTAAAAATAGAGATTTAAAATATTATTTTAGAGTGAAATACATATATGGATTCCTTATATATAAATGCTAGAGACATATTAATCTAATGGGTTATATCCTTTCAGTTTTAGCTAAGATAGTTGATTATATATAAAAATAAGTTCATTACAAGTCATATCTAATAGAGGTTATTTTTCCTCAAAGCATGGGTAGAGATGGATGAGAGTACATGAAATATTAATTATCCCAAGATCTGTCACCTTTTGGAAAATTCATCTACTTGAGCACAATCTATTTTTGGGATGAAAATTCCTTGTACAAATTTAAAGAACGCCTTTATATTTAAGCACTTGAGTTTTTCTTCATCTAGAATGATTACTGAATTTTAAAAATTATTTGAATACCAAATTTCAATGTAAAAGATACTAGAACTTATTCTTCTTATTCATAATTAATGGTCCATAAAAATTTCACAATGACTTGAAGTTTCGACAACTTTCTTCAATAATGTTTTTTTTATGATTGGAGACATACAAAAACTCAATATCTCCTAAAATGTTGTTATTTTATTTGGTTTTTATCAATGTGTCACTTCATGAAATTTTAAAATCATATAGAAACACATATGCATCCATACATATAGAAACACACCCACCCACACACACACACACATAGAGAGAGAGAGAGAGAGAGAGAGAGAGAGAGAGAGAGAGAGAGAGAGAGAGAGAGAGAGAGAGAGAGAGAGAGAGAGAGAGAGAGAGAGAGAGAGAGACTTCATCAAACACAATTATAATTTTTTTATATAAAATTTATTTCAATAAAATATATACTATGTTCCTCAAACATTAGTAGATAATGTTGCTAAAATAATATTATAGAAAATATTAGTATCTTAGAAGAAAATTTGAATGTAATTCACCACTTTAAGTTCCACTTCTCATCCTCTAGTCTTTTTTTTTTCTCATAAATATTATCAATGTGAGATTAATCCAATTGTAAGTTAATCATATATTTTTAAATATTATGTTGAAGACTACCAAAATTAATTTTAATTAGATATTAATTCTTGGCATCTCTTCTTTTTGAATGAAAACATAAATACACCCTTGGGATGAACAAATATTTGCCTTTGATATCATCTCTTTAGATCAAAAATATCCCTCCATTTATGCTCACACTTTGGTGTTCCCCTACTTCATTCAAATATTTGAATTTATTCATGTTTAATTAATTCTTTGTCACTTTATGTTTTATTTCTCATGCACTAAACACTTCTCATTCTTTGGTGCTTTTCCTTTTTCTCTCTCTAACATATTCCATTCTAATATTTTTACCCATGTTTTTTTAAAAATATATCTTACAGAATTCATGCATATTTCCTTCCCCTTACTAATTCCTCATCTCTTCATTCTTCATTCATTGTGATCCGTTGGTGTAATAATCATACATGTGGGTCCTTAAAGGTCCATTTGGCACTATATATTAAGGAATCCAACACTCACCAATTTTCCCTCTGTATTGGCTCCTTCCCTATTGGGTTGAGGTGACTCCAACACTATTTATTGGTTTGTATATCTTGAGTATTATTGAATCATTTTGATCAAAGGTTTATTTCACCTTGTATTATATTATACTATATCAAGGGTCAATTTTTATGCAAATAACCGATGTGTGATTATATATTTAAAGTTTTTACTTACATAGAAACACATATATATCAAAATATACATGTATAAGGCTGATTGACATAGTAACACATATATGTTGTAACACATACATGTTATAGTACATATGTGATTTTATGATATAAAATTTGAAAACATGCCTATAGGCTTAGAAATGGCATGGATTCCTGATCCTTCAGAATGGACTTGCAAATACACACATGAGACCATGTTTTTGGTTGAAAATAACAAAATTAACTTTTTTCCTCATAAACACTATGAATTTTATCGAGACATTTCATAAAAACAATTATGATGATATTGAGAATACTCTCCTCTTTCAAAATATATGATTTTTTTATTTTTTAGACTATTCTCAAGTTTAAATCTATATCAATTTTTAACTATATCTTTTTAGGCCACTATATGCCAAAACTATACATGTTCATATTTGTTTATGTATCTTTTTTTCCATTAATACAAATGAAAATAGACTATATGGTTGTAAACTAGCGCTGATTCTATACACACTAGATTTAAAAAATATTTTTTCTTTTTTTAATTAGTTAGGAGTGTGGCAAGGGTGCACAATCATCTATCTAATTTTTATCAATTTTTAGGATCTATTTACTTTTAAAATTAATCAAAAAATCAATAATTTTTTTATTAAAAAAAATGTTTAAACTAGATGATCTTATCTAATTTTATACCAAAGGGTATCAAACAATACTAAACAACACTTTAAAAATGAGGTGCATGATAGACTATCTACTCTAATTTTGAAAGGAAAACATGAGTCCCTCTTCAAATTTTAGATGTTGAACCTAGTTATACTTAAAAATTTAAACAATATAGTATTCTAGAAACTAGACTTGAAATGACACAATTCATGTTTTTATATCATCTTCATATTTTTAATGTAGACATCTCAAATAATCTATACAAATTGAGATTTATTATTTTTTAGAATAAAATGTCTATGGGTAACCCTATTTTGGCCCACCAATTCAATGCACTTACCAAATTAAAAAACATAGTCTGAGCTTCAAAGCTCTTAATATAATGAAATCTTATAATAATAATAATAATAATAATAATAATAATAATAATAATAATAATAATAATAGCTAACTATATATAATTATAAATATATTTAAATATTAATAATGTTGTATTGTAATATAATATATTATATATGATACATTATTTTATAAATTAATTATATATTTACATATAATATAATAATATAATATAGTATTAAATATAATATTGATATAGTACATATGTTATTAAGATATATAAACCACTAATTATTATTTTAAAATAATAATTATATATTTCATAATATAATTAAAATAGTATATATACTATTAAGATATTAATATTTAAAAATTAAAAATTATTATTTTATAATAATATCTATATATAATACTAATAATCGAATAACCCTAGGAAGATACATGTGCAAAGTTTAGTGACATGCCACATTTATCTTTTTTAACTATATAAAATTAAATTAGACAACTTTACAACCAATTAGATGAAAAAATGGAAAGGATTTCTTAATGAAATATGCCTCTTATATAATCTATCCACTGAGGTAGGGTTCCACATACAAACAGATATAGCTATATATATTTCAAATATTTCTCAATTATATTTGTTGGTAATACTAACAACAACGTCTGTATTTGTAATAGTAGCGATCATTTCTCTTTATTTGGTGAATGGTGGACAGGGAAATTTTCCACTAGGACCACTAGCTCTACCAATTTTAGGTACTTTGTTGGACTTGGATTCAAGTTCCCCCCAATATCTCCATACTCTCTTCAAGTGCTATGGAAGTTTGATGTATATCAAATTAGGTACCACCTAGCTATTATATCTTCCTCTATGGAGGCTACAGTTGCCATAATGAAAAATTAAGATTCCATTTTTTTAACAAACCATAGAGTGGTAGAGTTATAATAAATGCACTCTCATGAAAAAATGATATTAGTTGGTCCTCTAAATTTTCAATCTATTTTACCCAAACCCCAAGATTAGAGGGATTGGAATCCAAAGAAAAATAAATGGATATATATATATAATTAATGTACTTTTTATATTATTATACTATATATTAATAGTTATGCATTATATATATATATATATATATATATATATATATAAAATTTATATTATTAAATAATATCAATTATATATATAATATAATTATACCATAATTAATCAGAATATATCATATTAATATGTTATATTAATATAATACTATATAATATTATATTTAATACATATTACTATATATAATATAGTAATATACATGGGTAATTTTAGTGGCTATTTATACCCATTTAGCTAAAAGTAGATTTTGGTCATCTTGAAAATGGATAATTGTGTGAAAATATACATTGGTCGATTACCTCATTTTTTTTACAGTTTCCTACATTTATCCTTTTAATTGCCCTAGAAGATATATTCTAACATATTTTAGGATAGTTTCACAATAATTACTACATATGTGTGGGTTTCATTCACCTTGAAATTATAGGAAACATATATTAGTTATTTTAAATTCCCTATTATTATCATATATACATATGGATATATCTATACTTACATACATATCATAGATAAATATACGTATAATATACCAAGATATATCAATCTCAATGCTTTAATATGAGTTTTGGATTTATGAAATAAATAGAATGGGGCACCTCAAAAAATGAAATATGTTTGTGTCTTTTACATAGATTTATCTAATATATGTATGCTAGTTAATTATAATTTAAAATAAGAAATAAATATATGAAAAATAATAATATTAACTAAGATAGGCCTTTGCTAACAACCATGTATAAGGCCTTTGTCTATCATTTATAGAAGTAATCATGAGGACTGAGACTCACTTTAGAAAGTTACATTCATTCCAAATTCATCCATAATAAACTTTGCTTATTGAACATTTAAGTTTTATAATTGCATTATATACTACGTCTAATTCAAATGTGTCTAACAAGTTTTTCTATTCAACATATCCCATATAAATCATAGTAAAATATGGAAACATTAAATAAAATACATATATGCTTTAGTAGTTCAGTGTGTTCAAAATTTCACATTACATATACAAAATATTGTGATTGTAATTTAATACAAAAAATTATACAAAAAGCATGACTCATATAGTCATCATATTTAATTTAAAAACATAACCATAACTCTATTTTTATTTCAATAATAATAATGAAATTTTCAAAAAAAATTCCTTGGGATATGACACCGAAATTAAATCTCCAAAAAATAAATCCTTCCTTTCAAACTCTAGTTGTAGGCTCACCTAAGAGAAAAAACAACAACATAGTTATTAATCTATCTAACAATACTTACTTTTACATAGAAATGAAGTTACTTTTATAAGTACCATTTAATATATTTGGAAAGCCTAGTTACAATGCCATTCAAAATAAACTTTGGAGTCTTAGATGGAAGCATGAGTGATTTCTTACAAACACAAAGCAAATTAAAAATTAATAAATAACCAATTTTACTACACAAATGGAAAAACAAATTTCTTGGTTGGACATGACACTACATGTAGCAAATTAGAATGGAATTTGGTATTATAGATAATCATAATGGTATAACCATATAAGTTTAAAACATTAACATTTCAAAGAGGGGAAAATAAATGTGTGATGGTGGAAGGTGGGATAAAATTTAAAAATATGTGCTTTAAAGGTAAGTGCAGAAAGTTTGGGGATAAAAATGTGCCTACCCATGGACATGTTTTTCCTAAAAATTGAGAAACCTGAACTGTTATAGATATTTTGAGATGGATAAACTCAAAATTTGAGGATGGTGTAAGAACATGAATTTTAGAATTTTGAGTCTAGTTTCCAAAACACTATTTTATTTTAGAATGGTTAAGTATAATAACTGGGTCAAACATCTAAAATTTGAATAGTAACTCCTATTGTTGAGGAAAATAGAGTAGATAGCCAGTCATGTGGCCCCTCATTTTTTAACATCTTTTAATATTGTTTAAAACCATTTGGTGAAAATTTAGATATAGAATTCTAATTTGTAACCTATATTTTTTAATAATTTGTTAATGAATAGTTTTTATTTATTAATTTTACAAGTTAATATATTTTGAAAATTGATAAAAAAAATGGATATTCTAAAAAATGAAAACTAGTTATTTTTTAATGTGTGTAGAATTAGGCCTAGTTTGTAACGATATAACATTTTTTGCATTTGGGTCACTGAACATAAATATTTTCAAACATATAAAGGCATGTATATTTGTGTCATGTAGTGGCCTAAAAATTATATAGATAAAAATCAACATAGATTGAAACCTTAAATATTCCAAAATTATAAAAAAAAACATATATTTGGAAAGAGGAGAGTGTGTTCGACATTGTGGTAATAATTCTATGAATTTTCTCATTTAAATTTTTAGTGTATTTGGAAATTGAAGTTGAATTTTGTTTTTTTAATATCAAAACTCTTAGATTTGGCCATTTTTGGGCCAAAAGTCTTGGTTTTTAATTGAAATTGAAGATAACACATATGCATTATGAAATTCATACATTTTATTTTGTCACAACATCATGGAGATTGGGAGTTAAGTTAAATTTATTTTAATAAAAAAATTGCATCTTTAGAGATGCCATATATATTTTAAATTTACATCACATATCAATCAAAAGTTTGGCTTGATTGTGTTAAAATTAAAATCATATATATATATATATATATATATATATATATATATATATATATATATATATATATTAAAATATTAATCATATATTTGGTTTACCCTTATAACTATTTTATAAATAAATCAATCAATCTAAATCAAACTGCATAATATTTATTCATAAACATTGTAAATAAACCTAGTCAAACATAAAATAATAAAACCAGATTACATGCATACTTAATTTTATAGTTGTAATAAATGACAAGGGTGGGGTTTAGAGGAATATCAAATTTCACACCAATAGATAAATACTAATTAGGATTAGACAATGTAGAATAAGTCCAAACAACAAGTCAAATCAAACCTAAAAAAATCTAAGGCAAATAGATATTGCTCCAAGAACCATATGGGGACTTTTGAAAGAATAAGACCATTCTTGAAGCTATGAGACCAAACATGAAAATCAAAAAATGATGAAAAATTATTTAACAAATTTATTTTCCTAGTTTAGAGGTCCAAAAAATTCATTAGCACTTTTAAAATTTTGTACAGGTCTATTGGAAACTAATCTTCTTAAAACCCCTAATAAGGCAACTCCCTTTATACATCACAATATTGCAAGTAGTGAACCAAGTATAAATAATGTTAGTGAGGTAATCTTATGATGATAGAGTGTAATTTATATGACTTTTCATGTTAAAATGAAAGATTTTTTGACTAAAAAATACTTCACATTTAGTTAAACTCTTTAATCACTACTCTAAATTATTAAATTCATTATTTTCACACATTCATTTTATATCTCTTCAATATCCTATATGCTAATACATTTATTATATTTATAGAGTTCTTGAATTCAAATTAGGACTTTATTAACATGCAAGCCAACATCCAAATAATAAATCCAATAAACCAAGATCACATGACATGATAGACCCAAAATAAAGATCAAAAGGGCCCACCCCCAAAATCATACATGATATACTTATGGGGTTAAAACCACACAATGTACATTTTTGGAGAAAATCTTATAAAACCAAGGAAACATGAGGGAAGTAAAGAGGAAAGATAGAGGTAATTAGGGTAAAATGAAATGAGATAGCTAGAAGATTAAAAAAATAATTTAATAAGAACCTAATATGGAATTTTGATAAAAAAACATACTACCAAATGTAATTTAAGATCGTAATAAATACAACCATAATAAAATTAAGTGTCAACATTAATAAGAAAATTGGTTTAATGGTTGTCCTTCTCAATTGGACTAAGGTTTTGTGAATGTGAGTAGGATAGGTGTGAGCAAATCTAAAGTGATAAAGGAATAAAGAGAATATAGATGGGAGGGAAGATACTGAATTCAAAGCCTCATTTGGGAAGATGAACGATAAATGGATGACCAATGGCTAATAGTACTTGGGGTATGGTGATGAATAGATCCATCAGATTAATGACCAAGAGTAATAATGAGACCTTGTATATGGGAAGGGATGGGACTAAAGTCAAAAACTTAAATAGGAAGGTTAAGGGAACATGAATTAATAATGGTTAATAGTGTTTGGGATATGGTCAGGAATGGGCTTGTGTGTGATTAATGTCCAAGAAGCATAAAGAAGATGTATATGGGAGGTGGGAGACTATTTAGTCAAGATCATGTTATAGAAGGTGAAGGGAAAATTAAACAACCAAAAACTAATAGTGCATGTGTATGGTGAGGAATAGGCCCATGTGTATCATGTACTTTATTTTAATCTAGGTGTACTTGGAAGGGTCTATGTCAATGTAAGGAAAGAGGTAGCCATGGTAGGTGGTACTCTTACATACTTTACAAAGCATGAAGTGGCCAATTAATCATAATATAGGTAAAATCATTAGATTTTATCCAATTCATGCTTATACATGATTTGTAATGAAACATTGTCACTATAAATTTTTTGTATTCAAGAAAGGGATAATAAACATGAATGAATGGAAACCTACACTAGTATTATCAAGGGATGAATTGGTCTGACTATCTCACTTCACAAGTGGTCATGAGGATGATATTTTGGCAACATGTTCTCTATTAATTATTTGTTTTATAAGTAAGTGTTATATTTTTTATGGTATAAGAGATTGATTTAGAGATAACATCTTGATTTTCATTTGACCCTATTAGTCGATTATTATAACCTTAAACCCTATACCCTAGTTTTATTATAAATAAAAACATGAACATAATTGGGAACAATCTGAACCCATTTAACCTAACTGTGAGTCTAGTATGTTACTTGGGGATAAATTAGACCATATTTCCCATCATATTTAGCCAATTAGTCACTTGTTAGAATTAGTGATGCATATTGGATGAAATTAAACCCCATAAACTTTATTTTACCTATACAAGATGTAGTTTTGGGGTCAATTGACCCTAATATCATAAAAAATAAATCAAATATTCCACCAATTCAATCATGAAGGAAATGGGGACCAATTTGAGCCCTTTTAACCTAACTACAATTAAAAGACATTATTTGGGTTTAAATTACATTTGATTTTGCCATGAATTGATCCAATTAGTCAGTTGGTGTAATTAGGGAAGTGATTTGGACAAAATTGATCCATATTAACCTAATTTATGGGTCAATTGATTGTATAGGATGTAACATATGGTTTAATTGACCCTAATTTTATTACAAATAAAAATATGAATGTAATTAGGGCCAATCTAAACCCCGTGAACCTAACTGTGAGTTGATAATGTGATTCTAGTGGCTAAATTACCTCTTATTTCATGACATATTTACCCAATTAGTCTTTTATTCCTATGATTGATGTACATTAAATGAAATTGATCCCCATAAACATAAATTTTACTATATGGAAGTAATTTGGAGGTCAATTAACCCCAATATCATAACAAAATAAATTAGAAAGTTCACCAATTTAGTCAAGAAATAAATTAGAGACAATTTGATCCCCTTCAACCTAACTAAATAAGAGCATGAGGTGATTTGGGATTAAATTAGTCATGAATTAATCCAATTAGTCTTTTCATGCAATTAGACACATGATCTAGGCCTAAATTAGTCATGAGTTAATCTAATTAGTCAATTGGTGTAATTAAACATGTAATTTAGGCTAAATTGAGCCTGATGGACCTAAATTATTGCTCGATCAATTATATAGGATGTAACATATGATTAAATCAACCCTAGAATAATAATATAACATAGGTTTTCATCATGTAATATAGTTATATATCATAAAAATGTGATATATTATAACATATGCATACTATAAATAACATGTACATGTGATATTATAATGAAAAGAATGTGTACATGTTATTGTATCGATAGATGACAAGTCATTTTCTAAAGATTATTTTTAGGGTGTTTCTAGAATTCTGACCCCACAAACATTCTCTACATCATTATACATTTTCCACAGTGAAGACAAAAGGAATCAAATTTTTCTTTGGGTCCCCTACCATAAAAATGAATCAAATTATTCTTTGGGTCCACACCATAAAAAGGAATTTCAAATTGTTATTTTTGTAGTCATGTGTGATGAAGCTCATTCAAACAAGATTAACAAGATTAACAAGTTTAAGCACAAAACATCCAAGAAATTATAAGAGTTGAGATAAAAATAAAGAGTGTGAATGCAAGAATTTTTCTCAAGACAAGGTACAAACAATATCCATAATGGGACAAATGTCATACATGATGAATAAATTGATAATAATGAAATGAATAATGACGATAAATGTTTACCAAAAATCACACATTCAAAGTATAAAGTTTTTTATTCTACTTATAATGAATCTATGCATGATGATTTACCCCCTATCAATGAATACAATTTCATGGAAACACATAATGATGAAGGTAATAGTGAATAAAATGTCATCCATAACTAAATAATGATATTAAAAATAAATAAACTAGTAGTGAACATAATAATTTTGAAACACCCTCTCAAAAAATTCCACCATTAACAACACCTTTGAGTATTGTGCATATAAAAGGCAAGTACTTAATTGAAGTTAAGGATTTTTTTTTAAACCAATGCATAAAAAATTGTCTAATCACAATTCAAAAAGATTAGATGGAAAAAATTGAGACAATTTCTTTGATAAATCACATTTTGAAAGAAAAAAAATCAAGTGTTTATTTCATTGATGAAATTGATTAAGATGAGACCTACAATGTACACCCTAGGACTAAGAACATCTAACATGGATGATTAAAAAAAAACAAAATTATTGAAAATATTCATGACACATATCATATTGTAGGCCAGAAAATAGGTAACAAAGATTGCAATGCTTCCCAATGTTTAATTATGACTTGTGTAGTAAGTGGTCAAATAGGTAAAACATGATTGATTTCAAAAACTATATGAGCACTATAAATAAATAGAAAAATATTAATGAAAGTAATTGGAATATGTTAAAGACTTAATGATTCCAATACCACCAAGATTTGGGCTTCTTTTGTAGACTTTCAAGAATAGACAATGCTATAGCCAATGCTCTCAAAGATTTAATTTCACAATTTTGGAAACATAATACAAGAGTTTCACCCAATACAAGAGATGTAGTGAAAAGAAGAGTTGGTTATTATAACTGTGATCTACATCCAAAATATTTCTTGAATATGACCCAAACACAATTGTACTCTATGTCTTTGAAAAAATATCCACAAGTTTCTATTAGTCAAATATATTTTGAGATGTCCAAACAATTTTATGTAAAAATAAATCACACACATACCACTTGTTGTTGTCTTCAAAATATTGAATTTTCAATGCACTATGATGTTTTTCACCATAAAAATTATTATTTGCATACTATTTTAATTCTAGGATTGTGGTAGATAAGTTATGCCAAATTATCTATGGAATTTATTCCAACCATTTATGTGAATGACCAAATGGACATTTTTTTTATAATAAAGCATATTTGGATGGGAATTGTAGAATTTGTGGTGGATTGCTACAATTAAAAAATTATATTCATGAGTAGAGTACAAGTGGTGGGTATCTTGACTGGGCATGATCAGAGGCCAATAACCTAGTCCTAAATGTTATCCACCACTTTGTATATGTTTTTAGTTCTAGTTTCAATCCATGAAGCACTGAAAGTTGACTTATTCAACTGTAACTTCAACTTTGACAACATTTATTGTTGATGTTTCCATGCTCCTAAATATTAATGAAAGCATGCATCTAGATAGATTTTGATGTTGTGGCCATGTGATCATGTGTAATTTTCATATATGTGTGTGTGTGTGTGTGTGTGGTCAAAGTGAATTATTTTCACCTAGAGGTCCTAGAGGAATAAATTTTAGTAGGAGGACAATCACTTGTCTCTTCACTACAAAAAATTACATTTCAGGACATGTCACTACAACTTGTGCCATAGATTGGTCATGAAGGTTATATTGATTTGATTTGATAGGTAATTAAAGGGATTAGATATAGATTTAAATTTTATTTTTGTTCATTCCAATGACTTATGATTTTTGTTATATGCACACCTTAATTTAGTCTTAAAAACCATATTTTTTTAATTTTGGGAAGGGCATTCTTGAGGCTGAAATGGGTGGTGAGTATCTTGATTGGGCATGATCATAGGACAAGAAGTTAGTTTTGGACATTTTATTCCACCCCAAATGTTTTGGTAGCACCATTTTAGATCCATAAAGCACCAAAATTAGTGTTTTCTAAGTACATCCTCAAGTTTGATAACATTTGTTGTCAATGTATCCACGCTATTGAATAGTAGTGAAAACATGCATTTGGGAAAATTTGAATGTTGTGGTCATGGGATAAAATTTATCTTTTATATCTATGTTTTCTAAGTTATGTATTTTCACCTAGTTTTCCTTAGTCATAAATGTTAGTCAAAAGATAAACACTTATCTTGTCACTAAAAAAACATTACCTTTCAGGACCTGTCACTATAACTTATGCCACTGATTTGTCTCCAAGGTTACATAAATGTTCTCTAGGGTGAAATTATATGGATTAAACACACATAAGAGGGTTATTTTGGTTCATGCAAATTAATTATGGTTTTCACTTTACACATGCCTAAAATTAGGATTAAAATCTATAGTTTCCTTATTTTGGGAAGGGCATTCATGAAACTCGAATGGGTGGTGGGTCTCTCAACCAAGGATGATTAGAGGCCAAAAAATTGGTCTTGTATGTTATCCAACCCCCCATATGTTTTTACAAAACCATTTATTAACCATGAAGCATAGCATGGGGAGTTATCCAACTATAGTTTCAACTTTGATAATATTTGTTGTCAATGTTTTCACACACCTAAACATTAGTGAAACATGAATTTGAGTGGATTTAGAGTCTATGGTTAGGGGAAAACATGTAATTTTTCTATCTAGACATGTTTGAAGTGATGTATTTTGACTTGAAGGTCCAAAATATAAAAATGTCAATTGGAGGACAAGCAATTATCTTTTCATTGTAAAAAAGTTAGATTTCAAAACTTGTCACTGTAATTTGTGCCATGGATTCAAATCCAAGGTTTGATAAAAATTATTTGAGGTGTAATTTTGGGGATTCAACATACATGGTAGGGTTCTTATGGTTTATTACAATTAATTATGGTCTTCATTTTATTCATGCTTGAATTTAGGCTATAAAACTAATTTTTATTATTTTTGGAAGGGCATTCTTGAGGTTAGAATGGGTGGTGGGTTTCTCAACCAGGCATGATCATAGGCCAAGAACATTGTCTTAAACATTATATACCACATTGAATGTGTTTGTATCATCATTTTTAAGACATGAAGAACTAGAGGTGGAGTTCTCTAATTTCATCTTCAATGATGCTAAAAGTAACAAAATACCCTATGAGGCAAAGGTAGAGATAGATATAATTATTGCAAGTGAAAATTAATATAGTAAGCATGGATATATAGAAAACATGCATTGATTCATCAGGGTATCAACCACTTCATTTAATGGTTAATTAATACCAAGTTAATAGATATATATTGAAACATAACTAATCTATTTTTAATGCCCCAAAATTCTATTGTACCTACACTAATCTATATATTATATATGATTATTATTGTTCTCTTGTTTCATATTAGATGGTAATAAATATAACTTATTAAATACATGCTAGATTTATACACATGATATTTTCAAAATTTATCAATAACTGATGTTTTCTCTCTTATAAGAACCCTTTGAGACTCAATATCTATGAGTGCATACCTTAAAGGGTGCACCAAGAAAGGGGTAGGCAGACCATTGGTGCTTTGAAAGATTATTGTCACTTATACCACCACTTGAAACCAACACAAATATATTATATACAATTCCCTAAGATTTAACTCCTCCCTTACACAATCCTCAAAGCAATTCACTACCTTAAACAACTCATATCTAAGTAAAAAAATCTTGTTGACACTTGTCAAATAATGTTAGCTTGGGATGACCCTGTACTTAAATTATATCATCATGTTACATGACTCTATCAACTTTATCCAATGTAAATCGAGGCCTAACTTGATTTTATCAATTAATGATATAAGGTTGATTGGGCTGACACCATTGGCTAAAATTTTGGAAGAGTTTAGGGTTAAATTCAACTATATATAGATAACCTTTTCACCATTTATTATAGAGAGACAAGAAGAATAAAATAATATATTATGCATCTACTTATCCACAATTCTACTTGAGGAACATTTCTTAGGGTTTCAATCCTACACTTGGAGATACAAATATAATTTTTTGGAGAAGTTTTTTGGATACATAGATAAGTTGTGTAGCCTAGAGATGACTTATCCTTGTTATCCTTACTTACCACATCAAACCCTTACAAATCATCTTGACCAAGGGAGAGATCAAGGCTCGATGGGTTCATCTTCAAAGGTAAGTATTAATAACTTTTTTCCTCCCTGTTAAAGTAGATATATTTGAATTTGTTAGCTTGTATGGTTCTCTCTCCATGCATTAGGATTTACTAAACATTGGTTTAAGTATAGATATTTTATGCATGTTTAGTTTTATGTTTATTACCTTTATTTTGTGCCACAAGCTTTGGTGAGCACTAGGTTAGATTTTACTTTACCTTGTGAATATAGAAAACATAAGACTTGACTAGGGTTATTGCATGGTGTTAGTTGAATAAATGCTTTGGAACCTTCTCTAGTGACATTGTTTTGGTAAGGGACCCCTTAGTTAGGTATAGTATATCCATATTGGTCATGACATTGATTGTCTAAATGTACCAATAAGTAGAAGAGTAAGTGTGATTTATCCTCTTGGAGTTGGGATTGATTTATAGATCAGCTTCACTTTCCCTTGTATACATTCTGGTGAACTTCATGTGAATCTAACCCTTTTTGGTTTTATTTCACACCTTTATTTTATTATCATCTTATATATTTATATTTCTTATATACTATATTATACCTAGATCGATACAATCTATGCATAGGTTTAACACATAGTCATTCCAAATCGACTCTATTTTATATATGCATGTCTTATCCAACTAAACGTAATTGGATCAATCAACTTGACACATTTCTCTTTTTAAACTATAGGTTTTAAGAATTTGTCAACCCAATCAACTTTGTTCATAGATTATTTTTAGCATATAGGTTTTGTAGACTTCATCGACCCAGTCGACTCTATTAGCAACATATAAAAATTAGAATTTGAGTAACATAGCATAAAATTTTCAAATTAAGCATATTAAAAAATTATCAAGGTTCATTATTACCTACTCTATCAGTCATGTTTTACATTTATAGTCCTTTTTTCATATTTTATAGTCTATTAAATTTTAACCCTATAATAAACTAGGTCAATTAACTCGACACAATTATGTAACCTACTTTCTTTCTATAAGACTCAGTTGACCTATTTAACTATGTTCTTATATATATTAATTTCATAGATAATATCAACCCTATCTGCTATGTTCTATGATGTTTATATATAATATTGTCTAAATCAATTATGTACTCTTCATAAATAAAGGAATAAACCTATCCTGATAGTAATTTTTTCACTTTTCATTTTTTTAAAGTAACAAGTATAAACTAAATTGGAGGTTTTAAATTTACCTATTTAGTCACACTATTTTTATCTTTTGAACCCACTTCCAAATCACTTAACATTAAAAGCATTAAACCTTTTATTTCTAAGGTCTACTTAGATTTCATCACCAAAGGGGAAGCTGACTTGGTCTTATGACCAACTATAAACATGTTGTTGATGGTATATATTAGAAAAATATGTGACAACTTTATCATTATGGGATTATGAAGTGAGGTCGTAGACCCCAATACCAAGCTAGTAATATCACAAATACAAATTTGTTTCATCTTAAACTATCTTAAACTATCTATAGATTGATTTCTAGTTCCTTCTTATAGCCAACTCCCTATTACACTAATTTTAAAATTTATTATAAATAAACAACACTTAATAATGATGACTCAACTTAGCATTTACATTCAAGTTTTGTTGTTTGCTCTGTGATCATTATAATTTGTATCTAAAAACTTGTACTAGCAAACACTAGTATAAGGTTTGTGCTGTGTGCTAAAATTAGGCTAGTAGATTGGGATAGGATAATAAAAAAATATATACATGATACCTACTTTCTCACACAAGTACCCAATCCTTGTAGTAGACTGATGAATCTGTAAGTGGTCCTGAGGAACGGGGAACATTTTTTTGTAAGCTAGGTTTATTTTAATCTTATTGTTCATATAATCTCCTTGAGTTGATCTCAATATCTCACCTATTTGCCTATACACTTATTATAAGCAAGTGTTCTTTGTATTTTGATGGTCACTAGACTCTTAATGTCTCTTTTTTGTACTGAGTATGCCTCAAGTTTCCTAAGGTTTTCTCATAGATGCCTATGTTATAATTTTTTCATTACCTCTTTCATTACAAAAATCCTAATATTTTCCCTTAAGAAATATTATTTTGTTAACCAATCATTCCCCATAGGCTTTCCCTTTGTGAGTTGAAGTATAAGACCATGGATAAGATGAGGCTCTCCTCACAAATTACCATAATACAATATTTTCTTATTTTTTTACCATTATTACCATTCAACTCATCAATATTCCCTTTGTGAGTTGCAATGTAAGACCATAGATAGGAACAATCCCTCCTCACAAAATATTTCCATACGCAGTTGATACTATAACCAAGTCATAATAAAATCACATGCTTCAAATTTGAAATAATTTTTGTTATATTATGATTTACACGTCATTGAAATACTTCCAATCTTAATTTAGTATGTTTTATGCTTACTTAATAATCACGTCACTTTTATCTTCTTATTTTATGATTACATGTATGTTTATAACCATTTTATTGAATTTTTCATACTTTCCAACTTGATTTAGTATGATTACTTTGATTTACACTTACATTTTATTTTTATTTTCATACTTCCCAACTTGATTTAGTATGATTGATTGACTTTATTGTTTGTTTTTATACCATTGGTTTCATGTGTCTTCCATTTTATTATAAATTTTTATACTTCCCAACATGATATGGTATGACTTTTATTTTGGTTTTACTTGGTGCAAATTTTTTACATAGTTTGAATACATTTTTTACCATCTTTACCATTTTAGTTTATTATATTTATTCATCTTTTGTTTTTACACATTTCCCATCATGATATAGTGTGTATTACATTTTTTTTATTTATACTTTTCCAAATCATTTTTTCATTTTATTTTTAACCATGCATCTATATCACATAATGTTAGAAAATAAAATATACATCACATATTTCCCATAGCATATACAATAAAAGTAAAATACATGTTCTAGAAATGAAATATATCGATACATCCACATACAGATAAAACACATCATATATCAATGAACTGTCAATATCAATATATATCATCATTTTTATACAATATAATTACAAAATACAATAGATACATCTCTAAGGCTATACTCCATCATGTCTATCATATGGCCTTGCCATGATACCCATTGATTCTTATACTAACCCATATGAATGGTGTGTTGTAAAGAGGCAATATGAGATCTCAAGATAGCAACCTAACCCTATATTTAGACACCTAGACCTATACCTATCCTAAATGTATAGTAATCACCATGTGCATGGCTCACTCCTATGATAAGGCCTACTAGGCCTAAGCTTTTCCAACTCTTACCCCTATAGGTGATTATAAACTATCACATTGCACCTATAGTTGTCACAAAACCTCTATCATCAGTCTTAACCATCTTGCATGATATGGTGTAAATGGTACCATATGATCAACCAAAGTGGTAGAGTCATAAGGTGACAATACCTCATTTAAAATATCATGATGCACAACTACAATCAAGGCTCCCCATCTAATCTCCTCCATAGTAGAAGTATATGCAAAGCAAGAAATAAAATATACATAAGATCTTATGTATATATATCTCCAATCATATATCTATTATAATCAATGATGTAACTAATGCTCTATATCAATAACATAAATTAAATCAATGCATTTCTCACTAGTGCTAGTATCACCGACCATGATCTCATCATATGCTCACTCGCTGAGCACCTCTTATGTTATTTACATCAATACCAATTAGAAATTTGGAGTCACCACTTGGGCCCATTGTGTACCTCTCCTTAGTGGCCTTTTTATATACTAAATACGTCTTAGAGCCACTATAGGATCTTCTTATGTGATAACTAGTTCTTATGTATCCCTATGTTAATGGTGTTTTCATCTCCAATGAGCTCATGGCACCTACTATCACCTCTTTTATGGTCCATTATGTGCTCCCACATCTCTCTCATCCACATACAACATCATCATCTCTAGGCCTCATTAACTCCTACTTCCATGCCTAACCAATCCATGGTCTCATTCATCAAGGCCTAATCAAAGATATCTAAATGAGTACCATGTGCCTCTTCTCCTTCTAAACACTCTATCATGTGATGCCCAATAAGTTAGTGTTACTATAGATGATGTTAGATATGGTATCCCCGACTATATGTATACATGATCCACTAGATGATGATCCACCCATGAATTATAGTGGCCCTTGATCTACACACATGCCAAACCTATAGTAATATTGACCAGATCAACCATATGGCAGTAATGTGAGTGTATAAGTTCCATACAATCTACCCTTATGTGATAGTCTACAAAGATGTAACATGGGGTATGATACATGTTACATGGTCTTGCTTCCATCAAACAACTTGAGGTAACTTATCATCGATCGCATGGGGAAACCCATCTAGTTGATACATAGAGAATATCTCATAAATCCATGTGTATAATATAATGATAGGGCCTATCACCTTATGACCCCAAGTCAACCTCCCATACATGTAGTGCATGACCTGAACCCAAATGATAGAACCAAGATCATATAAGGCAACTTGATTCAAGATAGACTGATAAAAGGCTATCGAAGGACTATTTTAGATAATATAAACTTATCACTAGTCAATTTTTTTTGAAAATTATTAGAATTAAATTGGACTATATCAAGATTAAGTTGGACTTATTATAATTAAATCATATCTATCTAATGTACTTGTAATAAGTCTAAATTATTTAAAATGATCAGAAATAATTAGTAGTTGAAAACTATCATAAATAAATTAGACTTCATCCAGAATTAATTGGACTTCTCAAGAATTAGTTAGACTTATTAAAATAAATCACATCTATCTAATGTATTTTTAGTAATTATAAATTATTTAAAATAATTGAAAAAAATTAATAATCATTTTTTTGAAAACTATCAAAAATAAATTGAACTTTATCAAGAATTGATTTGACTTTTCAAGAATTAGTTGGACTTATTACAAATAAATCACATATATCTAATGTATTTGTAATAAGTCCAACCAATTTATAAAAAAAAAAATAGTAATCAATTTTTTGAAAACTATCAAACATAAATTAGACTATATCAAGATTTAATTAGACATATTACAAATAAATCATATTTATCTAATGTATTTAAATCACATCTATCTAAATTATGTATTTTATAATAAGTCCAAATTATTTAAAAATATCATAAATAATTAAATTTTTAATATACCCCTCTTTCACCTCAAGTAAAATAAATTGAGCTTTATCAATAATTAAATGGACTTAAAATTAGTTGAATTTATTACAAATAAATCAAATCTATCTAAGTGTGCAAAATAATAAGAATATCCATGGTCTTTCTAATATATTCAATCAAATTTATATGGCCATTCAAAACGGTTCACAAACCATGAATTTACAAATAATAAGCTTGGGTAATTTATTTATTAAGGAAAAATAATTCATACATCAATTGGGTGCTCAGGTGCTATGTGATTTAAATCACCTAGCATGATTAGGATGCCATGTATCAACAGTTGATTAGATCATGAACTATTTATTTAATCTTCAGGTGATATGTATATGAATATTAAATTTTATCTCATACTTGTGCACATACTGTGTGTTGATCACTCAAAAACTAGTTATCCCATATTGAATTTGGTGTTTGTGAGAGAGTCCCCAAGATTGTGCTAAGTGGCTTGACCATGGGTGTTTAGGTCATTGGGCACCTCATCAATGTTTATATTATTAATATAATCTATAACATAGTTGAGTTACTAAGATTATGATGTGTGTCTCAATCTCAAGTGCCTGCACTATTTGGGACTTTTGTTTAGACTAGTCATCCTTTTGCATAGTCGAGTCACTAAGATTTTGCCACATGGTATACTCTTGGGTGCTTGGCTTAAGTGTAATTTGAAAAATAGAAAATCCAAAGACTATTAGTTGATACACAAATGCTAAAGAAAAAATCTTGATGCATAAATGCTGAAGCGTGAATTCTGAGGCATAAACCCCAAAGACCTTTTCTAAAGTGTAAATTATGAAGAAAATTTTCCAGAGACCATTTTGAAAGATGCAAAATGTGAAGTTTAATTTGAAAAACTAAAAAGCTAAAGAGGTTTTCATGATTCATGAAATGTGATCTTTCTATTTGGAATACACTAAAGCTGAAGACCATTTTGAAACACAAAAATGTGAAGTGGGCATTTCAATAGTAAAATGTCATTAAAAAGATGCATAGTTACCAAAATATTAAATTATGAAAGTATAAATTATAAAATGCAAATGGCGTAGTGTATTTTTCAAGACCCAAAATGTGAAGTGCCACTAGAAATAAATATAAATAAATAAAATAATAAAAAATTATACATCCTTAAAAATGAATTGAATTTTGAAAAAAATCATTCATATTTCTCATTCTAAAATTAAGGAAATACCAGTTCAAATCTACCAATGTCACGAAAGAAAAAAATAGTTCCGAATCCTTTATCACTATTTTTGTAAGTGCTTAGTGGGATGATACATTCAAATAGTCTATTAAAATTCCTTTCAAAAAATTAGTGAGAACAAGTGTATGATCTCTCTAATTTTTATTTAGTCTCCAAGATTATATGATACTATCTATGAGTATGGATGGTAAAGATGTGTCAGTTGGATTTGGCTTTCATTTATTGTCCAAATAGCTTGAATAAATTCATGCTTCTTTTGTATCTTTTTTCTCTTTATGAACTAGGATGAACCAAGCTATTTTGACCCTTCATTCTATATCTCCATTTATTTACAATGTCTCAATATTACTTTCATCTCTAGCAACCCATTCTGTGTAGTTCACTCCTATAGAATCATTAGGTATAAAAAATAAAATATCTCCATTTTCCAAATCTTGAGATAGATCAAATGAAATTTTTATTCTTTTACTTCATATACCAACATATGTATCTATAGATAGCACTCCAAAATAAAGGGTCCTATCATGAACCATTTTGTGCAGATCTCTATGAAGGGGTATGTTATGGCAAGTTTTGGGCCAAAAATATGATGTACATTTAACTTCAAAAGGGAGGATGTATTATTTAATTATGTCATGGATGTTTTGGAAGTAATATGATAGATCCTTCCACTTACTATTTTTGGTCAAACCAAATTCATTGAATTATTATACATATTTATTCAAGTTATATTTAATTTCTTTTTCACTTTTTTTTCTTCTTCTATCTAAGATTTTTGCAATAATGGAATCTTGTGACTTTTCTCTATTTTTCAAATCTTTGAAAAATATTTTTATTGGATTACCTTCTAAAACATTTGGCTCACCATTTTATTTTGTTGACCATAATGAATTCAGGGGGAGGGGGTAACAATTTCTATCTCTTATAGAGTTTTTTAATGCATAATGGGATGACTTTGCTCCATGTGTAGAAGAAATTATTGACCTTTTGTCAATCCTAATATTTCATTTCTTACCTTCAACTAGGAACTATTAACATAGTCTTTGAAATCTACTACTTCTTCAATCAAATATGGCATGCAGTTTCTTGTATTTTTACATGTCCTATAACTATCCATCATCTCTCTCACACTCCATACATCCTTCCTCTTTATACATTCAGACAAGTTTCCAAATGTGTCATAAATGTCCTCATGGGTATATCCTGTAGGGATTAATCTAACCTAGACATTAAATAAAACACCTTTATAGACTAGGAAAAATAAATATTGTAACACAAAACTACACAAAAAACATGATTTTGTGATTTTGTAAATGTAACATTAGTTCCATATAAGGTTCGATATTTTTTAAATATTATTATAGATGGAAGGAAGTACTTATTCTTATTGTCCCCATAATAGTTGTCTAGTTGAAAGTATAGCCTGGAAGAAATTTTCTTTAAGGCACTAATTGATTATGCTTTTTGTATGTATCTCTTGCATTTAAGGTACTAGTTATTAGACAAAATTGCATCATACAATGGATATTTTTGAGATCCAGGTTTATATAGTAAAGATCCATAAGTATTTAGCATTGTTATTTCCATATCATCAAAGCATTTTTTCAATGAGGTGATAATAAAGTTAGACCCTCCAAGAACATATGGTAAAAAAATTGCCCATATCAACCTACATCATGACCATGTGTTATAATCCCTTTCATTGACAAATCTACTATTCTGTTAGTAACTATGCTTTTTGTCCTTATCCTTGGCATAATTTTTTTTTGACATTCCACCTTGTCATGAATGATACTGAGTCATTCTTTAAGATATTGATCTGACATTCATTTGTGTGTAATACATTTGTCTTGTAGAAATTATCTGATTTGAGTACATCATGAACTCTTGATCGATATGATCTTCTTGATCTCTATAGAGGGACCCATATCATTTATGTTAATTCAAAAAGATGCATGTTTTATACCTAGAGAAGTCATCAAACTTGGAAATAGTCACATCATAAAAATTAGTTCTCCACATGTTATTGAATCTTGGTTTGGATATTGGCTTATATTTCATATCTGTTAGTTGTGCATTGATGTGGAACCTCATAAATTCTTAAGTGAAATATGATGAAAGATGTCAAACATTTTCTCATAAGATGTCTATATCTACCTAGCATGTTAGTCATGGAAAAACATATGCAAAATCATCCACCAATTGGTCCAACAAATCTTTAGCTTCCATTTTCTTCTTTTATGGATTTTGTCAGAATACATTTCATTCCCCATTTTTTGTGACAATTTTGAATTTCAAAAAAGCTACTTCTCTAAAATCCATATATTTTAAGATAAACTTCCAAATAGATCTCTATACCCTAAAAATAAATGGTAGTTTTGTTTTTATTTTTCTTAAATAAACTGGCAGAAAGGGTATACAAGACATGTTGCCTCCTATCTATTGTGGTGGAATTAAGAAAATTTATCCTTGTAGATTTTAGCATCTCAAATGACAATCCTAATAGAAAACATTTTTTGGTACAACATTTATCTACATACACTATTGTAATCTCACTATCTATGATTTTATCAAAATCCACTTGGTTGAGTGAAGTGTTTGGTTGATTTATTTTTTGACCTGAGAAGTTGTAGGCACAAGTTAATTTTTTTTGGATGCATTTGAAATCGAAATTTCATGCAAGGAATGAATTTAGTATCCACTACTTCCCAAATGTTTCCAATTTATTTCTCATTTGGTGTTATATATGGTAAACTAATTTCTATATATTCAATGTCCACTATATTATTGGAAGTCCATGTAATGATAGATGTTTGAGTTACCTCTATACTGAGTCTCAAAATGTTTTAGAATGTGCCGTATGTAAAGTGCCAATTTATTTTCTAACACTGGGATAGGAATGCAACCAAAAAACTCTCTTGGTTGTGCAAATTCAACATAGCCAAAATTAAAAATTTTCATCATTTACAAGAGTTATACATTTATGCAACAAATACACTATTTACCCAATGAAATTATTTCTTAGGTTATGAAATGTGGTAAGATCATAGATATACTAAACCAATGAATCCAAGACAGGGTTTTCTTATTGCAATGGTTGTATATGCAAAACTGAACTAAAATTATTTTATCTTTCTTTCATGTCATTCTCTATCAAAAACTTGTTTGTGATGTGTTGCATCATTATTGTGATTCATATAGTAAAAATATCAACTACATCCCCCAAATTATCCATAAAATCTATAGGAAATAGAAGTAGTAGAGTTGGATCAAAAGCTTTAGTCACATTAAAAATTACACATTCAAAATGTATTTCTTCATTATGGCATGTGGAAGTGAGATTTATGGATTCGAAAGAGTTAGCATTTGGACCTAAAACTTTGTGTATTCTTCCTTCACTAATGACCTTACCATTATTTATGAGATAAACATACTCTCCACATTAGAAACACATTAGCATATGATTTTTTATCCTACCTATTTACAAAAGACATGAGAAGATTTGTTGATCAGGTTATTTATAAAATTAGTCCAATTTATACCTATATGTAGGAGATAAAGATATATTTATACATGTTGGCAATATGATTGTCAATAATGTCAAAAGGGAGATTTCAAGAATTATGGATGTCATTGATGTCAAAGGATCAGACAAGATTGATGTATAGAAGAACATGTTTTACAATTGCATAATATAAGTTGTAATATTGTGATATAAAGTTTTCATGATTTTATAAAGACCATTTCTTAACCATTTGCATAGTAATTGATAAAATATCCATTATGAGTTTTTAAAGTACATATCATATGTATGGTCCACAGGTTTATATGAAGAGAGATGAGCCTAGAAATGATTTATTTTAGCTCTCGACCATTATTAGGGTTTCTCAGTAAAACCCTATGGGTTTTAGTCATGGAATTAATATGAATATCTATTTTTATGTTGACTAGATATCGGAGGGAACCAATCACTTAAGTTATAACTTAAGCTTTCCTCATCATTGTGCAATAAACCCCTTCTACCTAAAAATTACTAGCTTGGAGTATTGATCAAATACTTTAATATTTCCTAAGTCCTCAACTTAATATTTTTCTAATCTTGATCCATGTTAGCATTTAATCATTTGATGTAGATAAAATGACATGAAACAAAGTCAATATGTCAAAGGTACTTTAGAGCGAACATGATAGTGACATGTGTCACATTCATGGGAGCTTATTAGATAAAGATCTAATGAGAATATTAATATGTTAGAGGATATAATAGTGAGCATATGATCATGCAATGAATATCAATAGAGTGCATGGAGTCAAAAAGGTCAAACTATTTGATGTTTAATAAGTTAAAGATTGAGCTACTATGAGGAGATTGATGGTGCATATGTGTTCCAAAGTATCAAGAAGCAATGAGATGAGATCAAGTGCTCAATTTTTAATGATATGCAGAGGTAAAGTCCATGCTAATTTTTAAGACCTAATGGCATGTGGGAGACCATATCAAAGATCAACAGATGCATTTTAAAGTTGAAACATTAAAGTTCAAAATCTCACAAAGATCTAAATAAATGCACGAGCTTGTGAGATTTTTATCAAATGGTTACGTTTTTAATTTGAGTCAATTAAATGATGATCATTGGATCATGGTGTGAAACTTAAAGATCAATGGTTAATATTTAAATATTTTTTCATCTTAAAGGTCAAGCGATGGACCATTTAGGAAAGATACATTATACGACATAGACAATGATATAGATCATCGTGATTGATCAAAATTGTGTAATATGGCATATGCATCAAAACTAGAGCTAGATATATGCTAAATATAGTAAAATATAGAGAATTATGATGGTGGTGTGTGAATTCAAGAAGAGGGAAAACTATCATTAAATATATATGAACTGAGTGCAATAATGGAGTGTGATGTGGTAACAACCAAGTGTGAACACAGAGAAGATGTGAGACCTAGATCAAATACATATATACATCATATAATATTTACACTAAGTGTGAAAAGAGTTGAATTATAATAGAGAGAGGAAGAGAGATGAAAGGCAGAGCATGAGAAGTTATAGAATAAATCTATAATATATAGCTAGATTCATTTTCGAATCAATTTTGTAATCTAGAGTTATAGCTCCATAATAGATCTGATTGGTAGGTGCCATCATAAGAGCTAAGTTGGTGCTCAGTTTGCTAGTATGTGCTTCCTTAGAGTAGGTGCTCTTAAATTAGTGGATTGGTGTCTCTTTAGGGTTGGTGCCCTTAAACATTGTAACTAGTGAGGTTTTGATTTTGAGGCTAGGTTAAAATAGTATATTTTAGTATCTATTCTTATCATGGTTTTTTTTATATTAGGTTTTCCATGTACATTGAGTGTTGTGTCTATTTGTGTGTCTGTGATCTCTGTATATACTTTTTAATTTTTATTAAAAGTATTAAAGGATTAATTTTAATCAATCTACTGATTCACCCCCTCTTAGTATATAGTTATGTTTTAATAATTAGTATTAGAGCCCTAGTTCCTTAGAATAAGCTTAATCAGGTCAACTAGATCTTGGACAGTGAACACAAATGGTTAGTCAAGAAGGATCTTCCTCAAACAAAGCACCTCTCTTTGATGGATCAAACTATGAATTTTGGAGCATTAACATGGAAACATATTTATCTTCATTAGGGTTAGATTTATGGATGTTTGTTGTAAATGGATATATAATTCCCTCTATAAATCCTACTAATCAAGATTCTAAGAAAACATATGAAAGTAATGTCAATGTAAATAATTCTATCCTTTATGAATTATGTAACTCAGAGTTTGTTAAAGTAATGCATTGTCAAACTACACATGATGTCTAAAACAAGTTGAATATAATATATGGAGGTGATGATAATGTAAAGCAAGCCAAGATACAAACATACAAGGGCAAGTTTAAAAGTCTAAAAATGAAAAAAGAAGAGAAAATTGTAGACTACCTCCTCAGAGTAGATGAAATAGTCAATGCAATCAGAGACATTGGAGAAGAGATGAAAGATTTGATCATTGTTAAAAATGTCATAAGATCTCTACCATCTGGGTATGATTCTAAAATCTTTGAAATATAGGAAGCAAAATATCTAGATAATCTCATTGTAGATAATTTTCATGAAACCTTCGTAGCCTATGAGATGAGAATGGGAGAAGCATATATTTTCAAGAGAGAATCTACATTCAAATCATCCAAAAAAGTAAATGTAGAAGCATCTACATCTAGAAAGGAAACTGATGAATAAGAAGCCAATTTTTTCATAAAATTAAGAAGAGGGTCTGGAAAATACAAAGGTATGTTACCATTTAAATTCTTTAACTATGGTAAGGTAGGAAATTTTACTAATAAATGCCCTTATAATAAAAAGGATAACTCTGAGCAAGAAGAGGATAGTAAAAATATGAAACCACACTACTCTAAGAAGAATAACTTATTCAAAAATAAGAAGGGTTTGTATATAAAATAAGATAGTGATTCATTACATGAGTGTGATAGATCAGACGATGACCATGATTGTGCCTTTTTGGCTGAGGGAAATGAATCCCTATTCCTGACATTAGAATCAACTTCTGTGGATCAAGAAAAAGTAAAATTTGAAGACTCTGATGAAGAATAAGAAGGAGAAGTATATCTAGAGAGTATACTCATCTATGCTCTAAATGAAATTGAAAATATGAGAAAAGAGAACTCAAAGCAGAAGTAGGCACAAAAAGAGATTGAAAAACTATCCAAAGTCTTGAAAAATTTGATCAGATGGTAGTTAGCCTAAAGACACAAGTTGAAGAGGCTAAAAGAGTAGAAGATGTATTCAAAATTGAACTACAATTTATATTTGATGAATGGATGAAGTCAAAAGCAAAAATAGTGGCTTTGAGAAAAGAACTTGAAATAGCTAAAGAATAAATAAACAAAGGTCTGAAGTTGAAAGGAGGTTCAAAAATTCTTGATGAATTGATCAACTCTTAAAATACATCAAAAAATAAATTTGGTCTTGGTTTTGAAAAAGGGAAAAGTCCCATAACTAGTACATCTATAAATTTATATGATAACTTCAAAGCAGAAGGAGAATCAAGAAAAAAAAAGAAAAAGCTTGCATGAATGCCTCTAGAGATACAAAGATAAACACAAACAATGTCGATATGAAGAAAGCTAAAGGAGAAAAGAATCCTAAATAAAAGAAGAACAATGAGTCAATCTCTACAAAGAATGGAAGATGTAGAAGATAAAGGTAGCTAATGTAGATGGTTACATAAGGGTGAAGGACTTGAAGAATCCAAAGTTAAGAAGATTTCCTCATCCTATACAATTAAATGCTATGATGAGGTATTCCTCATTTTTCTATGGTTATTTTTATACTTGTAATCAGTTTGGTCATAGGGATAGTGAATGTAGAGTTATCCCTAAAAGGAGAACAAACTTTGTAATCATAAATTCATTTATACCCTTGTTAGATACAAATGTAATATGATATAATCTAACTAATTTTGGTCACATAGATAAACAATGTAGAGAAAACATTGTAAAACCAAAAATACAAAGTGAAAAGAAAATCATGCCTCCCAATGTGAAAAAAGGTTCACAAGAATATAAAAAAGATAAAAATAATCCAAATAAGAAACATAAGGATGTGTGGAAAGTAAAAGATCAGAAAGTTACACAATCTATGATTTCTCAAATTGTATTTCATGTTAAGGAACAAAATTTATGGGTAATAGATAGTGGTTTCTCAAAACACATGACTGGTGACAAGATTAAGTTCATCAAAATAAGAAAATATATGAAAGGAACCATTATCTTATCTTGGGAGATAATACTGTAGTAAAGATCCATGGTAAAGGAACCATGAATATAGATGGAAAATTGCCTACACATGATGTCTTTTATGTTAAAGGTTTGAAACACAAACTTCTAAGTGTTAGCCAAATGTGTGACAATGGATATAATGTCACATTTAATTCATAAGGTTGTGATAAGGAGATATGTAATATTAGTTGCAGAAGGGAAATTAACTAAAATTAATATCTATAATCTTAGTGAAGTGAATGGTAATATTTGTTTCATAGGAAAGGTTGATGAGAGTTTGTTGTGGCATAGAATAATGGGTCATGTCAAATTTGATAACACAGTAAAAGTGAGCTCAAATAAGTGTGCTAGACACATGACTAATATAACCAAACTTGCAGACACTAATTGCAAGGAATTTTAGTGAGGCAAGCAAACAAGGGTTAGATTTTAAACAAAGGAGTATGCATCTACAAAGCCTTTAGAATTAATTCATACTAATCTTTGTGGTCCTAATAAGACACAAAGGAGAAATATAATTCATGTTTCCTATACATTATTACTTAATAATGACATGGGTAACCTTTTGAAGGACATGTCTCAAGGATATGAAAGATTCAGGATCTTTAGGGCCATGGTAGAGAATGAACAAAAAATCAAATGATTAATATCAGATAGAGGTGGTGAATTCAAGTCAAATGAGTTCATTGAATATTATGATAATCATGGAATCAAAAGGCATTAATCTATAGGAAGGACTCCATAGTAGAATGAATTTGTTGAAAGAAAGAATAGAATAGTTAAGGAGATGGCCAAAACAATGCTAAAAGAGGCCAAGTTACCTTATTGATACTAGAGAGAATTAGTAAAAATAACATTATACTTGACACATGCCAAGGTTTAAGAAGGCTTGAAACATGTTATACTTGACACATAAATCTATAAAGAATAATCATATTCTGAATAGGAAGTAGCTAATGGAGAGCCTGAGGAAGTAATTAAAAACCACCTACAAGATTTATTCTAAAGGATCATCCTATAGAGTAGATCATTGGTAATAAAAATGAAGGAGTTCAAAAAAGGAGAAGAGTTACAATGAACAAGGAGAAATTAAGTTTTGCTCTAATTTTTGAAATTGAGCCTAAAAACTATGTTGAAGCTAACAAGGATGAGAATTGGCTAAAAGCCATGGAAGAAGAACTAAGCCAAATTAAAAAGAATAAAAGTTGGGAATTAGTTCCAAGACCTTAAAATAATAATGTAACAGGTAAAAAGTGGGTCTTTAGAAATAAGCTCAATGAGGATGGAATTATTATAAGGAATAAGCTCAGATTGGTATGCAAAGGATATGCACAAGTTGAAGGTATATGTTTTGAGGAAACATTTTCTCTAGTTGCTAGATTGTAATCCATAAGAATGTTTATAGAATTATCCATTTATAATAAATTCAAAGTCTATCAAATAGATGTTAAGTCTACTTTCTTGAATGGGAACCTGGAAGAGGAAGTCTACATAGAATAACCTGAAGGTTTTAAGCTATCAATAGAAGAAGATTATGTTTGCAAAGTAAAGAAAGCTCTGTATGGTATAAAAGGAGAACCTAGAGCATGGTATTTAAGATTATACTAGTACCTATTATAACAAATATTCAATAAATATTTTGTAGATAGAAATCTATATTTCAAATTAGAAGTTGAGCAGATGTTGACTATTGTTGTACAAGTAGATGATATCATTTTTGGTGGCAACAACAATAGAATGTGCAAATAATTTTCTAATCAAATGCAAAATGATTTTGAAATGTCTATGTTTAGATGACTTTCTTTCTTACTTTGTCTATAAATAGCACAAACTGATGAAGGGATATTTATATCTCAAACCATGTATGCTAAGGAAATGCTTAAGAAGTTTGGAATGGAAGATATCAAACAAATATGTAGCTAGTTTTAAGTTGAGCAAAAAGGATGAGTCCCTTGATGTAAATTAAATGTTGTATAGATCAATGATAGGTAGCTTGTTATATCTAACTGCATCAAGACAAGATATCATGCAAGAAGTGTGCATGGTTGCAATATTTTAAGATGCTCCTAAAGAATCACATGTCAATGCAGTGAAAAAGATATTTAGATATATCAAGAGTACAATTGACTATGGACTATGATATCCTAAAGATTAATAATTCACATTGACAAAATATACAAATATTGATTGGGCAGGAAGTGTGGATGATATAAGAAGCACTAGTGATGGTGAATTTTTCCTTGGAAATAAACTTGTTTCATGGTTGAGCAAAAATCAAGAGTCAGTTACTCTTTCTATAGTAGAAGCAGAGTATGTTGCAGTAGTGACGTGTTAAACTCAATTCTTATGGATGAATCAAACACTTAAAGACATCAAGGTTGAATACAAATCACTTATTTCTTTTCTTTTATGACAAATCAAGTGTTATTAACATATCAAAGAATCCAGTGATGCACTCTAGAACTAAGCACATATAAATCAAGTATCACTTCTTAAGAGAAAAGGTTGTATATCAAGAGGTCATAATGGAATATGTGCCAACATAGGATCAAGTTGAAGACATATTCACCAAACCTCTTCCCAAGGAAAAAATTGAGTATTTGAGGAAAAAATTGGGAGTGGTTTCTCCTACATCAAACCACTATATCTCAGTAACAGACCATGAGTCCAAAGGGAGGATCACAAAGGAATTTTTAATCCCTATAATAAGAGAGAAAAGGCAAATCAGGTTTAAATATTTTGTCAACTTTTTTATGATTGATGGTTATATATTCTTGGACAAACTACTTTATCTAATAAAGGGGGAGAACAATTGGGATAAACTATGAGAAAGTTGGAGTCCATTTGCCATTTATGTCAAAGGGGAGAAAAGGTGCAAATGCTCTCTGTAAAAGTTTGATGGTTATCAAAGGGCAAAACATGTGTCCAAGGTGTCTTTAGGAAAATGTTCCATTTCCTAAGGGGGAGAAAGTTTGGTATGAGTAGCTTCAAATCACACTCATCAAAAGCCAATGCAAGTACAGTCAATGCCAAAGAAGGATTAGAGCATGCATTACAAGACTAGAACATTTATTTTTCCATTAATGATAAAGGGGGAGATTGTTGGAAATATGATTATCATTGATGTCAAAAGAGAGATTGGTGGCATTATGGATGTCATTTATGTTAGAGGATCAGGCAAGATTGATGGAGAGAAGAGCATATTTTATAATTACATAGTATAAGTTGCAATATTATCATATAAAGTTGTCATGATTTTATAGAGACCATTTTAAAACCATTTTTAGAGTAATTAATATAAGATACATTATGGGTTTTTCAAGTACATCTCATATGTATGGTCTATAGGTTTATATGAAGAGAAATGAGCCCACAAATGACTTATTTTAGCTCTCATCCATTACTAGGGTTTCTTAATAAAACCCTATGGTTTTTAGTCATGGTGTTCATAGGAATTTCTATTTTTATGTTGACTAGATATAGGTAGAAACTGATTGCTTAATTTATAACTTAAGCCTTCTTCATCATTGTGCAACCAGTCCCTTCAATCTAGTAATTATCATCTTGGAGTAGTGATCAAAAACTTTAATATTTCCTAAGTCCTATACTTAATATTTGTTTAATCTTGATAAAGATTTAGTGCTTAATCACATTATGTAGATCTAATTATGCACATCAAAGTCAATATGTCAAAGGTCCTTGGGAGTGAATGCACTATTGACATGTCACATTCATAGGAGATTGTCAAATAGAGATCCAATGGGCATATTAATCTATTAGAGGATCTAACGGTGAGAATGTGATATTGAAATAAAGATAAACAGAGTGTGTGGAGTCAAAAAGGTTAAAGTGTTTGATGTTTAGCGAGTTAAATACTAAGCTACTTTGAGGAGATTGATGGTGCGTATGTGTTCCAAAGTATCAAGAATCCATGAGATGAGATCAAGTGCTTGATATTTAATGATAAATAGAGGTAAATTATATGCTAATTTTAAAGATATAATGACATGTGGGAGATTAGATTAAAGATCAATGAATGCATTTTAAATTTGAAATGTTAAAGTTTAAAAGCTCATAAATATCTAACAGAGCATGTAAACCTGTCAGAGTTTTATCTAACAATTTCATTTTAAAGTTGAGTCAATTGAATGAGGATCATCAAATCATGGTATGAAACTTAAAGATAAATGGTCAGTATTTAAATATTTGTTCATCTCAATGGTCAACCAATGGAACACTCAAAAAGGATGCATTATACAACATAGACAATGATATAGATCATTGTGATCAATAAAAATTGTGTAATATGGCATATGCATAGAAAATAGAGCCATATATATGCTAAATATAGTGAAATATATAGAATTATGATGGTGGTCTATGAATTAAAGAAGCAGGAAACTTTTCTTTAGAGAAATATGAACTGAGTCCAAGAATGGAGCATGATGTGTTAACAACCAAGTGTGAACACAAAGAAGATATGAGACCTAGATAAAATGCATATATACATCATCTAGGATATACACTAAGTGTGAAAAAGAGTTGAATTATGAGGGAGAGATAAAGAGAGGAAGAGAGATGTAGATCAAAGCATAAATAATTATAGAACATGTCTATAACATACAACTAGATTTATTTTTGAATCAATTTTATAATCTAGAGTTGTAACTCTATAATAGATCTGATTTGTAGGTGCCATCAAAAGAGCTGAGTTGGTGCTTAGTTAGGTAGTAGTTACTTCCTTAAAGTAGGTTCTCTTAAATCATGGGATTGGTGTCTCCTTATGGTTGGTGCCCTTAAAAATTGTAACCAATGAGGTTTTGATTAGAGGCTAGATTAGAATAGTAAATTCTAGTAGTTATTCTCATTATGGTTTTTCCCATATTGGGTTTTCCACATAAACTAAGTGTTGTCTCTATTTGTGTGTGTGTCATATCTATATATACTTTATAATTTACATTAAAAATTTTAAAGGCCTAATTTTAATCGATATACTAATTCACCCCCTTCTCAGTAGATAGTTGTGTTCTAACAATACCATAACATAAGCATGGAGATATGTTAAAACCTAAAAATGTTAAAAAGGTAATGTATAATATTTTTTTTAATGACATGATTCATGTCAATCCAAAAAAATTATAGATTTTAATATCATATACTACATACTCCAATCCTTGTTTCATCCTACTTTGAAGGTATCTCCTAGGAAATACTTTTCAAACATGCATAAGAGAAGAATAGTTACATAGAGGAAAATAACTAATTAATTCAATATTCAACTATGTATTTTATTAGTATAAAAAATGATATTTAGAAATGGGGGTTTTGAGCAAAATTATGGAAAATGATTAGCTACTTATATTTTGTGATTCTATATGTGATTTGAACCTCTATGGTGAACCCAAGAGTTTTAAGGTATCACCTAGGAGATACCTTTCAAACATGCATAAGGATATCCTTTAAGGTATTACAAGGCCCTACAAGGTATATTTAAAGGTAGTACTGGGTGATACCTTGAATAGCCTTGTAATACCTTCAAGGGTACCCATGACATTAAAATTAAGACTTCATTTTTAAATATTTAAAGACATGTGGCATGCACCTGTGAACCTTTGACATTTCAACACTTGAAAAATATTTCAAGTTCACCATGTGAGTGACTCTTCAAGATTATGCCAATTATCTTGATCTTGTTTAACTAGAGACTAAAAGATTGAACTTAATGTACAAAATCCTTGGGCAAGCCATAAAATGAGATCATGCTAAATGTGATCATCTTGATCACTTAGAGACTAAATCACTAAAATTCATTGTATGAAATCTCGTGGGCAAGTGACTCAGTGTAATCCTGCATAGTGGCACCATCCTATGAGTCCTACATAATCAAAGTGTCACCATCTTATGCAATCAAATTGTTACCATCCCGTGAGTTAGGTGAAATTCAAATATAAAATATAAAAGTGAGGATACAAAGCCATTGACACCATTAATTCACATAAATTAAACATATTTACATTAAATTAGGAAAATATAGTGAATCCAAAGGTAATATATGCAATAAAAATTTGTAGAGCCAATTATAGTCATATTGTCATTGAAATAAAAAATTGTAAGCTCAAGTTTGAACTCTCATGAACTAGAAGTTTCACATTTGCATAACTATGGCCTCCTCATCTCAAATTTCACATCCTCCATCTATGTATTTTATTGCAAGACCAATAAAATATACTGACACAGTGTTTCATGAAACTACTCTCAAACACAAATTTAATCACTTCTCTTCTATTAGGGAAGAAGTAGACAAGGCCAACCCTTTCATTTTAGAAGGCCAACTCTCTACATTCTCATGGAGGTACCAAGATGACCTATTCATAATTAAGATAGTGGTTTTGTATAATGCTACAACTAAACTTGAGGTAATGCCCTACATCGACATATTTTTTGATTTATATACAAATTCAAAAATTTCTAGCAAAATCTTGTACTTTTACAAAAATAGCATGCTAGTGGCCCACCTTAGTGGTAGAGCATTCAAAAGGTACAATAGGATACCTAACCCTAAGATAGCATATGACCAAACCCTAGTGAATACTTGGATATATGAAAATAATGTATCCACCAAGATATATGAATGGGCCCATGACCCCAATACTTTTGTAATTAAAGGCCTTATTTTTACTATCCCCATAGCCACTTTATGACTTGAAGTTAGGATTTCCATGGTCCTATTAAACAAAATATAAGTTTTAAATAAAATGAATTATGTCAATGAGGTGTGGATTCCCTTGATCAACCTTATTCTCACATCTAAAAGTATAATTTTTGTTGGGTAAATCATTAGTTCCAACATCATCAACACAATAACCAATCTAAACAACTCCCTAAATCATAACTTCTATATGATGTCCTACATGGTGGATGTTATAACTAGAAACATCCATGAATATTTAAAAAATCCTTTTGATCCTTATAAGGATTACCCTAAGAGAATGATATGTGAAAGGTTCAACATCCTCCACATTCATAGGTTTAGGAGGAACATGACCAAGTTACTGAGACCTTCTACCAAAGGGTATACCAAGCCATCTATGGTAAAGATATACCCAAGCTATCAGATCAAATATAGAAGAGCATAGGAAAGATGAGGGATTATTGGATCTATCTAGACTACACCATAATCAGGATATAGGGCACTAGATCCTTCCTTATATATCTACCCAGGTTGGTCCAAGACAAAGTTTCAAAATAAGAAATTACTACCCAATTGGTTGACTTTGTGGATTTTCAGCTAATAAATAAGAGGAAAGGATATTTTTGGAATAAAAATGATTATGAGGGGGGTGAATCAGTCTTAAAATTTTTATTATCAATTCCACTTAATAAATCATTAACATATAGATTAAGAAATTCATAAACAATCAACTATATAAGAATAAAACAAGATTGCACAATTCGACACACCATATATGTGGGAAATCCTCACTGGAATGAAAAACTAATTATATATATAAATGTACCATGGTCCTATAAGATAAACATCAAATTTATTAAAACACCCACTTCACATAAAGTACCAACCCTAACTGGTTAAGCATCAACTTAGCTAGGCTTTAGCAAGTACCCATTTGCAAGGAGGCAACAACCCTTTGGATGAATAAACACCAAATTAGAGACATAAAACCTTGGATCAAATTAATAACACTTTATTTCTCATAAAATATATTATGATATCTTTATTTATCTCTTATTTCTCATCTATCCCTCTCAAACTGGTCTCTATCCTTCTTTGCTCAACTAGCCCTCTTCTTGACTTGATTATGTCATATGAACTTGATCCTCATGTAAATAACCTATATAAAATATTCATAAATGATCATATATGTCATTATAATTATATATTATACCTTATTTTTCTCACCAATGTGTTATGTTATTTACTTACACTCTACACTTCTTAATAGGCCTAAAAATGCATAGTACTTATACAAGTCGCATGCTCTCACACACCTTAGTTTGCCATGCACCTTTAAAATATTATGTTGGACATGAACTAGTTAATATGAAATATCATAGACATGGATAAAATTTTATTTTATTCCCTTTAGGTCTGAATGTTCTCATTTAGGCCTTATCTTGCCTTTAGGTCTCATGGAGACCTAATCCTATTAGGTCTATTTAGGACACACTACACTTAGTCTTCCTTGAAAAAATTAAAAACCCATAACATGGAATGAAAACATAATAATACATTCAAATATATTGTATCAAACTTAATATAATTTGTAAAATACTTTTTAGCTCCAACCACTACTTGAAGCATGCCATTAGTACTATTCACTATTAGGCCTATGTATACTCAGAAAGTCTATCTTGAAAAATTAAAGAAAAAACATAATTTTAATAAGAAAAAATGAAAAAAAGTAATATATAAATAATATAAATTACCTTAGGGTCATCACCATATGATTTTTACTTTAGAACTCAAGGTATACAGGCTCAAATTCATCTCTGCAAGATGCTCACTCTGAACTGCCAACTAGCCTTAAAACATAGTCTTGAAAGCTTGAACTTATGATTAAAAAAATAAAAAAATTAAGGTATTAAAATTAATTAATATTATATTATTACATATAAAATATTCAACAAAATTATCATAATATGTAATATCAACTATTGGTCTTGCATACCAATTTGCTAACCTTCTCTTACACAATCCTTACTTAGCTAGACAAGCCATTTTGGCTTCAATGTTCCAATTTATTACATTGAATTAAAAGATTATATAAATCATATATAGATTAATATATTACAAAAAAGTAAAACCATATGTATCACATACTTCAACTTAGGGTAAAGATCCTCCAACCCATCACTTCAACTTGCTTATACGGATCTGTCAGTTTACCTTTAAACACAATCATGGTGATAATGACCTTCAACACCTATGTAGACACTTTAATAGTATAACAATGTATTTTTATGATATTATGAGATATTTATTAAATTATTATATAGATATATAATATGCTCAAATGATAATATTGGTCTTACAAACCAATCTCATGAACTTTCACCTTCACTATCTCATCTACACTAGACAGGTCAACTTATGAGCAACATTTTCATCATCTCCACTGACCTTCAAAATAAACATCCAACATGAACATTTATATAAATATTTTAAAAATTATCCATGCACTTGGATTCATCCCTAATCCATGATATCACATCCATAGTCAAATTCTCATTTCTACCTAGTTTTCTCACTATTTGCACCATTAGGCCTTTTAGTGACTACTCAACTTGTAAGACTAGTTTAGCAAACCTAAGGGATAAAACCAGATTAGACAAACAACATGGACATAATATACAAGTTTCATCCATTTAGTGACTTTGACTCCATCAACTCTAACTACTACATTAAATCTTTGAGAAATAAGGCTTTTACTGTAGCGTCCACTCACTCACCTGATAAACCAATCACATATGTAGTTGCCTAGGAGAGTTTAATATATTATAATATATATTAAATATCCATACCAATCCATTTTTATCACTTTATAATGATATATTTCTCATTAATTCACTATTAGGGTTCTTTGAGGGTTTAAACCATCTTATAGTCTTAACAATCATTCATAAAGATTAACCCCTCATTAAAAAATTAAATGCTTGGAAATTTGAGATAGGACCCTTCAAAATATACAATTAATATCTTAGTTTCTCTTTCATAGTTTACACTTAATAATAAACACTTGAAAGTTTTCTCGAATTGAGAACCATCCATTCTGTGCACTTGAGAAAACTCAAAAGCACTTTTCATGCCTTTTCTTGAAAACTTTGACCTCAAACAAGATACACACACATAATTAAACCTACCACACCACTAAAAGTTCTTAAATTTTCATTATTGCCTTGGAAAATGATCCTGATACCCCGTCTAGCCACCATCTCTCTTTTCTCTCTAGGCTTTTGACCTGCATGCCATATTAGGCCTTGACACTAACATTATAACCACTATCCAAGCTATTAACACATCACATACATGTCAAAAAATATCTTACCATTATCAAACATTGACATACACTCTTCATATGCCTTGACAATACTTCATGACACCTCATAAGGTCAGGCATGGTCTAGAACTAGTGTAGTTGCATGCTAGGTCTATAGGTCCTACCCCTATATGTTTACTCTAAGACTCTCATTAGTGCTCCAAAACCTCATATTAATAATAAAACAAAATAATATAGTCTCTTATGCTTCTATTCATCCATATTTCTTGGTCACAATGCTCAAACCTTCTCACTAGGTCTCTTCATGTTATGACTAGTGCCATGACTAGGTTCCTCAAGCATTTGGAGTTTGACAACTAATATTTGAAACACTCCTTGATTTTTATTATCCTTTATCACATGAATTTAATTATCCTTAGACAATATAATACCTCTAAACATACCTCCCCATGATTATCATGCACATGCTCATGATATGATTATGCTTTTCAAGAACATTATATTCAAGGACTAGTACTTAAACATGCCTACCTTGTACTAAAACTTGACATCAACCTCAAAATAATCATTAGTTGCATTAAAATTCTCTCTTAATAGAGAGAAAATATTTTGCCTTAAAATTCTCTCTTGTCACATGACTTCCTTGTCACATACCACTGCACCATGCATCTTTACCAGATGTATCTTGACATTAATGAAATCAACCTTAACCTTAAAATCAATGATAACACTTATCAAAAAAATTCCCCTTTGTCATTCAAGGAAAAATATTGTTCAAACTAATCACTCTCATCTCCTACAATCTATTCAAAATCCCTTCTTGAACTTGCTCCCCCTTTGACATTAATGATAAAAGGTCTTCAACAAATTGCCATATGGAATCACACCTTCTTTCAACATAGGTTATGAAGAAAAATAGGAAAATTCTCCCCCTTAATTCATGCATACCTCCTTTAGATGAACTCAGAACACAAGTCCACTTCTCAATCATAGATCAATCTCAATCATTAACCTGAATAGCTCCCCCTCAATCCAAGCATCCACCATGATTCTGTTAGTAGATGAGTATCTCCATGAAGCCCAATAAAGTCACACTTTTATATATATAACTAAAAGATCACGAGTTCAAGAGATTTTAGGATATCCATGCTCTCACATGATTTTATCTCCTTAAATAACCTTTTAAGCTTGATTGCAATTATAGGTTTTATCTCTTCATCATCCATTTGATCATCAATGTGAGATGACAATAGACATTCCTAACTACATTTCACATTTGAAGTATGTTATATCATATCAAATAGTCCACTTGAGTTTGGAGACTGACCATGACTCATCTTTGCTATTTTTGGTTTTTATACATTCATTCACTTTCTTTTTTGCATTCTAGGAGATTCAAACTTCCTATTTTTACTTGATGAAATTTTAATTATGTTAGGATAAAATATTGAAATTTGTCCTACCTTATGAAAACTATAGGAAACCACCTTATATATACCTCTTGAATGATCTAAACTGTGACTCCTTCCATAATCCCATGAGTACTCATTCTTAGAGGGTCTTCTATATTCTCTTACTTTATGACCAAACTGACTGCACAAAAAATAGTAACCATTGAATTAACTGACATACCTTATAGCATTGAGTTGTTTGATAGGTATTTACATATTAACCTTCTTATCTTTAGTATCCTTATCATTGACTTGAGATACCACCTTTTGGTCTTCTTTGAAACTAAGACCTATCTTGTCACTTATAGACTTTTAAATACTCAAGATATCATCTAGAGCCTTGGTGATATTTCAAACCTTCAGAAATCTCTTCACCTTACTAGATGCTTGATCCAAATAAGCTTTTAGGAATTCTACTTTAGTTTTACACCTGATGCATTCTTTCTCTTTATACTTCCATTTATGCCTCAACTTGATTGATGATCTCATCATACTCCTTGGAAGTGTTACTTTGTTTTTCCTTAGACAAGCCAATCTTCTCCTCATAGTCCTTAACTAATGATATTAATTTGTGATTATTTATCCTTTGGAAATTTAACTCCTATAGGACACTTACCCAATCTACCTCAATGTTCACTTCACCTTACTCATCATTTGATTCTACATCAACCATAAGGCCTTTCCCACTTGAGGAATGTTCATTGACTTATTCTATGTACATGAACAAGGTTTCATTATTATCATGTTTAGGTTTATGATTTCCATCATTACTATCAAATTCACTTGAGTCACTTACATCAAAAGAGTTATCTTCTTTAGTGTAGAATCTTTTCTTGTTCTTGAAAGTTCCTTTCCCACCTTCATGCTTTCTAAACTCCTTGTTTTTGTCAGACTTATAGGCCTTATTTTCATCTCCATGATGTTCATAATTTTATTCATTATCCTTAGATTTATCCTTGTTATGACACTTGGATGCAAAGTGACCAATCTTGCCATAGTTAAAATATTTGAAGGGTAACTTACCCTTGTACTTACCTGAGCCAAACCTCAACTTCATAGAAAACATAGCTTTGATTTCATCATCATCAACATATAAACATACCTCATCCTTGACCTTCTTGGCCTTTGAATTATTTTCAACTTTGAAATTTTATTCCTTCTTGAGAGGTCTTCCTTCATTTTTTATTATCTCATAGGTAGTCAAGATACCATGATGCCCATCCATATCTAGGTTGTCCAAATCTTGTATCTCCTTTATTGTAGATACCTTAGAATAAAACTTAAGTATTAGTGATACTAATACCTTTTTAATAAATTTATAATCTTTCACTTCTTATCCTAATCCTCTAATGACATTGACAACTTTATCAACCCTCAACAGGTAAGATGTAATGGTTTCATCTTCATTCATCTTTAAGCTTTCAAACTATCTTTAGTGGGTCCCCAACTTGACCATCTTCACCTTGGTGTCTCCTTCATATATAGTCTTCAATTTTCCCCATATCTCTTTATCTGATTCATAGTGCATTACCTTCACAAGATATACCTCTGATAGGCCACAAAGAATGGCATTCATTGCCTTGGAGTTATTTTCAGTAGCTTTCTTACTTGCTGCATTATTTGGTGGAATAAGAGGAGTAATATAGAAATCCATAACCAATTTTTAAATGTAATGAACTTAATACATCAAATATATATTCATCTATATATTCTAAAAGGCATAATTAGATTCATTTAATAACAAAACTTTACTGGTAGAGAAGCCACCTTGAGCTTGCTAACTAGCAATTCTTGCTTCTAGAATATCCTTTCGCCTTTTATACCTAATTCACAATACTAGGATCTAATAACAAATGTTGGAATAAAATTGAATAAGAGGGGGTGGGGGCAGGTTAATTATTCTTCAAAACTTTCTTATCAATTCCACTTAAGTAATCATCAACATATATATCAAGTAATTCAGAAAAAATCAACTATATAAGCATAAAATAAGATTGCACAATTCAACACACCATATATATGGGAAACCCTCAATAAGATGAAAAACCACTGATATATGAAAATGTAATACATTTATATAAGACAAACATCAACTTTAGTGAAGCACCCACTTCACATGGAGCACTAACTCAGCTAAGCTTTAACAAGTACCCACTCACAAAGAGGCACCAACAACTTGGATGAATTAACACCAACTCAACCACCTAAAACCCTTGATCACCTTTAGAATTTTTTTTTGTAATAAAATAGATGATGATCTCTTTATTTAGTTCTTATTTCTTTTATATCCCTCTCAAATTGGTCTCTAGCCTTCTTCACTCAACTAGCCCTCTTCTTGACTTGATTAGGTCATATGACCTTAATCCTCATGCATAAAATCTCTATAAAAGCTTCATAACTAATCCTATATATTCTTATGATTGTCTATTAGACCTTATTATACTCACCAATGTTTTAACTTTTTCGCTTACACTCTACACTTCTTAATAGGCCTAAAAATACCTAATATTTATACAAGTCTCATGCTCTCACACACTTTAGTCAGAAATGCAACTTTAACCTATTAGGTCAGCCATGAATGTAAATTAGGAAATATAATAGACATGGATAAAATGTGATTTTATTCCCTTTAGGTCTGACCTTTATCATTTAAGCCTTATCTCACCTTTAGGTCTCATGGAGACTTAATCCTCTTAGGTCTATTTAGGACACATTACACTTGGACTAATTTGGAACACTTTAAAACCCATCACATGTAATTAAAAAATCATAATACATTCAAATATATCTTATCCAACTTCATCTGAGCTCCAAAACACTTTTTAACTCCACACTACTTGAAACATGCCATTAGTATTGTTCACTATTAGGCCTGTGCATACTTAGAAAGTGTGTCTTGAACAACTAAATAAAAAACATAATTTTAACAATAAACCATGGAAATAAAAAATATATAAATAAGATACATTACCTCAAGGTCATCACAATATGATTTTTACTTCACAACTCAGGGAATATAGGCTCAAACTCATCTCTGCAAGATGTTCACTCTAAACTACTAACTAGCGTTAAAATATAGTCTTGAAATCATGAAATTTTGACACCAAAAAGAACAAAAACAAGGGATTAAAATGAATGAATATGATTTTACAATATCATTAGAAAAATATAAAATAAAATTATCAAAATATATATTTTCAACTATTGGTCTTGCAGAGCAATTTGTTAACCTTCTCTCACACAATCCTTACTCTGCTAGACAAGCCATATTGGCTTCAATGTTCCAGCTTACTTCATCAACTTCTAAGATTATTAAAAGGATATATAATTTATTCAAGTCCAAAACAATGATTTTTTTTTAATCACATACTTAAAATTAAGTCAAAGAGCTTCTAACACATCACTTCAACTTGCTTATACAGATCTGTCAATTTACCTTTAAACACAGTCATGGTGATAATGACCTTCAACACCTGTGTATAAAATTTAAAAGTATTAAAATGTATTTGGATGATATTATCACACACACACACAAACACACACACACACACACACACACACACACACACACACACACACACACACACACACACACACACATATACATATATACATATATATACATACACATATACACACACACACACATATATGTATATATATATCTATATATACACAAACACACACACACACATATATATGTATATGTACATATATATATATATATGTATATGTACATATATATATATATATATATATATATATATATATACTCACACACACACACACATACATATACATATATATACATATATGTATGTATGTATATATATATTTATACTCACACACACACACACATATATACATATACATATACATATGTATGTATGTATGTATATACATATATATATATATGTATATATATGTATATATATCTACATATATATATATATGTATATATATCTACATATATGTATATATATATATACATATATATACATACATATATATATATATATACACACACATGTACATATACATATACATATGTACATACATACATACATACATATATATATGTATGTATGTATGTATGTATGTATATATGTATGTACGCGCGCGCACACACACACACACACACATTATCAAATGATAATATTGGTTTTTCAGACCAATCTCATGAACTTGCACCTTCACTGTCTCATCTACACTAGACATGTCAACTTATGAGAAACATTTTCATCATCTCCACTGACCTCCAAAAATTATATCTAAAATTAAAATGTATTTAAGGTATTTAAAAAATCCTCCATTCACTTGTATTAATCCTTAACCCATGATAGCACATCCCTAGTCAACTTCTCATTTCCACCTAGTTTTCTCACTATTTGCACCTTTAGGCCTATTAGCAACTAGTCAACTTGTAAAACCATTTTAGCACATGTAAAGGATAGAACCTATTTATAAAACAAAATGGAAATAATATAAAAGTCTCAATCTTCAACATTAATCCATTTAGTGACTTTAACTTAGTCAACTCTAACTACCACAACAAATATATGAGAAACAAGGCTTTTCCTATAGGATCCACTCACACACCTAACAAACCAATCACACTTGGAGGTGCCTAGGATAGTTTACTATATGATCCAATATATTATATATCCATAATAATCCATTTTAATCACTTTAGAATAAAATATTTCTCATTGGGTCACTATTAGGGTTCTTTGAGGGTTTAAAACCATCTTACAGTGTTAGCAATCATTCATAAAGCTTAACCCCTCATTCCAAAAACTAATGATTATAAATTTAATATATGATGATTAATAATATACCATTAATATTTAAATTTATCATGCATAGGTTACATGTTCCAATGAACACTTGAAAGTTCTTCTTGAGTTGAGAACCCTCCATTTTGTGTACTCCAGAAACCTCAAAACCACTTTTGATGTGTTTTTTTGAAACCTTTGACATCAAAATTAATAAAACAAACCTAATAAAACCTAAAAAATGGTATAAAATTCTTAAATTATTATTATCAACTTGGAAATTGATCTTGATACCTGATGTATCCACCATCTCTTTCTTTTCTCCTTAGGCTTTTGACTTGCAAGTCATATTAGGCCTTGAAACTAACCTTCTAGCCACTATTCAAGATGTCAACATATCATATACATGTCATAAAATATCTTACCATTATGAACCACTAACATACATTCTTCATATACCTTGGCAATACTTCATGTCACCTCATAAGGTCATGCAAGGTCTAGAACGAGTTTAGTTGTAAGCTAGGTCTGTAGGTCCTACCCTTGTAAGCTTACTCTGAGACTCTCACAAGTGATCCAATGCCTCATATGCATGATAAAATAACATCATATAATCTCTTATTCCTCTATGCATCTATATCACTAGGTCACCATGCTTAAACCTTCTCATTGGGTCTCTTCATGTTATGATTAGTGTCATAACTAGGTTCCTCGAGAATTTAGAGCTTGACAACTAATCTTTGAAACAATCCTTGATGATTATTCACCCTTATCAGATGTATTTCATTATAATTGGACAAAATCATGAATATATACATACTTCTCCATGCTTATCATGCACATGCTCATGATATGACTATGCTTTTTATGACTAGGCTTCTTAAGAACCTTGTATTCAAGAAGTGGTACTCAAACATGCCTACCTTGTACTGAAACTTGACATAAACCTCAAAAGAATCATTAGGTTAACTTAAAATTATCTCTCAATTGAGATAAAATATTTTTCCTTCAAATTCTCTCTTTTCACGCGACTTCCTTGTCATATACCAATTCACCATGCATCTTTACTAGATGTAGCTTGACATGAATGCCATCAACCTTGACCTTGACATCAATGAAAACACTTATCAATAGAGATGTGAATTTGAATCCCCTTAATATTGTTAATATTTAATACACTGAATGGGAACACTTCTACCTATTTGGAAGAAAACTTGAACCCATTATGATTTCAATTGGGTACCCTACAAAGAATGGGACCCTAAGTAGAAAATGATGAAACACCTAAAGAAACTCATAGGAAAGGTAAAGATCAACTACAATCACATCCACACTTAGAATGATGAGGTTTTTATGAATGATGTATAGGTCCACATCAAGATGAAGAAGGTCACCATGTCAATGGCTGTGGCCAGGGACATATAGTATAACACTGAAACCACCAAAGAAAAGGCCAAGAATATTGAAAATTATTATTAGGTTTTGGAGTCTCACAAGGGGGGCCTTTCAAAAATGGGAGCACAAGTGTAGGCACCCCATTATACATCTCCTCAGGCCTCACCACCCTCCATTACCATCATAACAACTATTATAGTAGTAACGATCCTTTCTCCACCCTCTACAACACAAGGCACCATAAATGCCATGAGTAGTGGTGGAGTTTTCCCTATGTTATTTTTTCTTCAATTCACCATAGTTTAGAAATTTCATCTCCCTTCCTTCCTCTCCTCAGTCAGTTCTTCTATCCCACCTTCACCTCCAATTCTTGTAATATCCACCACTCTAAGGATCAATGTATCCTTCTTTATGTTTCCCTTTCCTATACTCCCCATATCATAGGAATTTCCTCTTCCTTACCTCCTCACCTTAGCTACTAGTATACATCCATCCACTCTCCTCTAATCTCCACCCAATATCACATTGGTTTCATTAGTTGTTGCTCCACTTCCCCTACACAAACTTCCACCCCCACCATGGATCTTATTATATACAAAACAAAACCCAAGACTCCTCCAACCTCACCATAGGGTGTACCTATCTAAGAGGCACAAAATAAGGGATAAATGGGATGATTGAAAGGAAGGAAGGGTTATAGAATAACAAAACCCCTAGAGGTATTGGATTGTGATTAGGAACTAAAGAAATTTCCCTCAGATAAAAGAGAATGGGAAGGTGAATTTGAGATATCACTCTCATTATCTATCAATGAGACTACTGAGAGTGATCCTAAAAATGAATGGATTGTATAAGAAGAGTCCCAATTATGGGACATAGATATTTTGGGGACTAGTTTAGTTTCCACCAAGATAATTTAAGAAGAGGGAGACACCAAGGATGAAGCAGATTTAAGACCCCTATCTTTCACAAGTGGAAAATCAGTGAGAGTGTCTTTAGGTCCTTCATCCCCAAAAAAAATAATGAAAATTGATATAACAATTTCCCCAATTTATTCTATACAACATAAAAGTATCTCAACCCACTATTCTTTGTCCTCAGTTTCTACTGTAGTGGCAATCAATATTGTATCTCCCTCTCATTATTTAAATTATTTGAATGTGATTTAGGTTTATCCAATCCCTAATTTTCCTAATACCATTACTATTGGGCTCACATTTGACTTAGGCACTGAGTACTTACAAAATTTCCTTAGTACTCCCTACACATACTTCTACTTCAGTACAACTAATCCTCCCCAACCACATAAATGAGTCCCATTTGAGATCCCAGTCTTTGCCTCCATTTTTACTTCACTTTTTTCCACATCTCAACCATCCACCTAAATGGGGATGCCAATATCCAAATGTAATTATACCTATAATATTGTGTTGACCACCAAAAAAGAGCTATAAAAGGGTAAGCTAGTTCTATAAATAGTACCCCTTAAAAAGGTTACTAGTTAGAGGTAGGCAATCTCACATATCCCAAAAATAGGACCCTCTTACCCTAAGCCAATGCTCCCTTTGAGCAAGCCCTAATCCTCCACTCCAATAGAGCCTACAAATCCCATTGATTATTTAGTAACCTTGAACATACCAAAATGGATGCAAAAGCTATATCAAGAAGAAGAGGTTAGGGGAAACCTGGCAGTCATTGAGAAACCAGTGATCAAGTTCCATTTTGATAAGGAGATGAAGACCATGAATAGGGTCAATAGGAAGACCCTCATGGAATAAGGGTAGGATTTAGAATTAGAAAAAAGGCAAGATATCTTATATCTATCCAAAAGGAGAAAAGTACATCCCTCTAATGTGATATATCTACATTGAAAGAACCCCTATACCTTTATGGATTCTACAAGGTGTGATCAAGGAAATGTTTAAGGGATATGATCAAGACATTGAAGAATAACTACAAGGAATAACCATAATACAACCCCCAGTGGACATCATTGATAATATACAAGGGGTGGCTAGGAAGCTATATAGTATCATATAATTAATTAGAGCTACAAAAGGGGAATCACAACTCTGATGGGAAGATGTCTATCTAGAGGTAGAGAAGATGAATAAAATGGAGGTTAAAATACATTTTTTTGAGTGGAAAATCTAGGAACAAAGCTTATGCCCATTTTAAAATGGTATCATCCCTTAATGTTGCTTGAGTGTAGAACTACATAGCTACCAAAAGAGACACCTTACTTGAATGGCACCAATACATGAATTCTTTGGTCCTATAGTTGTTTAGTCAGGAGAGGCAAGTTATGGCTATTTTGGGAGAATGAGGATTAATAATTTAGTCACTCCACAAAGAGATTTGGTATAGGGATCTATTTTTTAAGACCTTCTCCATGTAGCTACCAATAATTTTATAGCATAGGTTGAGGACACTATCTATAGAATAGTCAATGAAGTACAACAACTAGTGAGTTTTTATATAATTAGGGTTCTTAGTGTAGAAACCCTTTACGTAGAGCTTGGGGAATCAATAATGATACACAAATTTTATGGATAAGCTTCCTTAGCTTCCTTAGCTTTACAGGGAACCATATTTATAAGATGTATAAATAGTTGTAGGCTTAAGACTTTCTGCCTTTAATCTCTATCAATATGCCAAAATTATGAGTGGGTCATGAGTGGTACCAGGTATTTAATGTTTTTTTGTTGTTGTTCTATTGTACTAGGTTAGAATTTTGTACAATGTGTTCATAGTCTCATATCACAACATTAGAAAAGAGGATATGATCGAAGGTTGTGATCACATTATAGTGATAGATCATCAAGGATAGTTGGTTGCAACTACATCAAGATCAATTAAGTCTGGTAAAGTAGTGGAAATAAGACGGGTATGGCATAAGGATAAATAACGGTCATGAAAGACCACTAATGATGTGGCATTCCAAAATATTACATCTTGTTCAAGACAAATCAAGTTAGGACACAACAGGTGGATTTATTAAATAGAGTGGCTAGATGAAGTGACATAAGGTCACATTAAACACAAACTATTGGGTAAATTAAATATTTGAGAGACAAAAAGGTCACTATCAAATCTAAAATATTAAAGATGAGGAAGACCACTCAAGTGTAATCAGTAAGTGCATCTAAAGAGGTTGGCAGGAGCATATTGGGTGTCAAAAGCTATAAACTGAAGGGGATAAACAATGCCAAAATATTATAGACTTTGGTGAATAAGAGCATTCTACTATCTACTCTCAATATACTCCTTTGCATAGAAATTGAGACCCAGATTTTGGTAGAACAAAGAAATCAAATAATGTAAATTATAAGTATAGTCATGGATAGGAGCTAGTTGTTGATCTCACTCACAAATTCATAGAAGGAATAAATGGGGATTTGGTTAGGTCTTAAACAAATCAAATACAAAAACCTAGATCCCATTGGATTTGTGGAAACGAATAAAGCTACTCTCTTCACCCCAATAACACAACAAGGTGAACAAGTAGGAAATATTGAACTTTAACATCTACTTTGGGGTTCTGATGTAGAGAAGCTAATCAAGTTACCTACATTTAAGAAACTATATGAGGTCATGCATACCTTTTTAAGAAGATAAAATTAGGGGGATATTCATTTGTCCTAAGAAATCATCATCTATATCAATTCATAAACCATGGCAAGAATCACAAGCCTCCTAGATTATGGAAAATCCTTATTACCATACAAGTTTACCACATCATCAATTCATTCAATTATTCAGGAAAGGTTTCCCATTTAGGCAAGTAGAGGAACCCCAATTGAATTCATTAAGGATGTTATAGTGCACAATCTAGTATATTTTATAACAAAGAGGTTTTGGTAGACAATAAAGCAAGCTAAGTAGGTAACAAAAGGAGTAATTGACAATGTGTATTGCATGATACATCTGAAAAAGAACTTCAATTCACTTGATTTTCTCACAATTGATCTTACCAATAATATCAACAAGGTAATTCAAGTAGCTCACAAAATTTCCAATATAAATTTATGGTTTTGTTGGTGTGCTTCACCCAATAATAGTCCTTGCTAAGCCAAGTTAATGTTACTTCAAACATTTGGCCTATTAATGCCCTGATAGGCATCAATTTGACTAAGATAGGTAAATATTATGATAAATTGGGGAGGTTTAACACATGGCATCTTGAGGCTCTATCTTTGATCAGGTCACACCCTTAAATTCCATAACATGTCATATAATATTTTGGGCATCATGCATCAATAACTAATTTATACAATGGTATTCAAATCAAGGTGCATGAGTTGGCCATGACAATTGAAACTCCAATTTCCTTTTCTATCACAATGATTTAAACACAAGATAATGTATGAAGGCAAAAATACCTATCTATGAGGTCAATGCATCCTATTCAAACCATCTCTCTAGGTGCACAACAACCTTGTTAAGAGTAAGCACAACCATAACCAACTATGTAGCCATAGGCCTCACCATAGTAGTCTGTAGCTCCCTCATAAAAATGAAAAGGCAAATGGAAGGGACTTTTATAGAGATCCTTACCACCACCATCTAGAAAGAGATCAAGGCAAACTAAGTCTTGGTTGGATAATCTACATGTGTCAGGGATAGCTTGTGAGTGTGATCTCATAAATTTGAAGGTTGATGAATAGGAATTTCTTCAATTCATGATCAAAGACATCATACAAGAGGTATATAATAATTAAAATAAGAAGGAATTCTTTTTATACAAAGTAGTGTGCACTTACCAAGTGCGGAATAAAATAAGCAGATACTTTTGGGTCAAAATTATATAACCCCTCCCTTTATTATTGTGGATATTATAAGTTAAGAAGAAGCTCAGTGCAAGCTTGAGGATATTTTTTTCCAAAAAAAATCAAAAGTTAGTTCATCATCTACACATAGTGTAGATCCACTAGAGCAAGGGAGCCCATTATGACCATTGTTTCTCAAATAATTTACACATCATTAGGTTAGGCTTTCAATAACTATGCAAAAATGTATGGTATATTTTGGAGAGATAGCCATAACAAGTAGTATCCATCAGGTGAAGTCTAGGGGTATTAGGAGACACAAGGATACAATTGTCCCTCTGATTGAGTCTAGAAAGATTTTTGTGTGCAGAGGTGTGGTTATGGAATCCAAATCATTGGAGCACTCACAATATGATATGGAAATAGATTATATACATATAATGGAGGGAACTCTAGATACCACTATACCATATCTGACATAAGAAATGGAAGCTTCACACGATACCCCCAATCCCGAGGAGGAGTATACAAGTAAAGAGGAGAATAAATAGATAAAAGTAGAGAAGAATAAAAAGAAGAAAGAGGCCACAGAATAAGCAATTGTGCAGGAAGTCCAACACGCACAATAAGAATCTACATAATAATAACAAGATAAATAACATGTTGAAGAGGAAGAAAATCAAATGAATTTTGAAGAAGTTGAGGTTGGGAAAAAGAAGGCTAAAGAAGCTTAGGCCAAGATAAATAAAGTTGAGGAAGTAGAATCCAAAAAAAGAGAGTGAAAGAAGCAGAGTCTACACAAAGAAAAGCTGAGGAAGTAGAGGATCAACAAAAAAATAAGAAGAAGCAAAGGCTAAGAGAAGTGAGAAAGAAGAGGTTTAATGAAAGGATCAAGAGGAACAAGCTATGTAATAAAATCTAAAATAAAAATAGTCATGAGAGAAAGATGCCAAAGAATAACACCAAAACAAAGATGAAGCCAAGCACGAAGAAGAGGTGCAAGCTACCAAGAAAAAATTTGATACTAATGATAAATCTAAAGTAGAGGTTGATGTCAAAACTAACGCTGAGGAAGATACCAAGGCTAAAATTATGGTTAGATCCAAGGCTAAGGAGGTAGCTTGAATTCACACTGAGGCCATAGCCAAAGATCAAGCTAAAGTTAAAGAATAGATTGTGAAAGAAAAGGAAGCTAAGGAAAAGGTACAATAATAACATGTAACATCCTTCAAGGATGCAACCAAATTAGGTGCACAAGTTGAGACTTCTTTATCAAAGTCTCACCCATCTACCAATTTCTTACTTATGTTGGATCAATTTATGCTAACTTCTGCCATAGTCATACCCACATCCATCACACTTATTCCCACTTCCATGGAGACATATTTGGATGTTTTGTAGTTTCCATTATCTAATTAAATAGAAGGAAAAGCTACATTCCAAGAATCCATTGGGCAAAAGGATTCAGACTTGGAATATAATATTTTTTGGCTATATGAGTAGAAAGCGGAAGCAAAAAATCAAATTTCTAAGCCAAGTAGCTCATCAATGCTACTTTTTTTACTTTGGTTATGCAAGTCTTTGGTGATCAAGTAATGTCTAAGGATAAACAACCCACTATGTTTTTGACTCAGCTAACAAAGGATTAGGTGAGTGCATTGAAATTGATCACACTATGCACCCAAGGTTAGGCTATCCACACTTAAATATAAGTTATTTGTGAACTAATAGAAGAATATCTATAGTTCTTGGATACTGTTATGCATCAAGATAAGTAGATATCCCAAGGAATGCTTTATTGAGGTATCACCTTGATAAATACTTAGCTACTGCAAAACTAGAGTTCAATATGGTGGATAAATCTAGAGCTATAATGAGCGATCAAATAGCTAATAGAGAAACATTTACCGACACATTTCAATAGTTTTCAGATGCCATGGATACCATGATGAAAATTTTATAGAAATGGTAGAATGATATAATGTGTAACACATTTATGTCTATTCAAGCTCAAAAGACTAAAAATATGTTGGATGATATTATGTTAGATATTCATCTTAAGTTATAAAATGCTAGAGCCTTCTTTGTCATCACAGAAGAAGATGTGTATAATTTGATGGTCATTTAGATTTCATTATGCATTTTAGTTACCATAGTGTAGGAATTACTTGATAACTAAAAAACACTCAAGCATGAACTCTTGTAGCTTGAACCAACTATTTCACATATCACAAAAGAACCTAAGTTCATTCCACTACAAGAGCTCCAAGCAATTTTTAGAAGATAAAGCTAGATACAAAGGCATAGTTTGAGCAACCACAACCTATACAACAACCTAACCAAACTTCAACACCACCTCCATATAAGGTAAATTTGAAATTCAAATTTTGAAATTTAATAAAAAAATTCTACTTTTTAATATATTCATAAGCATTGGGAGTGGGGCCAGGTAGGTTGAAAACCCCTAACCATGATGACCACCTGGTTAAGTTAGTTTATGGAAAACTAGAAAGGGTGGTAGGAAAGTAGGCTACTTATTTGAAAAATCAAAGGGGTTGATAATTAGTGCACAAAGGTTAAAACTAGTAAACATCACCTGGAGCAATTATTGCCACTTTTATGAAGGGCTAATATTTTCTATCTTTAGCCGAGATCAGAGTTTATCTCAGGATGAAACAATAGTTTGAGTCTGAGAAAGTGTTAGATGTGGAACAGGGCCTCATAAAATTACAAGAGTACAATTTATGGATATATGTGTAGGGTATCATTTTGTTGTCCATATGATATTTTTAATGTCTTCAACTTTTTTATCCAAGTGATAAATATAAGAATTCCAAGAGTCTTTCTTTTTGTATGGTGGAAGGGTAGAATGTTAAGAGATAGAGATGTGTAAAAATTTATATATAATGCTATGATGTAAGGGAATATGGTTCCAATGTGTGATATATTTTAATATACTATTTATGTTATGGTTTAATAAGATTATTTTATGCATGCCTAGTGTGTAGTGTTTACTCTATTTTATTTTAGCTTTTTTTTATCTTGTATTATGTTGTTTATGTTATAAAATTGTTAACTCCATGTTAGTTTATCTTTTTATTTGTTATTGTGTATAAAATTAAATATTTTATAAGTTCACTCATGCTATTATGATTCTTTTCCACTTCCTTTTGTGAAATATATCCCTATAATTAGCATGTTATGGATAAATTCTAGAAAACTCTACTACATACCTTAAACATGCACACGAATGAAATTTTATTTCAAGGTACCTCCAAGGAGATACCTTGAAGGGATTTTTAGTAACTTAGAGTGTACCCTAATGCATTTTTGAAAGCTATTAGGTATCTCTTAGGAGATACCTTTTAAACATGCATTAGGTTACCCTTGAATGTACTACAAGTCCCTTCAAGGTATCTCCTAGAAGGATAGAATGTGAAGAGATAGAGCTGTGTAAAAATTTATATATAATGCTCTGATGTAATGGAATATGGTTCCAATGTGTGATAGAGTTTAATATACTACTTTTTTTATGGTTTTCCTAAGATCATTTTATGCATGCCTAGTGTGTAGTGTTTATTCAATTTTATTTTAACTTTTTTTTATCTTGTATTATGTTGTTTATGTTCTAAAATTGTTGTTATGTTCTAAAATTGTTAACTCCATGTTAGGTTATCTTTTTATTTATTGTTTTGTATAAAATTAAAGATTTTATAAATTAACTCATGCTATTATGATTCTTTTACACTTCATTTTGTGAAATTTATCCCTATAATTAGCATGTTATGGATAAATTCTAGAAAACTCTGCCACATACCTTAAACATGCACATAATTGAAATTTTATTTCAAGGTACCTCCAAGGAGATACCTTGAAGGGATTTTTAGTAAATTTTAGTGTACCCTAATTAATTTTTAAAGTTATTAGGTATCTTATAGGAGATACCTTTCAAGCATGCATTAGGGTACCCTTGAATGTACTACAAGTCCCTTCAAGGTATCTCCCAGGAGATAACTTTAATGGGTCTCCTAGTAGATACCTTGAACGTGCACACAATTGGAATTTTATTCTAAGGTATGTCATAGGAGATACCTTTAAGGGCCTTGTAATACCTTCAAGGATACCCTTATGCATGTTTGAAAGGTATATCCTAGGAGATACCTTCAAGGTACCCTTGAAGGTACTACAATGCCCTTCAACGTATCTTTTAGGATATATATCTTGAATGGTTTTGTAGTACCTTCAATATTTCTCCTAATAAATACCTTTAACATGCACACAATGGGAATTTTATTTCAAGGTATCTCCTAGGGGATATCTTGAAAGTTCTTGTAGTACCTTCAAGGGGTCTCTTAGTAGATACCTTGAACATACACATGATTAGAATTTTATTTCAAGGTATCTCCTAAGAGATACCTTGAATGTAATTTTAATACCTTCCATGTTGATTACAAAGTTTATTTCAATGGATTTGATATAAATATGACATATGTGAAATGATCGAGTTATGGCTATGAGTAAATGTGTAGAGATATTTAGAAAGAATAAATAAAACACCTTCAGTAGAAATGCAATTTATGTTCATTAATGTGAATTAATTTTTTTAAGACTTATTATAACATTGATTATCCATTTAGTTTAGCGCTCAAGTTCATATATATAGACCAATTTCACACACTAAGTCCCTAAAAATCATGAATGCACAATTTAGTGACATTTGTCACATAAAAATCTCATTGGGTCCCAAATTTGATGTGTACTAGGTCATGGTTATTGTGAAATTTAAACACTTATTAAATTTGAGCCCTATGTAACAAAAACATGTGGCACACCACCATTTGTCCCATGACACCATGACTCAGAGTCAACCCATCCACATGTCTTTATTTTACACCCTGTCTTCCCCTTCACATTGTTATAAACATGCATCTTCATGCGTTGATCGACACAAAACGTATACAATGTGACTATATGCAAGAAACACAATTTTTGTTCAATAATGGTAGATAGGAAAAAATAGAGTAAATTCTATACAATTCATGTATGTAGTAAAGATGCTCAAGGCAAGCAATATGCATTACAAATGTGTATGTTATAAACTATAAGGCTAAATTATAATGGCATCGATCAAGGTTATTAAGGTGTCAATGGCTAGTGATGACATTAGATCTAGTCAGCCACCTAATTAGTCACATAGTTGGCCACACAATTAGTCAATCAATCAACCTTTAAAATGTTTGTGTAGCTTCTATTCATCTACCCAAATGCTTTTCATCTCTTTTTTTCATGTTTAGATTTTCCTTATTAAATTCCATAGTCAAACTATTGAAGTCCATAGCTAGACTATCAAAGTCTATAGATGCCCTATTAAAGTCAGTATCTAGACTGTTAGAGTTTATAGGTAGCCTATTAAGGTCCATAACTTTGTTGTTGGAGTGTATAGCTAGGTTATAGGAATCCAGAGATAACATAAAATATTTTAGGCCAAATGTTGCTACATTTATTACCCCTAACCCTCCTCTTAAGTTCATAAAACTATCCTTTGGTAAAATCTTAGTAAATATATCAGTTAGCTACTAATCTAAATTACACAAACTAATCTTTATTACATGATTCTCAACTAACTCTCAAACAAAGTTATACCTAATTGAAATGTGCTTTCTCCTACCATGGAAGATGGGGTACTTTGACAACGATATAGAGGAGATATTGTCATAAAAGATCATAAAAGCTCCTTGCTGCTCCTCATGCAATTCTAAAAGTATCCTTCTCAAACATGTAGATTGGTATGTTGTTATATTGGCTACTATGTACTATGCTTCATCTATATAAATTGAAACTATAGGTTGTTTATTTGAATCCCAAGATATGTCTCCTGACCCAAAATGAAATACATACCTTAAATTGTCTTTTGGTCATCAAGACTACCAACCTCATCACTATCCATGTAGCCCACAAGATGAATCTCATCTTTTACTCCATATAAAACTCCATAATCTTTTGTTCTATTCAAGTACCTTAATATCCTTTTACCCACTTTCCAATGTGTCTCCTTAGAATTTTCATGAATCTAGATATGAGGCTGAGTACATACATGATGTTCATTCTAGTTGCAGTAAGATAAATTAGGCTTCTCACTAAGCTCTTATACTATGTGTGGTATACATTGTTGATGTAATTATCTTTTCACAACTTCAATATTATCTCAACTAGTGTAGATATTGGCTTGATGTCTAACATCTTAAACCTTTCTAATACCTCCTTTGCATACTTGTATTGGGATATAAATATTCCACTATCCAATTTCTTGACTTCTATCACAATAAATTACTTGAAGGAACCTAAATCAATCATTACAAACTCCTTATTCATGGCTCTTTTGAATTATCCTATCGATTGGTTTACATTTTTTACAAATATTAAATCATCCACATACAAAACTACAGTTAAAATATCACCTTTGCATACTCTGATGTAGAGTGTGGGCATACTAGCACTTTTGTTAAACCCATTTCTCAACAAGTATGAATCTATATGACTATAACATGTTTTTGGGGCTTGCTTGAGCCCATACAATGCCTTTCAAAGCATATATACCTTGTTATAATGCCCTATAATCTCATATATGGGTGGGTATCCCACATAAACCAAATGATTTAAAAAATTTATTTACTCTACCAGTTCTTCCCTCTAAACCAAATGATTCAAATTTTTTCAAATTCAGACACTGCTATAATAAATTCATTTGGTGGCTACAACTGCTGAGTGTAGAGCTACCCAGGGAGGTAAGAAGGTAGAATATAATATTTCAACACTCTCCCTTATTATTGAACTTCCTACCATGATCTTCAAAACTTTTATCAACCTTAAAACTTCTTTGTAGCTTCACTTCATTTGTCAAGATGCTTTTATATTTCATTTGTTCATGTTTAGAGCTTCCTTGTTGAAGTGCATAGTTGGACTATCAAAGTTTGTAGACGGAATGTTGAAGTTCATAGTTGGCTTACTACAATTTGTAGTTGGATTTTTAAAGTTTGTAGCTAGCCTTTTAAGGTTTATATATTTGTTGTTGGAGTCTATAGCTACCTAATTAAGGTCCATATCTTTGTTATTAGAGTATGTAGCTACCCTGTTAAGGTCTATAGCTTTGTTTTTAAAGTTTATAGTTACCTTGTTAAGACCCATATCTAGATTTTTGAACTCCATGGCTTGGCTATATGACTCGAGAGCCAACATAAAACCTTGTAGGCCTAATTTTGTTGAATTAATGACCCCTAAACCTCCTCTTAAGTGTATAAAACTATCTTTTGGTAAAATGTTAGTAAATATATCAACTAGATGTTGATCTAACTTGCACACACTAAACTCTATTACATGATTCTCAACTAACTCTTGAATGAAGTGATATATAATTAAAATATGCTTGATCTTACCATGGAAGATGGGGTATTATGACAATGCTATGGAGGATATATTGTCAAAAAATACCGTAGAAGTTCCTTGCTTCTCCTCATGCAAATATTAAAGTATCCTTCTCAACCATATAGATTGGCATGATGCTACATTGGCTGTTATGTACTCTAGTTTAGCTATAGAAATTTAAAGTATATGTTATTTCTTTGAAGCCTAAGATATGTCCTCTGATATAAGATGAAATATATACCTCAAAGTACTATTTTTTTAATCAATACTTTCATCAAAATAACTATTCATGTAGCCCAATAGCTGAAACTCATCTTTTGCTACATATAAAACTCAATCTCTTATTCCATTTATGTACCTTAATATCATTTTACCCACTTACCAATGTGACTCCTTTGGAATTTCCATGAATCTAGATTTGAGGTTGACTATATACATGATGTTCAGTCTAGTTGTTGTGAAATACATTAATCTTCCCACTAAGATCTTGTATCATGTGGGGTTCACATTGATGCTGCAATCATCCTTGCATAATTTCAAGCTTGTCTCAACTAATGTATATACTGGCTTACTATCCAATATATTAAACCTCTCCACTATATCCTTTGCATACTTAGATTGGCATATAAAGATTCCATTATCTAATTATTTAACTTCTATCCTAAAAAAGTACTTGAATAAATCTAAATCAGTCATTTCAAACTCCTTCATGTATATTTTGAACTCTTGTATTGACTAATTTACATTTCTAGTGAATATTAAATCATTCACATACAAAATTATAATGAAAATATCACATTTGATTGCTTTGATGTAGAATGTGGGCTCACTATCACTTTTGATAAATTTATTTTTCAACAAGTATGAATCTATATGGTTATACCATGATCTTGGGATTTGCTTGATCCCATACAATGCCTTTTTCAATCTATATACCTTATTCTCATGACCAAGAATATTATATCCAGGTGGATGTCCCACGTAAACCTCTTCTTATAAAACTACATTCAAGAAGACTGACTTGACATCTATTTGATGCACCTTCTATTTGTGTTGAGCAATAATGACTATGATTCTCCTCACCATTTATAGACTTGCTACTGGTGCAAACATCACATTTTAATCACGTCTAGGCCTTTACTTGTAACCCTTTACAACTAGTATTTATTTATGCCTCTCTATCTTACCTTCAATAGTAGTTTTTTTCTTATATACCCACTTGACTCCTATGACCTCTTTTTTTAGGAAGGTCAACTAACTCTCAAGTCTAATTTATCTTTATGAAAAAAAAAGAGAATGTGTAAGCCTAGGTGGGCAAAAACCAACAACACTAAATAAAACAAAAGTTTGAGACTATAGAGATAGTCTAGACCAAATAATAGTGTAAGAAATGCACTAAATAAACATTCAAGAAGAGATGAAATAGGGGAGGGTAGAGTTATAGTAATAAAACATATAATTTACATATATTAAATTCACCTAAAATACTATTACAACTTATTTATAATGCATAAAATTATACAACTATAGTTGTTCACAAGACTCATAAAAAACATCAATACATATATTAATAGCCTGGGCAGATCATTCCAAGTACAAAGAGAATTTAAACATCAATGGGTCCTTTTGAGGTTATAAGCTGGTCCTTTTGATTGATCCAAGTGATTATTTATACTTTTTTCAGATCTAAAACTATTAAATATATTAGTTATTAAGATTATTTGATCACAGTTATTAAAAAATGTTAGTTTGACCCTCACATTCTCTGTTTGGATCCTAATTGGTTTTCCACACATAAGGAAATAGTTAATAATAAATAGTATAAAGCACTAAAAAATCTTAATCTCTACCATTTCATAATAAAAATCCAGGTAGACTCTCCAAATCTTAGTGATTTCATAACATAAAGTGGTAAACAATGAATAAAAGGGCTAAGTCAAGGTAAAAAAATCACACATTTTAGATAAATAAATAAAATATTAAATAATATTAATATTAAATACCTATAAATAAATATCTACAAAATTGAAGTAATAAATATGGTCAATGCTTCACACACTCTACAACTTGCTTTATTTCGATATGTTAGTACTCTATATTGTATGTTCAGAAAAAACTAATAATGTGTATATGACAAGACATGTTCGGTGGTTTTTATTCCTCTTTAAAATGTGTTGAAATTATACAAACCCCATTTTGAAAATTAAATTTGAATTTCAAATTCATTGCGGACTCCTGTCTATTTATGAACATAAATACACTCAGGAGTAGTCAAGTCAAATTGAAGGCAAGTGATATATTTAATATATTAAAATGATATTTATATATATTATATTAAAATATATAATATTTATTATATAATGTAATAGAGTATTACAATATTATATAACATAAATTTAAGTATATTATACTGAAACATATAATATATAATTCTATTGATTTATAAACTATATTAACATATATATTATATTATATAATGTAATAATAGTAATATTATTAAAAAATATTATATAAAAAATGCAAGTTATATATAATATCAATTAGTTTAGTATATAAAAATATTATCACACACACACACACACACACACACACATATTTATATATATATATATATATATATATATATATATATATATATACTGGTAAGAGGGTTTATGTAAAGTGAAAGAGTGTAAATTGATAGTTAATCCTAGTTAATCAAAATCCATGACAATGTCAAAATAAGTTCATTTAAGGTAATTGTGGGTATAGATTGATTAGGATTTGAATCACCATACAATGCTTTAGTCTATGATGGTTTGCATTTTTTATGTAAAGAGATAGCCTCTTAGCATGGAATCACTTCATCAAAACTACAAATCCCTTGGTTTCGATTAGGGGCATCTATATTCACTGGATAAGGAACTCAACTGTGACCGATCACACTTTTTCTTGGTGATTTCAATAGATAAATTATTTTTGTCACAATGGGATAAAAAATTAAAAGTGACCAAGAAGAATTTCAGGTTTAGAAATTGGATAAAAAATTGAAGTAGACATATATGTTCTAAAGACACCATATATTTCATATATGCCTACTATGCCTAGTGATGATGAATTCTCAAGTATACCACCACCACTTGTTTCTCTTAAAGATACTATTAAATTTACATCTTCAAAAATTGTGGATGAAACTCCACTTAATATTATGAAAGAGCCTATTTTTAAATCATTACCATGGTTCCAAAGTTATATAATGATAATTTTACTTCTATTTCAATATTTTAGTGTTTTTAATTTTCATCATATGGTCTTGTAATAAATTATTGAACATTTTCTAACTCTTATGATCCTGTGGATGTGATCCAAAACCCATGGTAGGAGACCCATCAAGTGAAACTTATTAGGACTCATATCAGCCCTGAAATGTATATCTCAAGGACAAGCATTTGTTAGTAGAATGTATATGGCCATGGTGGAAATCACAATATACATTCTCATCATATCTATGTGGAATAAGTTTATTCATATCAACCTATACAGGTGTAGGGAGAGATATGAGTTGACACTCAACCACCTTCTTAATAAGAAGCACCAGAAGCTTTGTGAATCTAGTTTTTTTTGCATGATGCATTCTATACTACAGTTCATTGTGGTGTTGACATGTTCATTTTTTTATTGGTATCACATTTTGGTTCATTCAAATTAAATTTGTAAGATGGCTTGATCTTAAATTTTCTATTGGATAAGGCCAATGTAGTGGCCCCATACTTTAGCTTGTTTAATGCAAGAAGTTTTATTTCTCGGTCATGCTCAGAGTCACCCTTCATGTTTTTCATAAGTAAGAAATATCAGTGCCAAAAAGTTTGGTGGGAAGGGTTTAAATGAAACCTCTAATGAAAGAGGGTTGTGCAAAACATATTGTGAATCAAGCACATTAGATGCCTTTTAGGTGTTCTTTTCAATGAGAGAATTTTTTTCCTCCAATGCTTTAATCATTTGTAATGAGGATTGTGAAAAAGGCCCACCTTGGTTCAAAGTATTTATTGAATTTTAAATAAAATGGGATGATATTGTATTCTCACTTGATGTACACTCAATGTTTTGATGTGATTAATGGAACTGAAAGAGGAATGTCTTCTATATTAGTCTCTATCATATTTTTTGTTTGACCATGTCAAATGTATATTGTATTATAAGTGTTTAAATTAAATGATAGAGTTTTTTAAATTCAAAAAAGGTGACTCCCTATTATAGGTATTTACATTGCTGAATTTTATCTCAAAATTATTCCATGAGAGGGCTAAAAATTAAGGAGCCAAATCCTTATTATACAATTTAATCATATAAATTAGCAAATATAAATAAAATTATTTCATAAGAATAATTATAATAAATGATAATTATTTTCATATTTAAAAAATATGTTTATTATTTATTTTTATTTATGTTTAAATCTTTAAATGTTTTTACAAAATAATTTATGTTTATAAGTTTTTCTAGAGTGGTTAGTTTTTGCCTCCTCATAGACTAAATTTTTTTTGCACAGGATATTATTTTAATAAATTTATTATTCATATTTAAGTGGTGATAAATACAATAAATAAACTCATACTGATAAAAAAAAATTAAACACACTCACAATTCTATTGTAGATATTTTGACTATTTCCTACAAGTCTAAATCTCTATGAATCTAGATAAGGTTCTATCCTCCAACCATAAGAATAACAACAATCCCTTTGGCATTTACCAAAATGAACCATGCCAATTTTTGTATACAATTCCAACTCTAAATCAATTTTAATAATTTGATATTCATGTTCAAAATTGTTTATATATTTCACTTGAACTACAATTAGATGTTCAGAAACACATTTTATACTCAATATAATTTTGATTACTTCGTGTGCCCTTGATATTGAATTTAAAAACTACAAACCATTGTGGTATTTGTGTGGACAACAAATATTATCTATGAACCATTCTTCATCTCTTTTCTCTCAATCAATAGATCCATCAATGAATGGGATCTCTCTATACAAGGTGTGGCTAATATGAGCCACTGTGTCTTCAATACAATAAATAGTATCAAATAAAATATTGTATTATTAGTTTTCTCAAATAGTGTCAAATAAAATTATAATAATATTTTTTCACATGTATTAATCCTTAAATTCTATATTAAAAAAAAGTATGGTAAGTGAACACACTCCAGAGACACAAATTACAATATAAAATTAGAATATTATGAAGTCAAGACTATTCAAAGCCAAAATAATAACAATAAAAGTGTAAATTATTAATATGTCATTGACATGTTCAATGGAAAAATTACACATCCTATTTTCACTAAGTAAATATTTAAATTTTATGTTAATAAGAAAAGGTATGCTGAGTCGATACAGTTTGGATTCAAAAATTTGAAATTATCGAAAGAAATCAGTTATGGGAAAACCTTAAATTTTAAATTATTGAGAAAAAACACTAAATTAAGGCCAAATTATCCTTACTATCTAAAAATTTAAATTTGATTTTATGGCTTATATAAAATTAAAACTTAAATTTAAAAATATGATAAATCAAAAATTCATATTAATAATGTCTTTTTATATATATTAGAATAACGTGAACAAAGTCTATTATACATTTGTCACTGCAAATCCCCAAAAATTTGCCAACAAGGGCACGATATATAGTAAAAAAAAAAATTACTAGTCTTAGAACATTATTACAATATAAAATGTTCATTCTTATCCATAAAAAATGACAAACCATTATCCATCTCACTTTGCATCACCTTCATCTACAAAAATATCTGCCAAGAAACACATCTCATAATGACTTCAAATTTGAAGTTAGTAAGCAATCTAATTTTAAACTGGAAAACTTCCAAATTCCTTTGTTTCCAAATGAACCAAAGGATTTCAGTGGAAAAATAAACTCACCGTTAATAACTTAGAACAAAGATTCATTGGCACCAAAATAAATTTACCTTAATTTTAATTAGTTGAATAGAAAAATACGTAGGATTAGGTCAAATTGTAGCTCCAACTATACCATATTTAATTGAAATTTGATTATCATTTTTTTGTTGTATGATTTGTATAAGTTGAATAAAAAATTTATTTTGAAAAACCTTTTGACTTAGTATGTAAATAATTCATAGACTATTTATAGTATGTATAAAAACATGTAAATATAATCTCACTCATCATCATCACATTTTTAGTCATAATCCCCTTTATTAAATACCATATAAGACCAAATATTTGTTGACATTGAAACCTTTAATAGCATGTCAAGATTAATCACTCAAATATCATAGAATTAATCACTCACATTACTTGAAAACTATCGAAATAAATTGAATTAATAATGATAACCAAGTCACAGTAATGAATTTTAGTACAAATAAATTTTAGCTAATTGAATATATTCATGATTGATAGCTAGCACGTTGTAGGCCACTTAGTTGAAATATGTAAACTGAGTATATTTTTCAAGGAGTAAAGACCCTTAAGTAATGCCCATTAATTGAAAGCTACCAAAGTCACCTATTTTACCACCCATATGTTGTGTTATGTATCGTGTGCAACTCCAAATTTAATGCTTCATGATAAGTGATTTTTACATAAGCATTATACATATAATGAAGTTAGAAATGAATTCCATTTAGATCATCGAAGTGCTTTCAATTAAAATAAATAAACAAACTATCAAGTCAAAAAAAATTCTATACAATCTTATAGGATGCGCATTAAGCACAATTTAATAATTATAATATTTTTATGGCTATAATTTAATAAAATATTAGTCAAGTTAAATATTTTTCACTTGCAAATTTCACTTACTGATACCATCAGGTTAAAATTTACCTAATTTAAAAGGGAAAGTCACAAATGGATGAACAATTAAAATATACTAAAAAGTGAACTAGCATACATTAATGCCTACCAAACATTAATATTTGATATATTTGGTCATCAGATTAATTTACCTCAATCCCTAAATTGACATGTTTTCTAGAGATAATATTATATATTTTTGATAATATATATAAAATGATTTCTTATAATATAATGTATTTTATAGTATTAAATATATTGGAAATAATATATAATACTATTGACATATTTATAATAGTATTTCAATATATTAACGTAATATATAATATAAAATAGTTTATAGTACTAAGCATATTGAAATAATATAATATTATAATATTATACTTTGAGATAATATAATTCTTATATTTTTCATACAATATAATAATATAATAATCATATTTGTATATAATATTATTTTTGTACTATTAACAATATATATGTATTGAAATATATTATACTGAGATATATAATATATGATTGTGATATATAAGATATATTAACATATATATTATATGATATAATAATATTTATTAATATTAAAATATATTTTATAAGATATATAATATATATAATATTATATAATTAATGTTTAATATATAAAAATATTATGATATAAATTATACAATATTTATGTAATAACTAATATTATATGTGTGTGTATTGGTAAGAGGGGTTATGTGAAGCAAAAGAGTGTAAATTGAAAGTTAAACCTAGTTACTCCAAACCCATTACAATGTCAAAATAAGTTCATCTAAAGTAATTGAGGGTGCAAACTTATTGGGATCTAAATCACCATGCAATGCTTTAGTCTATAATGGCTTGCATTCTTCATGTGAATAGATAACCTTTTAGCACAATCTTTATGTTAAAACTATAAATCCCTTGGTTTTGATTATGGGCATCTGTATTCATTAGATAAAGAGCTCAATTATGGGTGATCATGTTTTGTCTTGGTGATTACAATGGATAAATTGCTTTTGTTACAATGGTGCTAAAAAAATTAGAAGTGACCAAGAGGAATTTTGGGTTTAGAAATATGATAAAAATTTGAAGTGGACATATATGTTCAAAAGACACCATATATTCCATGTATGCCTACTACTATACCACCACCACTTGTTTCTCATAAAGATACTATTAATGTTACATATTAAAAAAATTTGGATGAAACTCCACTTATTATGCTAAAGGTTATTATTTATAAATCATTACCATTGGTTCCAAAGTTCCATGATGATAAGTTTACTTCTATTTTCATATTTGAACTTCTATAATTTTCATTATATTATCATGTAGTGGATTATTGACCATTTTTTAATTCTGATGATTCCCTAGATGTGATCCAAAGCCCATGGTAGGAGACCGATCAAGTGTAACTTGTTGGGACTCATAATTCCTGAAGCTTATATCTCAAATAAAAGCATATATTGGTAGAATGCCTATGACCCTAATAAAAATCATAATATGCATTCTCATCATATATCCGTGGAAGAGGTTTACTCATCAACCTCTAACAGGTGTAGGGAGAGATATGAGTTGGCACTCATCCAACTTCACAATAAGAAACATCAAAGGCTTTGTCAATCTAGTAATATTTTTGAATGGTGCATTATATAATATAGCTCATTTTGGCACCAATATGTTCACTATTTGATTGGTATCACATTTTGGTTCATTCAGATTAAATTTGTAAGATGAAAATTGATCTTAACTTTTATATTGGATGAAGATAATGTAGTGGCCCCAAACATTAAATTTGTTAATGTAAAGAGTTTTATTTCTCGGTCATACTCAGGGTCATCCTTGTTTCTCATAAGTAGGAAATCTCAGTGCCACAAAGTGTGGTGGTAAGGGATGAAATGATGCTTCTAATGCAAGAGGGTTACGTAAGACATATTATGAATCAAGCACATAATTTGGATGCCTTTTAGGTGTTCTTCTCAATGAGATAATTTTTTTCTCCAATGATTTAATAATTTATAATGAGGATTGTGAAAAATCCCCACCTTGGTTCCTTTACCTTGATTTAAAAGATTTTGTCTCAAATACAAATCTATATCTAAAGGCATCTATAAAAGGAAAGTCTACATATATATGGAAATCTATTTATAGACATACTATAAATAGAAAGTGTTCTTGTGATAGCTAGGAATGATCTTGGTCATCATAGAATGGACAAATTAGTCATTAGAATGCCTCAGAAATGCTTTCCAAACAAGTCCATAGCTGAAAATGGAATTGATCATCTTGGGATGTACCATTTAATCATAAAAATATGATTGAAAATCTTCCCAAATAAGTTTATTGTTATTTTATTGAAATGAAATTCCCCAAATTATACAAATTTACATGTAGATACAATCTATAAATGGAAAGTCTATATATATAAATACTATATATAGTAAGTGTTCCAAGGTAGCTGAAAAATGGCGTTGATCATCTTGGGATGTACCAATTAATTATCAAAATTACCTTGAAAGAATTCCTAAGAGATATAATTAAATATTTTTTTTCATCTATAATTTCTATAATCTCAATAAATGAAGTTTTTCTGATTCTTATATTGAATATTTTTTAAGAGGAGTAAAGTTGCTTGGCTTACTTTCTTGTTTAAATTTAATTGATTTTACATGGATGTGATTTGGCCATGTATTTTAGACCCCATTATTTGGATTTGAAGTTAAACTACTTATTTTTTGGCCAAAATGTTTAACCCTGAATCTTCATTGGGATATCACACCTTGTTGTCATAAATGAAAAGTTAATGCTTATAAATTGGTATGGTGTAGACTAATTATGCCCTCACATAGCCATAATTTAGGTAAGTACACAAAATCCTTTTCTAAAAGGTTTTTGAGTTACTAGGTAATATTTTGTGTCACTTATTTTAATTAACATTTTGGAGTCGAATTTGTCTCCAAATATTAGTTTGTAAATTCCAAAAAGATGACTCACTTTCACAGGTATTTGAATTGGTGAATTAAATTATTTCAAAGGTATTCTATGGAGGATAAAACTTAAGGATTCAAATCCCTATTATAAAATTTAATCATGTAAATTAACAAATATAAATAAACTCTTTTAATAAGAATAATTATAATAAAAGATAAAAAATTGTAAATATTTTTATATTTAAAAACCATGTTTATTATTTACTTTTATTTATGTTTAAAATATTTAAATATTTTTAGTAAATTCTGAATATTAAAATGTTTATGTTTAAATATATAAATATGTATTTTTTAAATAATTTTATATATAACTATTTATGTAAACTTTTAAATTATTATATAATTAAAAATTTTCGTGCACTTCAAAATAAGGTAAAAGTTTATATTTTTTCTCTTGCCATTATTTTCTCTTTCATTTTTTTCTCTCCATTTAGAAGGCTAGAAAAATTATTTTATGGATTGTTAGGTTTACTATGGTGTTAGTGGTGGAAGTATTGACACCATTTTTTACTAACTGTATCTTAAATGTGTGATTTTTTTGCTTGACATGGACCTTTTATTTATTATTTACTGCTTTAATTTATGAAATCACTGAGATTCAGATAGACCTAATTTTTTTAATAAAATGATAGAGATTAGGATTGTTTAGTGCTTAATTGTATCTAATAGAGACCTATATGGTGAATGTGAGGTGAAAGCAAACATTTTTTTATTAACTATAAGAAAATAATCATAGTAAATAAGTGTTGTGATGTGAGAGGGATTCAATGGTTTCACCCTATCTCTATCTTCTCACATCGCTCATATGTTGTATGTATTCAATATACTATGAATTTTTCCCCTTTTAGACTAAGTTGAAAAGTCATTTTTTGGCCTGTTCCAACTTATGATTATTTAGGCTAGCAAAATTCTTCCCTCATGCCACCTCATAAAATTTAATGAATGAATGATTAAATAACACCTAGCATCAGGATTAGTCTCTTGTGACATGGATTTTTAGCATTTTAAATTAGTCATATCATACATATGAGAGGGGTTTTTGATTTTGTATAATAAGAGTGACCCCTTTTTAGAGATATATGTCACTCATCTAATGTTTATGAAAATCACCCCTGACCCCTATGTTTTCCATGTGATCAGACCCTTTATTAGCTTCCTTGTACACATTGGAAATAGTGAATCCTTTGCATTTGAGAAGAAGAGTCTAAAATTAATGAATCCTTAAATAACACCTAGCATAGGGATTTGTCCCTCATGGCATGGATTTTGTGAATTATAAATTATTCATATCACATATGTGAGAGGGTTTTTTCATTTTGTATAATAAGAGTGACCCCTTTTAGAAGATCCACGTCACTCATCTAATGTTTATTTGAATTACCCCTGATCCCTATGTTCAACATATGAGTAGTCCCTTTATTTCCTTCCATGTGCATGTGAGAGATTGTGAATCCTTTGAATGTGAGGAGATAGTGAATCCTTTTAATGTGAGGATTGTTTTTCCCTCATGGAATGGATTTTGATAATTTTAAATTAGTCATATCAAACTATTCATCTCTCCCTCAACAAAACCTTTGAAATTGTGCAATTCCATTTTAACCTATGTAGAATTGGCAATTTACCTATGGGTTAGAAGAATAATTTAGAGGTAGAGTTTGTGGATGAACTCATGAGAGATGACATATCTAGGGTTGTGTTTAAAGCCATTGGATGGATATAATTCTTGTAGAATTTCTAAGGTTTGATGAAATCCTTATCAAGTATTTTCTCCTCCATTTGAAAGAGAATTCCACCATAGTGAAGGGTATTCAACTTATAGTCAATAGTCAAGTGATTAGTGAAATATAAATCATTATAGATGAAGGAGATATGATATCATGAAGGTATTTCTTCAATGATATCATCAATATTTTTCATGAAGATGGGGAACCATTAGTAGAGTGTATTTAGGATCACATTGGGAAGGCTAAGGGCATAAATAGAGAAACCCTACTGGAGCCATAGAAATATATAGGCTACTGGATAGTAAAATACTTGACCTACAATGGGAAATGTAGTGTGTTTGGTTTTAATACCATGAAAATACTAATTCATTTGAGGCATGGTTTGCACAAACCCCAACATAGAATCAATTTACCATCATATTTGGTAGGAGCTATTTATATTATGGATATGAAATATATCAACAATTTGGCTTCCATCTGCCACCATGGTCTGATATACTTAATTATTCACCACCATTGCCTCAAGAAGGAGAATGGATAAATGACATGGATAATTTTTTTTAAAACCATAGGTAAAAACTAGATGTGGACTGTCAATGGATCACTTCAATAAGCCTCCACTTCTAGCCCTATGGCTAAAAAGAAGGATTCTCATTCTAATATAGTCACTCTACAATAAACAAGGAGTAGAAGATAAACCTCAATGGTTTTTACACATAGTATTGAAGTTCCCCTTATTGTGGTTGAGTAGCCACAACCTAAAATGAACTCTAATGATTACTATATCTATTTTTTTTATTTAGGAAGTCATGTTTATCATTATGCACTTCAATTTTTATTATTTCCACTATTGTGAGGATCACTAAATTATTGTGATCATACCTTTTAGGCTCCTCAAAGTTATTTAAATATTGAAATGTAGGAACAACCAGACCTTCACCCTTATTTAAATTATCATCAACAATGTACAAGCATTTTTATTTAGCCAAAAGTGACCTCGTGCTTGCATCAATAAATTTTGTGTCAATCATATCATATGAAAGACTATTTTATAGAGATATATCCTCATGTTTTAGATTCATTAGTTATTCATCCCATCATGTATAACCTATCTCAACCTTGTTTTCTTTTACCTAGGCTATCTTTAATGATTGGAAGATAACTGAACTGCTATAATTTGAAAACTAATCTCTCAGAAGCATATTTATAAATGTAATAACAACAACATATAATGGATTTATTTTAAATGCATATAATGCATCCTCCTCATTTGATTTTTTTAAATTATTCCATTTCATATTTAGGTTGATCACAAAAAATTTCCAAATTTTCTTATTGTATTGATAACTCATTTCAACTTGAATTTTCACCCATGAACTTGCCTAAAACAACTAATACAACTTTATCATCAGAATCATCATCATCATCACTACATTCTTTGACTAGTGATTATATACTAAATGGAACATTCATAGATAGCATGGATGCTTCAAGACTCATCTCATTTCCACACTCATAGATCCCAAATTTTGATCATAAAAGAGTAGTCCCATAAATCATCCCTTGCATTGCTTGTTATAAATATATTGCAACAAATGAAACTTGATTAGAAATAACAATAAAAAGATGCTTGATCATTAACAAAAGGTAAAACAACCTACTAATTAAATTCTTAATTAATATAATATAATGTGTTAAGTCTAATATCATTGTCTTAATTCATCACAAAGGGGTTTGAATAAGTATAATCATGAGGCAATGTTTGATTAGGAGGCACAAATTGATTCATAGGATTATTTATAGGCATGAAAAATAAAGGATTTTGGGGAAAAATACTTGAATATCCTAACAAATGCCACATGTCAACACCATATCCATGTGACATTGATTTTTCTTTAGTAATGAAGGTTGCTTGATATGTCAATGTTAGAGATGTGAGGGATAATGGATTCTTTAAGATAAGTTTAACAGTTAGTGGGTCCAATGTTATTTAATAAATATCAAAGGAAACCACTTACATTTATATTAATGGGTCTTTCAATGTCATGTATAACTGATGAAAGTGGTTTTTTAACATGCTCAAGGACTCAGTACGATTTCTATGAGAGATATAATTTTTTTGATATAGGGTATCAAGATCAGTGGGCATGTTAAAATGATTAATATATGGGTTTTTAAAGGTATCCCATGATGTAATAAATCCATCTAGAAAGTCCATGTACCAACTACAAGCAACCTCATCCAGAGAAACATATGACAATCAACATATTCATGTAAGATTTGGGCTTGGATAATGGCATCTTTAAATTATTAAATGTGTTCTTCAGTCATTCAAATCCCACCATGTGTGTATTTTGATAAATATTTATTAGGATCCTTAGGTAAGTCATGGGAAACCATTCAAATATTCAAAAGGTGGCCATGCCCATTATTAAAGTAAAAGGCAGTGGGCAAGTATGAAATTTCATTTTTCTAGTCTTAATATGTGGAAAGTCTCATTTTTGGCAATGCCTTTAAAGTGGTAAAGTTTAATATTTTTAGTTAAAATTTATATCTAGCCCTCCTTTTAGTGCCAATCTATTGATGTGAATTTTGACACATAACAAGGTGTGGAAATCATAAAGGATGGCCACAAGATCAAGCAAATGATAAATTTAAAAATATTTTTGATCATGCCCTCCTTATAGCCTTAGAATGTTTTTCCATTCTACATTGAGTTGAAAAGTCATTTTTTGGCCTTTTCCAAGTTATTATTATTTGGGGTGGTGAAATTTTCACTCATGATGCCTCATAAAATTTAATGAATATATGACTGAATAACACCTAGCATCGAGATTAGTCCCTTGTGGTTTGAATTTTAATCATTTCAAATTATTTATATCGCATGTGTAAGAGGTTTTTTGATTTTTTATAATAAGTGTGACCCCTTTTTGGAGAACTACATCACTCATCCAATGTTTGTGAGAATTACGCCTGGACCTTATGTTTGTCATGTGATCAAAACCTTTATTTCCTTCCCTGTACATGTGGGAAATAGTGAATATGTGAGGAGGATAGTCTGAAATTGGTGAATCCTTAAATAAAACCTAGTGTTGGGATTTGTCCCTTGTGGCATGGATTTTAATAATTATAAATTAGTATTATGACACATGTGAGAAGGATTTTTAATTTTGTATAATAAGAGTGACCCATTTTTGGAGATCCACATCACTCATCTAATGTTTATGTGAATCACCCTTGACCCCCTATGTTTGCCATATGATCAGTCCCTTTATTTCCTTCCCTATACATGTGGGAGATAATGAATCCTTTGAATGTGAGGAGGATTTATTCCTCATATCATAAATTTTGATAATTTTAAATTATTCATATCACATTGTTCATCTCTTCCTCATCAAAACCTTCAAACTTTGCAATTCCATTATAACTTGTGTAGAATTGGGAATTTACCTATGGAGCATAAGAAGAAGTTAGACCCAGAGTCAGTAGACAAACTCATGAGATATGATAGAGATAGGGTTGTGTTTGAAGCCATTGGATGGCTATAATTTTTGAATAATTTACAAGTGTTTGATGAAGCCCTTTTCAAGGATTTTCTCCTCCATTTGAAAGATAATTTCACCATAGTGAAGTTTATTCAACTTGCAATCAATAGTCAGGTGATTAGTGAAATATCAGTCATTATAGATGAAGGAGATAGGATATTAGGAAGGTATTAATTCAATGATCTCATCAATATTTTTTAAGAAGGGGAACCTCTATTAGAGTGTGTTTAGGATCACACCAAGAAGGCCAAGGCATAAATAGAGAAACCCTGATAGAGCCATGGAAATCTACAACCCATTGGATAATTAAGTACTTGAGCTATGATGGGAAATGCAGTGTGTTAGGATGTACTACCATGAAAATAGTAATTCATTTGATGCAATGTATACACAAACCCTAATATATAATCAATTTACCATCATATTTGGTAGGAGTTATTCATATTATGGCTATGAAATATTTTAGTAGTTCGGCCTCCATCCACTACCATGGTCTAATACACTTAATTATTCAACACCATTTCCTCAAGAAGGAGAATTGAGAAGTGACATGGACTATTTCTTGAAAACCAAAATTAAAAGGTAGGTTTGGACTATCAAAGGATCATTTCAAGAAGATTTCACTTCTAACCCTAGGGATTAAAAAAGGTCTTCTCCTTATAATACAATCAATCTAGAATCAACAAGGAGTAGAAGATCAACATAAATGGTTTCTACACATATCTCTGAAGTTCCTCTTACTATGATTTAACAGACCACAAACCAAAATAATATTAAATCCTAGAGCTTCTCACATCGGCTATGAACTTTCTCTAAAGCATGTAGGGTGTCAACAACCCATCACTATCATAGATGAAGATCCTGCATCAAAATAGGTCCAACTATAATTTGTATAGAGGTAATACATGAGGAACAGAGGAAACCCACAAAATGAATGCACTCCTCCACTTCATCCTAATAGGAAAAGATGGAAGATGATTCTTGTAGGTGTTGATGATGAAATGGATGCTACAAAAGTGTTTGATAGTCTACATAGAGAGCTTCCTTCTAATCTTGTACCTGATAGAGAAGAGGAAAAAAATCCTCTCCAATAAAAGGCTTTTGATGAAGCTACTCCACTATTCACTTCAACCCATCCAAATTCTCAATCACATCCACACATTGACAAAGGTAAAGCTCCTATGATCAATGAGGAAGCAAAACCATCCATTTTACCTGAGGAGGAAATATTACAACATGCTCTTACCATGTCAAAACTGGAAGCTAAAATCAAGTAACAATAAAAATACATTGCTTTTTTGGTATATTTAGTATAAAGGATACTGTTAACTCATTCTTATTCAAAAGTATAGAAAGTTTTAAGAACTCCTTGGCAAATAATGATGAAATACCAATACTTAAAAGTAAATTAAATGAATATGAGGATGAGATTGTAATGCTATGGAGTTACATGAAAGAGATAGAAGAATAAAAATGTCACTTAGGAGACATCTCATTAGGTCTAATAGCAACAAATATCCTTACTGAGAGTAATAGCTACAGTGTCTCAAACAATCCCTACTAGATTCATAGTAGACCAAGCCTATCAAACCCTTATGTCTTATTATAATGTCAATATTCATTGGGATCAAACCTATTTAAATTTTAGGAAACTAAAATAACAAAATAAAATGCTCAAAAAATAGAATCAAAAATTTCAAGAAAATGTCACATAGGTGCAACAACAAACTGAGCCAGTTAAATAGACCCTCCAATTCACCTGTTAGTTGGGAGTGAAGATTTTAGCCTATATAAGCCCTTCTCCTTATTAAAATTTATTTTTACATGAGAAATTATGTAGATGGTAACTCCTTAGGATATATTGTGGATTGCCTCATCAAATTAATACTCCTAAAGAATTTTTTTAAGTACACAATAGCGGCACCCTAGACAATCAACATTTATTGTGTGATTTTTATCTTTGTGGTATTATCATGGGGAATACCAACGGATTTTTGGTAAATATTTTAGTTGGATAACTTCATTTGATATCCATATTTTTGAATTATAGACATAAAATTGTATAGGATGAGATAACTAATGATTATTTGAATACATCAAAATAAGTAGGCCTATGCATCAGACCTCAATTTCACAGTGCCAAAGAGACTCTTAACTAGTTTAGGAGATATCCCTTTGAAAGGCCAAAGGTTCATGATCATTACCATCATGCCATTCATGATAATCATGACTTTTAATTTGTTCACTCATAATCACTTTGAAGAATTAGTTACATCAACCAATCATAGATGGATCCCATTGTCTATTTTATTGAAAATAAGGGAGGTCATCTCCCCTAAAAACATCAGATGGACTCTCCAAATGGCTGAGGCTATCATTAGAATTATCACCAATGCACTCAATGTAGGATTACATAATTTTTGGGGTGAAATGATATTTTTTCCATCTTTCTTACTTAGTCTTATGTCTCCTTAGAAGAATACAACACCATAGAGCCCTAAACCATATGAATAGTGGCTCTAATTTATTAGGACATATATGGATTTTACAAACCCATATGAAGTGGTGTTATAACAACTCTATTATATCCATGATCTCAATCAAATGCTTGGAGCAGAGGATCCATAACAATGAGGAGAAAAGAATATAGTTTGCAATTGGACTTGCAAAAGGTAAATTGTGGTGAAAATGATGAGTCCAAAATATAACTCATTATATCCACATATTATCTCCATCCTATTAGCTAATATACCATTTGTATTGAGTGTTGCATGAATATCTAGGACTTATAACTAGTCTAAGGTAAAAGATAGGTACTTTTATGTCACTTAGTTTATGTTAGTCTCAATCATTATTCTTGACAATTTTTATTAACCATTTGCATGTTTTAGTCCTTTATTTTTGTATATATAGGTATTATAATATGATTTAATAGTGATAGTAGAGTTTTTTCAAGATTCTATGGGTTTAAAGGAAGATTCTAATTGAAAATATAGAATTTTTAAAGAGCTATAAACTTCCACAGGTGAGTTATGGACTTCATTATGTGAGATATGGACTTCATCAGGTGAGCTAAGGACCTCATTAGATGAGCTATATAATTTGATAGGATTGCTACAAACTTTGATAGGCTTGTTATAGAGATCATGCCCTAGGTGAATTTGATTGGTGTGGATTCCCCTTACTCATGGCTTCTTATTCAAGGGAACTCACTAATTTAGATGTATGGTTACTCATAATTATAATCCACCATATGTTTATATTATAAATATGGGCAGAGATTTCAACATTTTATGTAATTTAGTGATTCCATGTGAATTTTACCTATTATGGAAAGCACACAAAAAACCTCATTATGTACAAAATGATGCAATTAAAGACATACCTTATTCAACTCTCTCTTGATGATCTTGTGAGGTATGCAATTTTGATGGGTTTCACATTGAATTTTGGAATTATGACACCATAACACCTAGATTAGATCTATAGGAGACATTATACACAATTATCAATGTATTGATAACTACATTATTTGATTGAAACACCCATTTACTCATTCAATCTATTATACACCTTAATAAGGCTGGGCAAGTTCAAATTTGAGGTATATACTAGGATATTCCTTCAAGGGCCTTGTAATACCTTCTTGGGTAACTTGAAGGTATATTCTAGGAGATATCTTGAAGGATAATTATAATCTTGTACATGTTTTAAAGGTATATCCTAGGAGATACCTTGAAGTTATTATAATGTCCTTAAATTTATAATCTAGTAGTGCCTTCAAGGTGAAGTAAACTTCCACTTATGTGCATGTTTAAGGTATCTCCTAAGATATACATTCAATGTTACCTTAAATGTATTAATGCCCTTCGAAGTATCTCCTAAGAGATTATTCAAGGGAATTTTAATTCATTAAAGATATGACAATTCCATTGAGTGTAATTCTTGTTCCATACAAAATGATGCAATCAAAGATCTACCTTATTCAACTCTTCGTTGATGATCTTATGAGGTATGCAATTTCTAATGGGTTTCACATTGAATCTTGAAATTAAGAAACCTTGACACCTCGATAATATCTATAGAAGACCTTATACACAAAAATAAATGTATTGATAACTAACTTATTTTATTGAAACACCTATTTACTCATTGAATCCTTTATACACCACAATAAGTTTGGGAAATTTCAACCTTGAGGTATCTACTAGGATATTCCTTCAAGGGCCTTATAATATATTCATGGGTAACTTAAAGGTATGTCCTAAGGGATACCTTGAATATATTAAAATGACCTTCAAGGTGAAGTAAAATTCCACTCATGTGCATGTTTAAGGTATCAAATAGGAGATAGCCTCAATGTCCCCTTCAATGTATGACAATGCCCTTTGATGTATCTCTTAGGAGATTCCTTTAAGAGCCTTGTAATTCCTTAAAGGTATGAAAATTCCTTTTATTTTAATTATTTTAAAGGTAATTATTCAGATATAAAATTATTAAAATAACCTTGTTCCATACAAAATTATGCTTTGGTGATCTACCTTATTCAACTCTCTTAGATGATCTTATGAGGTTTTTCATCAAGTTGATCTTATGTATTTAGTCTTTGGAGTTTTCATTCACAAGTTCTATTTAGAATTTCCTTGTCCCTCCTAGAAAATTTGGTACTTTGGAATTTACTTTGAGGATTTTGCCATTCACTATTTTCTCTTTGACATTTTGGAGTTTGCCTTGCAAAAAATAGTTTTGGAACTTGCTCATTGAAACTATTATATAATAATTTGATCTTCAAGATTTTTGTATTTGACAAAAGTGCATGGTTTTTCTTGTTTAAACCTTTGTATGGCCTTTCTATGTGAATAAATTTTATCTTTGGAATTTATTTTAGGGATTTAGATTTAGAATATCTAATTTTCAAAAATTTGTTAGTTCCATACTAATGTAAAACCCAAATCGTGACTATTGAAAGCCTATTCAACAAGTAGAAGAAAAATTAAAAAAATTATTAAAATACATAGACAAATTTTCCTACCAAATACAATTGTCAAACCTATAATTACACAAGTAAAGTAATTTTATAAATTTTGGGCATTAATGGTGTAAAAATTGGAACTGAATGCTAAAAGCTATAGACATAGCATGCCTACGAAATAAAGTGTCAAATATTGAATTGCATAAGTAAAGAAAGTTTATAAACCAACAACATGTCCATTGATCATAAACAAACTTTGAGATTAAATGCCTCCTTGTAAACAAGCCCTAGTACCCTCCATGTTAATCGTAAAGGCATATCTAGTGAAGCTGGGCTATCAAAATCTAAGAAATTGAGTTTGAGAAGACCAATCAATTATCAATGGCCTTTGGAAACTTTCAATTTGGAAAATTTTATATCAAAAAATTTTGCTTCAAAAACTTTTACATCAAAAATATTCTTTGTATAAGGTTTCTCATCAACAAATTTGTATTAGGAGCTTCCCTTTCGAAAATTTTTATTTTGGAAAGTTTCATTTCGATAAGTTTCATGTTAGGAGATTTATATCGATAGATTTTATTGTGGAAGGTTTCTCAATGGTGAGTTTAATATTAGAGGAATTATTTTAGAAAGTTTGGTTTATGGAAGCTTTACTTTAGCAACTTCTTTTTGGTAATTTTTTGGTGGCAATGAATTACTTCCATAGATATTTAAAATGACAACTTTTTTCACAATATTAGCTTTTGGGAGATTTTTTATTAGGAAATTTTGATTGGAAAACATTCTCTTTGGGTTAGATATTTGGAGGCTTTTATGTTAGTAATTTCAACATCAAAAACCTTCCATTAGAATCTTTAATTTTTTGATACTTCCCATTGAAAGGATTCCTTTCAACAAATTTTATTTTATAAACTTTGAGAGAAAATCCTTTCGAAAGGCATTCTAAGATTCATAGTCTTTAGGCTATTACTAAGTCTTTCCACCATCCTTATTTTCAATCAATAACTCCATTAAGTACACTGATACCATGATTGATTCCACTATTTTCAATTATCAATATGATAATTATTTAGATCTATGCGATGTCATTGATGCAGTTGATGCCCACTCCCATGAGGAGAACTTAACACTAGTACAATGGTAATTGGTTTCAAACCTACTTCCTTTCAAGTGAAAAGGGATACACTTCATGATGGCTGGGCTTGAAGTGATGCTATGCATATACCTACTACAAGATCTCTTATTCACTGGAAAGGTGATAAGAGATGCCTTCTTGCACCATTTGAATCATAATACCATTGTGGCCTACATCTCAAGAGATGCACTCTAGAGGTACTTATGTTTATCAATTGCATATGCTAATTATGATTTGTACAGAGTGGTAAGATTGAAGTAGAATAATTCAATCATCAAAACACTAAGAAAGTGTATTATCACTGATGAAATTATCATCCCAAAGGATAACAACATCATACATATCACTAAGTTTCCCAAGTATCCATTTTCTTCACCTAGAATAAGTTTCACTTTTGGACATGTTGATGACCTTGGACTTAACTTTTACCTTAGGTAAATAATTAGCATCAAGATATGACAATTGGTTTTACACAAGGATAAGTGACCTATATGTTTCCACTTTAATATGATGTCATATCTCCTAGATTTGGTAATGGGAAATCTATACATGCACTATAGATCACCCTAGAACCTAGTTTTAGATTGCATAAAAAAATACATTTGTGATTATTATTCACTCCTATATATATAAATATATATATATATATATATATATATATATATATATATATATATATACATACATGTTTACCTAAAACATCACATGTATTGTAAAGGATGTATGTCCCCATATATGGTAGGCCATTCATGAAGCCCCATTGCCTAGTGTATCCAAAGCCATTGCAAATACATTGGCAACATGGGGTGACTACTAGCTATATTTAGATTATACAGTGATTATGGTCACTAATAATAGGGTCAACCCCTTACATCTTCCAAAGTATGTTCTTGATAAGTTGGAAGATTAGGAAATAACATTTTAGCTATGGTGGAGTGTAGATGAAGGTTTGATAAAGAAGAGGAAGAGTACATTCTATGGTTCTCACATAATAATAGGTTGAATGTCTTAAATAATTAGAAGACACTTTAGATAAGTGGGGAAGATGAGGGGGTGATATTCCTTGACCACCTTTCCTCACAAGTATTAGGATCTGTGTGTCATAATTAAAAATCCAATCAAGGGCATCAATATTCTATATTAGCATGAACCTTATGATCATGACTTTCTGTTCATGAATGCTAAAGATGATGACCAAGACATGGAAAGGGTATGAATGGTAGGATTGGGTGAATAAAATTTAAAGGTCATTAAAGAAGATCTATCAATCTAAATTATAGATTCATAGCTCAAGTTACCACCTCTAGTTATATGGGTTACTTTAGATTTTTGACATAGTAGGCCTCCACTTCCATCATAAGAATAAGGGTAGCCTTCTCAAGAAGCTCCCTCAGCATTGAAATCCATCAAAAGGGAGCCCAATTTGGTTGGATCTAAGTTTGGAGGATATCAAAGGGATCTAATTTACCTTGAATATTCAGATTTAGAGGTCCTTACTCACTTGACTACTACACCCATACAATAATCTATAAGTGTGGAGGTATCAACTATCCCAACTCGAGAGGCCTCCCCTATGACTGAAAAGGACATAATTTATTATGAACATAGGAATATGATAAGAGAAGATTAGTATTATTTTAACAGAGGAAATCAAATCCAAAAACAAACACACTAATGAACTAACACTTTAAGCCTAGATCTTAGGGGGAGTTTAGTGAGGAAAAACCATTGATAAATTACAACTAAAAAGAATGAAATCAAAATTTATCACCTTCCTTGAATTCTCTAAAGGATCCATTTATTGGCTTTCTAAACTTGTGCTTTAAATTTCTTTGTAAATAGAGCTTTAGCTATTCTCCATCTCCTCTTAGCATCATTGGCTTTGTGGAATTGGCTTGTGACATTGTCTTGTATATTCTTGCAACAATTTGGCATAATAACACTATATCAAATGGATTTTTAAATCATTTAGTCATTATATATTTACACCAAGATAACTTAAAATTATGAGTGTGAAGCCTTCTATTTAGATATCTTCCCATTTGATCAGAATGAACGCGAATCATCCATCTCAAGATGAATATGTATGGCTAAGAATCCATTCAATTTTGGAGGCTAAAATAAATAAATGCCCCCACAAATATTTGGGATAGAGAGGCATTAAAGAGGCATGAGAGGGCTTAATTATATATTTGTTACACTTATGGATTGTGGATGCCACCCCATAGATGATGCCATTAAGTGATCCAATTATTCACAATCAAATTCCGATAAATAAATATTCAATAATTTACATGGAATTCTTACTTAGGCTCATAATTTGGTTTAATATTTTGAAGTAATATTTAAACATTTTTAGTGAAATTCTTTAGAAATTGGTGCATAAATTAATCAAACTAATCCAAATGTCATATTATTGGGTCAAAATTTTATTGGAGAGGAATTAGAATGTAATGTTAGATGTGTTAGAACCATTATCCCATTTAAGATGTTGTCAACACAAAATAAAAAAGGCATGTGTCTCATGCAATAAAATTGGTAGAAAAGAACAATCTAGAGCAGTTAGGTGTGAAATCATCATTTTGATTCAAAATGATCTGATCAAAGTTAGGTATCACATAAAATGCATTGCCTCATTTAGGGATACATTGGCCAAAATCAACACTTTTATATGACAATTTTGAACCATTTAGCATGTTTTAGTGTTTTTACGCCAAATTTTGATATTTGATAGAAATTGGTCTGAAGCTTGGTTGGAGGTCATTGGTGGCTATTTTTAGGTGTCTATAGTCTGACCCCTATTTGGGAAGATGTTACAAGCTATAATCACAATAACGTCTTCTCAAAGACTTAGAAATTACTTGTATACCGAAATGAAGATGATGATTTAAGAAAAATCTGCAAATGTATTTGAAAAGCCTAGGATGATACTCCTTCGAGGGAGTGGTTGGCATAGGGATGTTAGAAAATGGTCCCTCAAAAATAAATAAGTGAGATGATGGGACCAAACATATGAAGATGATGGGGTGAGAACATAATGATTTTGAAAAGGTAGTCAAAATCACTGAGAATGCAAGTGGAATGGTATACAAAGGTTTACCCAAAGGTAGTTATAAGCATTTTACCTTGATAGTGATAACATGGTATGATAACACAATGATTTTCCCAAAGGTGGTTATAATCATTGAGAAGATGGAGTTTCCCTAGTAAGGACAAACAAACAAGATTAAAACATACCCCTATTTGGGCAAAAGAAAGTAAATTTGGTGACAACACAATGATTTGCCCAAAAGTGGCTATAATCATTGAGAAATACTGGTGGGATGGTGTAAAATGATTTGACCATAGGTGGTTATAATCATTGGACCCCGATTATGGAAAACATGATTGATTGGTTGATGATCGAAGACATGATGAGATAACTTGATACATAGTCTAAACATGAATTAGGACAACTTGTTAGTAGGGAGAATCTCATCTAAGTTAAAAAAGGTTGAATTCATTCATTTTTTAATTTCTCTAGTTGGGATATGATTGAGATTGGATGATGTTAATGCCTAGGATATTTTGATGCTGCCATTACTGAGTAGATTTCTTGAAGCTAATTTTTGTTGTAGCACTTGATGGTAGGCATCATGATAGAACACAATGAGGATTGAGATGAAATATGCATAAGGACTAACTCTCTTGATCCAATAAACAATTGAAAATAACATACCAATGATAAAAACCATGATGACAATGTTGATATATGAATATGGATTGATTCAAGTATAAATGTACAAGGAATCACCCAATGAACACTCATAGACCAAATCAAGGCATCAGTGCTAAAATCAAACAAATAAGCACACAAACAACAAAAAAACAAATAGGTAAAGAAGGAAATAAATAAATAAATAACAATTAATCCTAATGTTAGTGCAAACAACATTACTTAAACCATGAGATGAACATTGCCCCTAGAAAATCGCTGACAACTTAGTAAACAAACATGATGGGGGAAATATAAGAAAATAAAGGGGGTGACCAATCTATCTCCTTATACACTAGGAAAGTGGATGTTGGCTACATAATTTTATGGAAATAATATCCAATAAAAACTTTAGGCCAAATGTAGTTCTCTTAGGAAATGGGAAGAAAACGATAACTAATGAAAAACAAACATGATGGAAGTGATAGAAGAATAGGAATGGTCTTGAAAAAAGGCAAGTGCATGGGAGAAAGGGCCATAAAGGATGGGGAAACTAAGTGATAAGTTATTTTATTGTGACTTAGTGAGGGTTTTTAGAATCTATAAGGCAAATAAGTGGTCAATGTTTTTTGTTTTCTCTAATTATTTTCAAATGTTTTTGAAATTTTTGGAGTATCTTAAGTTGATCAAGAATGATGAGATACTAAATGGTCCAAAGCTTGTAAACTGGTGAGACCATTCCTTAGGCTGCTCATAAAATTGTGAAAATGTTTCTTAGGTTTCTTAGGTGATTGATCTAACCTTAATAGGTATCGAGCACTGCTTACATAGTCTCAAGATGAGGCCTCAAGTCACTGTAGTTTCATTTTATAATGAAGGAATCTGATGAGTGTAGCAGCCAATTCAAACAAAATAGGCACAGTTGGTATGATGGCACAATACATCATAGGAAATGGCTATTTGGGATGGTCAAGGCATAATAAACAAGTCTTACTCCTAGTTTTCCCATAGGTGGTTATAACTAGGATATAACTACATAAGTCAATGATACTAATTTGACCATAGCTGGTTATAATTAGTAACATGACAATGAAAGAGAATGAAACAAGAAATGAAGGATGTAACTACCAAAATTTTGTCTTAATGCTCAAAAATACTTCCTCTATCTATAATTATTAAAAGAACTACTAAAACTAAATCTGAATCCTCTTGTTGAAAGTAGCTATGGAATCAATGAAATAGAACCAAGGGTAATGGGTCATGTAGGGAGGTAGAAAAAACCTCAGTTGTTAGGAAAGTTATGGTAGAATGATAGGATGGTATAAGGAAAAATTACAATATTATAGTACAACTAAAATGAGCCTTATAGATAATACCCCAAGTTTCTCAAGCAAAGTAATGCTTGAGGTGTATAATGTTCATCAACTGATCGAGTTCATTACCATTTGGTCTAGCAAGTCTGTATGCCCTAATGCTAAAATTTTCAACAATGATGAAAGGGCCTATCTAGTTTGGTTTGAACTTGAATTTATGCTTCTTTTCAACCATGGTATTCTTTTGTTTATCTTTTAGGACAAGATCACCAAGTTCAAATTCTCTATGCTTAACACACTGATTGTACTATTCATAGACGTAGATATGGTAAAAAAATTTTTTTTTGAGTGTGGTTGTACATTTCTCATCAAGTAGTTATAACTATTGTAGGCAAGCTACTTCGTAGTCTTCATCATCTAGGACATTCTTTAAAGAGATGCATAGAGAAGGTAACTCAACCTTAATGGGAAGAATGACCTCAGTGCCATAAACAAGGGAGCATGGAGTGGCTCCTATGGGGGTACGATGATTGGTGTGGTAGTCCCTAGAGGGCACACAATATTTAGAGGTCTCAGTCATAGCCAACATCATTGATAATATTTTTAAGGATGTTAACAATGGTTTTATTGGATGCTTCTATATGGCTGTTACCTTGTGGGTAATATGTTATGGAAAAATATTGTTTAATCTTGTACTCGATACATAATTATGTGACATATTTATTTTTAGATGATTCACCATTATCAGATATAATGTTAGAGGGGATACCATAATGGCATATGAGATGGTTAAAAATGAATTTGGTAATTTTATTTCTAGTCACGTAAGTGAGGGGTATAGCTTTAACCCACTTAGTGAAATATTTAGTGGTAGTGAGGATATGTTTATGGATATCAAATGAGGTGGGGTTTATATTCCCAATGAGTTCAAGGCCTTATGTAACAAATGAACATGGTATAATCATTGGTTTTAGAGTCTCAGCTAGGGCATGAATCATAGTTGCATGCCATTGACATTTATCGCATCTCTTGACATATGTAGCTATATCTGCATCCATCATTGACCAATAATAACTAGTACATAGGAGATTTTTGGAGAGGACCCCACTGGTGTGGGATCTACATACTCCATGAACTTCTCATATGCTAGTATAGATTATACTAAATTTAAATAATGAATTAGAGTTCCATCAAAATTATGGTGGTAAAGGGTTGATCTGAGTAAGGTATAACAAGTGTTTGGTGAATGAAGGCTTTAGATTGCTTGTTGGATAGATCAGGTGGTAAAACATGGTCATGTAAGTAATTGTAAAAGTTTGAATACTAGATATATCTAAGACAAATAATAATAGAAATCATCACAATGGTTTAAGTTGTATGAGTTGGCACTAGCAAATTATTGACAAGTGATTAATACTCTTTAGCCATGTTCATTTGTCAAATTAGATATCCAATAGTAGCCATAGCATCTTTGGTTCTATTATTTACCATTGGTATATTTTTAAATTGGACATCAAAAATCTATCATTTAAGAGTGTGGACCATGGCCTTGTATGGGACTAGCTTGTCATTCTTGGCCTAAAAGTGGTCTATAAACTAATTGATGATTAACTAAGAATCATCATAAACCTTGAGATGAGATATGTTCCATTCTACTACTTGATGAATCCTTGTAAAAAGTGCTTGATATTTGGCCATGTTGTTTGTACAAGGAAAGTTGATCCTAAATGATTTAGGGATTAGATACCCCTATGGTGTAATAAATAAAAAGCTTGCCCCTAGTCCATGTGTTGTGAATGATCCATCAAAATATAGCTTCCAGGGATGCTCCTCAAGAGGTGTGTCAATGATGGTCACAATGGATTCATCAGGAAAGTGGAATGTGAGTGGTTCTGTATCAATAAGGGGTGATTCAACAAGTTAATGTATAATAACTTACCCCTTAATGGATTTTTGGTTGATGTACTCAATGTCAAACTCACTTAGAAGCATGATCCATTTGGACATGTGGCCTTGTATCATTATTTTTGATAGTAGATACTTGAGCAGATATACTTTTGAAATAACCATGGTCTTATTATTCAACATGTAATGTCACATTTTATGAGCTATGAAGACCATAGATAAATAGGTTTTTTTAATGGGTGTATATTGTGTTCATACATGACTAGTGTATGGCTTAAATATTACACACGTTCTCCTTTCCATTATCATTGTGTTGAGCCAAAAGTGCCCCTAAGGCATTATCTATAGCTGATAGATATAATAAGAATGACTTTCTCATCATAGGAGGAAACAAAATAGGTGGATTCACTAGATAGTCCTTTAACAACTAAAAAAATATCTAGCATTGATCATTTCAATGAAATATGACTCCCTTCTTTATAAGATGCATAAAAGGATGGAATTTCTCAGCCAACTTGATATGAAACATTGGATAGACTAGATCTTATCCTAAAAACTATAGAGCTACTTCAAATTAGTTAGTGGTGTCATCCAAGTTATGGCATTTAATTTAGTTGGATCAAATTCAATGCCTTGACAAGACACATTGAAGCTAATCAATTTGCTGAAAGCAACTCTAAAAACATACTTCTTAAGATTGAGCCTAACTTTGTACTCATGTAGTCTTTAAAAAATTCTACATAGCACTACTAGATGATCAGCCCTGGTCTTTGATTTTCCAAGAATGTCATCAACATAATATTTAATAATGTCATGCATCATATCATGAAATATGATGGTCATGGTTATTTGGTATATGGCCCTTGCATTATTAAGACCAAATGACATAACATGATAATAGAATGTTCCCTACAGAGTGGTGAACATTGTCTTGTGTTAGTATTCTAGTGCTATTTTGATCTGTTTGTACCTTGAAAAACCATCCATTAGTGAAAGCATTTCATAACCCATTTTGGAGTCAACTATCATGTCAATGTTTGGAAAAGGAATGCCATCCTTAGGGCACACTTTGTTTATGTCATGTAAATTAATACATATTCTTATTCCTTCTAGATTTTTGTTAACTAGCATAGCATTTGAGATCCACTTTGAATAGTCAATCAATTGAATATATCCTATTTCCAAGACTTTTTCCAACTCTTTCTTCACTAATATAACAATGTGAGGATACATCTTACATAGCTTTTTTTTCACTAGTTTGGCATCAGGATATACCATAAGGTGGTGCATAACTAGGGTGGGGTCTAAACCTGGCATGTTAGAATAGGCCCATATAAATATATCTATAAATTCTCTCAAAAGGGATGTAAATACTTCATGTTATTTCTTAGTAAGGGACACACCTAGCTTGATCCAGTTTGGGTCATCTACGAAGCTGATGTTTACCTCTATTGTATCTTCCACTAGAAGGGTTGAACCATCTTCGAGGATAATGGGCAATTATTTGAATCGATTGGCAATGTTAGAGTCTTCTTTTAGGATTTATTCTCCTACCTCTCCTAGGCATGATGAATCAAAATCCCCCAATGAGAGATATGGACACATAACAAAGACTGTTGGAAACTCTTGAATGATTTTATCAAAGTCTTGTTCTTCAAAATTAAACTCAAACTCATAGACAAGTTCATCATTGGTGGTCTCCTAAGCTATACTTGAAGAAAGTTAAATGCCTCCATCTAATGTTACCTCAAATAGGTTTTCACCAGTAGAATGGCCTTTTTATTTACTATTTCCCTAGTCTAAAAGTGCCTAAAAAATGTTTTCACTTTGGGACCTTAATGTTTTATTTATTTTATTTTAGCTAAGGGTGTTCACCCACTCTCCAAAATAAGCTTCAGGATCTAACTTGATTGCAAACCTTGATTTATAGTCCCCTAACGAAACATTGTCCCTAAGGCCTAGAAAGTCATATAAAACCTCATAATTTTGAAAATAATCAACTAGCACATCAAACTCTTGTTGGCTCTAGTCTATCAGTTAGGGATTATATAATGGAAGTGGTTTGCGATGAATAACTAGTCTAAGGGTATAAATGGATTGAGTGTTAAATAGATTGGTCTCGATTAGGTCATCAAAAAGGCTATGATCAGACTTGGCTTCACTGTTGGCATTATCATCACTATTCATAGGTGTTAGAACATGATTAAGGTATATGGGGTCACCCCCAAATAGTTTAAATCTGATTTTAGGTCCTTTGTACCTAGTCATGGAAATCAATTCAAGTGTTCCCTATTGGTTTGGTATGAGGACTCTTCCTTCATAGTCCTAATTTGACATGATCCTATTAGAATTAGGATACTTTGTATTTTTAAAAAAAATTTGCCTTTTTGTCATTATACAACCATGACTCATCACCTTCGAGAGGGTCCTATTCTAGGCCATAAGCTGGTATAAACCTGATGGGTCTTATACTATAGAGTTTATCTTTGCCCTTTATTTCCATTCTAGATGAAGCGATTTGGATTTAGGTCTTCCAAAGGAATTGGGGTTCTATGGAAGGTTCATAATGTGAAATGTGTCATGGGTCAAATACACTCCTGAGCCATTCAACGAGATGGTATAATGATTGGAAATTTCAAGAGGTGGCATGTGGGAAAGTGAATCAAAGGTATTAGGATCAATGCAATTATCCTCTGGTAAATCAAGGATTATTATCTTTCCCTTGTCCTATTTGGAAACTAGATTCATGTCGAAATGGTATTTATAGATCTTGAAATTGGACTTTATATGTTTTTAATGCTCGTATGGATGCAAATCTCTTGGTATGAAAACTTCCATTCCTGATTGGGAGAGCTTGATACATTGGTGAAACATTGATGCAACTACTTGAATTTCATGTAACCAAGGTCTACCCAAAGCATATTGTATGATAAATCAATATTTAACACATGGAAAAGTGTATCATGGGTCAAGGGCCCAAGGATAACTATCAAACATATGGTGCCTTGTGATTCTCATTCTTCATTCTCGTAGGTTTTATTGGTGATTGTTTTTGCTTGGAGATCTATTGTCATGTACCCAAGAATCTTGTTGAGCTTTAGAGACACTATATTTAGACTTGATCCATTGTCTATAGGGACACATTTCACTTTGTGTTGCCTTATACAAACTTTGATGTAGAATGGATTATTATGTAGTTAGTCAAGGGATGACATATCGCTTTGGTTGAAGGTTACTAATTGGGATGGAGCTAGATGTCCAACCAAAGCTTGAAATTTGTTAGGAGATATGTCACTTGATATGATGGATTAGATAAGGAACTCATTTAAGATGTTTTTGTGGATAGTTGATGTATGTAAAAAATATTAAATGGAGATTCATGCTAGCATATTTTTCAAATGTTCTACAATATCAAACTTCTTTTCTTGGTTAGTGTTAAATGGCTTATTTTAAGGTAAAATGGTTGGTTGGGTGATAGGTGAAGTGGTAGATGGTTTTGGGCTTGGGTTGGTAATCTTAGACCATCAAGTTGTGATTACACAATTAGGATTAAATATAGGACCATGATTTCTAACAAATGATGGTGATTATGGGGGACCAGATAAGATAAGTATCGATTATTGGTGCACTTGTATGTGATCATGAGGTAATGATGAGTTATCATTATAAGGTACAAAATTAATAATCCTTGCTTGATAATATGCATGTATGTGGTCCTAGGTCAAGGAAGGATTATCAGTATGAGTTGGTTGATCGACATTATTTATCAAAGGTCTTGATTGATTGGTATTCGGTCTCAGATTACTAGAAATGGTGAAAATGTGACCTCTTATAATGTGGCCTATAACCTTATTTTAGTCATGTGAAACTTCATGGTAGGTTTGTTAGTTGTTACCATTTTGACCATGGTTTTATCCATTATTTAGATGTTGTTGGTTTTGCTATTGATTTTACTAAGTTTGTTAGTTCGTCCTTGGTTGTTGATACTGTTATTGTTGATGTTGCACTAGCCATTAGATCTTTTGTTGCTATTATGGTTGGTTTTTATATTATGGAAAATGGTTTTGATAGATTTCAAGGTTCTGATTAGTAGTGGAAGCACCACCATCCAATGTTATCTCCCTATTCTCCAACATATTATGAATCAAATATTTTATTTATACATAATGACAAAAATTATGTCCATGAACTTGATGATATTCACAGAATTCATTTTAGTGATACCAATCAAGATAAGAAATACCTTCAAGATAATGTTTTGGTATAAGCTAGCTAATCAAATTAGCAGTGGTGAGATTTTGAAACACATATTTCAATAGGTTTTCTAAGGTCGCTAAAATTAGATGAGTAGGTACTATTCTCATTAGAGGAAGGGCTTGTAATGGCAAAGGCTATTGCATTTATTATGCAAGCTTGGGTTGTTATACTTGTTGCATTTACTAAAATGGTTATGGCTTATGAGTAATTTTCATATGATGTGTGGGATAAGAAGATGGTATTCTCACCATTTGGACATGTTATGATTTAGTTACTCTATTTCCCATAACATTTTAATTATGATTGAATGGCTTAGGTTTTTCATAGTTATTGGCCTATGTTGGTTGAGGTGAATATGCTTGGATTTGATTCTAGTTTTGTCCATTTCTTGGATTGGTAGCTTGATTTTTATTTTAAAAAGTAAGATTGATGATCCATTTGTTAATAAGGGCTCACTCAATTAATAAACCTTTGTCAATGATCTCTTTAAAAGTATGTGCACATTATAGTTCTAGATGATAGGATATCTCACTATAAAATTTTTTGGTAAAAACAGTGGATAATTGTTTGTCTGGTAAACTATGGGTGAATAAACTTGTAATATATATACATCATTGTAAATAACTTAAAAATATTTCACTAGCCTTTTACTTCACTTGCATTAAGTTGACTAGTGAAATCTCATGCTCGAGATTGTATGAAAAGTGCTGCACAAATTTATCTAAAATATCATCAAAATATGATACTAAATTCTTGGGTAACTTCAAAAACCAGTCCAAAGATTGTCCTACTATACTTATTGGGAACAACAACAATAAGTATATGTATCTATATTCTAGTGGTTGGCATGCAACAAAGAACTCTGTCAAATGAGCCTTGGGTCACCCTTCCCCTTGTATTTGTCAAATTCTGGTGGTTCATATCCTAGAGGAAATGGTATTTATAAGTAATCCATGTTAAAAGGATAAGAACACACATCATCCAACTTAAACTTTTTGGTCTATTTCCTATCTTGGATGGCAGCAATGACATCCTTCATTTGTTGTAGTTCTTAGGCAAGGAAACTAGAAGGAATATTGGCCTAGGTAGATGGTGAGCAGTCACAAGTGGAACACTTTGAACAAGGTATGATGGAGGTATTTACTAGGGTATGTTGGATTGGTTGGGAAATAGACTAGGAATATGCATGCATGGATTTAAATTTGATTTTTGAAGTTGTACATATTGTGGTGTGATATTTTAGTTGGGGTTAGATATGTGGGCTTGGTTTTGGGGATTTTGAGCTTGGGATGGAGGGATATAACTATATTGTGCCTATCTAATTGAATAGGGACATCTTCTGACTAATCAAACATTATTGTTAAGGGGGGACTTGTGAACCAGGACCTTATCTCTAAACTTATGATATGTTTTGCATGAAAGGCAAAGGTTTCTTGATAGGTACTTGAAGAACATTAGAACCTCTTTATTGCATGAATCCTGGTGGGAAGTGGATGCATTTTGGAGATTTAAAATTTATCATTGATTAACATATATACATTGTTGGTTAGAATCACTTAGATTTGAATTTGTGTATTAGTCTATAAGGAAAGAGGTATGTTCACTCCTACCTAAATAGGTGGAACAATGGTTACCCCTTATTAGGGTGTTAATATGTTTTGCCTCTGCTTTATTGATATATTGGGTTGTGCTTACTATTGTGGAATACTACTCATTACCTACTGGGGTGGGGCAGGATTCATCATATTTTGTTATTGAGGCATGGTACTAGTTGTTGACTAGCTACCTAATTCTGTTGGTTGAGTACTTGAATAAGTAGCTGATTAAAGATTAGTGGTAGTAGTTGGTTGAGATTGGCACATAAAAACTCCTACTCCCTAATTTTATGAACCACTCATGGTGTTAACTAAAGGTACACTTGTTTAGGGATTAGTTTTTTTGTGTACTCACACCACTTTAGTTTAAATTGGATGTTGCTTGTGCATGATCCATTATGTTTTTATCGATATTCTACATAAAATTAGAAGACACTTATTTGATGGTTAGCATATGAAATAATTTATCGAATAAAGTGCTTTATACAAATGGGTCTACACCCAGATTGTCTTGACCAGTAAATTATATTAAAAATATTATTTAAGGAACTAAATCAATGAGAGACCTATTCAACATGGTCATACAATTAAAATTACATGATAGATTTAAATAATTTTGGTATGTTGTCTACATCTATACAAAGTGATCCTCCATGAGGTCTTTTCCTTTGATAAGCATACTAGGAGCCTAATATGTCATTGGTCTATAGCTAAAGGGTTTCTATAAGAAGCCTGTTGACTAGAAATTATGTTGTGAGGGATTCTTATTAGACTTGATAAATTATCATGGGGGAAGTTTGTCAAAAACTTAGCCCCTACTTCTATAGCCTTGACCAAAATCTAGTCCTTGTTTTTCAATAAGTGCTGATCAAATAAATAAGGATCATATGTTGATGGTGTAGTAACATAATATGGTTATTGAGGAAATGGTTCTTCAACTAAAGTTACCATAGCTAGGTATTTATCTATTAGTTCTTGATCCTACTCTAATTATGGAGGCATGTTAACTATATAGTGAGCGAATGGGTCTTGGTTTAGCGCCCTTGTTTGAGTGTTATAAGATGGATAAGGATTTGTCTCATTAATAACATTATCTACATAGGAGTCTTGAACCATTTCTTCTTGTGTGACTACATTACTAATCCCTATATTGTACGTGATGCCACTAAGAGTGTAGGAAGACATGTTGTGATCCATAATAAATGCTTCACTACAAAAAGGGAATAGAGTTATACAAACTCTGAGAAAGCAATGTCTAAAAAGAGGTTCAAACTTGCTCTAAATTAGTCAAAATGATGGATATATATATATATATATATATATATATATATATATATATATATATATATATATATATATATATATATATATATATATATATATATCTAAAAAGGTTTTTGAAATGACTCATGATAAAATTAGCTAATTTAAAATGTCTAATGTTAAATGTCTCACACAAAAAGGTCAAGTAAAAGGACTGAAAATCAAAATGACAAATTCTAGGATTAAAGTGTTCCAAACAAGTCTAATCTAGAAAATAAATAAAAGTTACTAGGTCTTTTGGTCAAACATGGTGTCAAAAGCTAAGCTCAAACAAAGGTACATGATAGGAATTTTGGCTATATGTGTCAAAATATAGACTTTAAAGGCAAAGTGAGATGTTTAATCTAACAAGTTTGAAACACTTTTAATAAAAACTAGGCATTTGACTCTTCGACATAGAATTGATCAATGGGTTTGAGATTTAAAATAAAAGGTACTTGGAGATAGTTTATTTTCTCATAAATAATGGAAAAAACTAGACTCTTTTGATTGATAATCTAGACAAAGGTGAATGATGTAACTATACTACAACAGGACTCACAAAGTATACTTGAATTGGTTAGAATTTGTAAAATTGGACTCTATGCATGCAAATAGGTCTATGAAACAAATTAAATAGCGTAATGATGCTAAAATTCTCAAAAGATGTGAAATTTTTTTGCCTCAAGACTTCTAAGGCCAAATGGTTTGACAAGTTTTTGGCAGCATAACACTACTCTCCTCAACTTAAATGACACACACACACAAAGTTTGACAAATATCTAAGGTAAAGTGTTGTACCCAATAGACTCAAAACTTGATTTATTATGGAAAAAAAAAGAATGGTAATAGGTGAGGTAGTATTAAATGTGGTCTAGGACTCAAATCGTGAATGATACACAAGATGAATTGAGTCCTACCAATGATGATAATGATATTGAGTCTAAAATGGCCTTTAATCCAAATTAGAAATTGAACCCAAATTCCCTCAAGTTTAGTGCAAATGATAAACCCACTTAACACATCAACCTTATGAACATATAAAGGTGTAATTTTGAATTTAAATTATCAATGGACTTAATAAAAAATTATCCAATGGTTTAGACTCAAATGGGTAGCATGACTGCACCAAAATGGATGATATGACATAATGTTTTAGAAGACAAACTTGAACAAGGAAAAATTATGATTTTCACTTGGACAATATAACGCCTCCTTGTTCAAGAAATTTTGTGGACAAAGTGTTTAGTTATATATTTTGTTAAATAAATAAAATTTGACTCAAAACAAGACCAAGTAATCTAAGACAAAGACACAAAAAAACTAAGTAATCATCCTAAGCCTTAAACTAACAACGTTGCATGATATTATTGAAGTCCATATTTATACGTGCACTTGAGAGGAATCAAGTGTTCATACAAACTAAAAGCACATTATATAGTAGGTTTTTTTACACCCCCTTATCTCAAGTGACAATACATCAACATGGACCTTGGGACACACCTCACATTAACAATACTTCTATGGAAATTGGGGTTTGTATAAAACTCTAAATTTTTTGACCATTTAGATGGATCTCAAGTCTACCAACTTTCAAATTATCAAAAAAGAGAAGTAGCACATCATTTGGGTCCATTTCATATATATTATTATAAAAATGTCTTTCCATTTTTACAACCACTACATCTATCACTCGCTTGGTGTAGTATAATGTTTAATATGCTCAAATGTCTCAGGCTTCGCCTCTACTAATATAGATGGTTTAATCGCTGAAACCACCATATTAGTGAGGGGATCCTAATTTATATACCCCTATGGAGAGGGGTTGAAGATGACAAGATATGAAGCCTTGGGTCAAAGCTTCCCTATAGAACTTATGAAGGGTGATGAGATCTCCCTCACAAGCCAAAATGCATGAAATAAGAAAAACTAAGTAAAAGGATTTATGGTTGTTTTGAGATCACCCAAGCCAAATAGGTCTTAGAGAGAGCTTTCAAAACATAATTTTTATGCCTTTGGACCAAGGCAAAATTTGAAATGAAGATTGTTCTTTTGATCCCACAAGTTCCCTATAGGGGATAGGGGGAGAGCATATATGCACAAATTCCTTTTTGTACAAACAAATTATAGCTAAGAAAAAAAGAAATGACTTATATAAAGTAAATTTTTTTCAAGTGAGTCCAATTTTAAAACACTAAATTAAAATATTTGGTGGTGTTATTTTACCCCTTGGCCTTAAGTTACAAAAACTTGTAAAGAATAACTACAAAACATTCAAATAAACACCCTAAATTTTCATTTAACTACCAAATGGAAATTACTCATTCTTTTGAAGCATCAAAAATAGGTTTAGAAAGACTTAATTAAGCTTGATTTTATCCTTTTTGAGTAGGTCATGTAATAAAATTATTAGAGTTTTATTTAACATTGAATCTCTTTTGTAAATCAAACAAGCAACTTTGAAAAGTGAGCTCTCGATTTTACACAATGCAATACTGCAACTCCATAGTCTAATACCGTAACTTTAAAAAACTATGATTGGCTAACACAATATCACAACTCATGGGTTAGAAAACAAAAATAAACAAAATCACTACACTAACAAACAATATCACAAATCATAAATCAAAATTGTAACTGGGAAGTTTCAATATTATCACTTAGCCCTAATGGTATAAGCTATCCACTAATAGTTTAGCTATAATATCATGAATGTAATTGACAATATTGTAACTTGTGAAATCATGGTATTATAATCTCACAACTATAAAGGTGTGGTATTGCAATATTTCAACTTGACCTAAAGATAGAGAAACATTAGTCCATAAACCTAGATTAAATGCAATACCTCTACTATAAGACAAAATCATGACTGTATCAGTTGTGGTTTTGTGATCTAGAGGACAATATCACAAGTCAATGATAATATCGTAACTTCTATAAAATGTCTTTTTGATCAAAATTTTCACTCTCTTTAGCCTCAAACTCCAAGATTCTACATGGAAATAGTTAGTAGGTTGCTTTTAGGAGTTATTTGATCAAATTCATGGGGCACATTCCCATTAGGCATGTCATTTGTGAACATAGGAATTCGATAAAGGAAGATTAGTATCATGTTAGCATATGAAGTCAAATACAAAAAAAAAACACACTAAAGAACTAACACCTTAATCCTAGATCTTAGGGGGAGCTTAGAAAGGAAAAAACATTGATAAAGCACAACTAAAAGGAAAGAAAAAAAACTTTTTCACCTTCCTTGAATGCTCCAAATGATCTGTTCATTGGCTTGCTCTATTTGTACTTTAAAGGTCTTTATAATTGGAGATTTGGCTATTCTCTACCTCTTCTTGGCCTCATTGGCTTTGTGGATTTCGCTTGTGGCTTCTCTCGACAATTTGGCATAATAACACTATATTAAATGGATTTTAAAATCATTTGGGCATTATAAGTTTACACCAAGATAGCTTAAAATTATGATTGTAAGGCCTATTATTTACATATTTTTCCATTTGATTATAATGAACCTAATGTTAGGATTGTGGAGCTAAAAGCTTCACTGATGCAGACACGGAGGAGGTTGCAGGAGAGTTGCTGAGTGTCAGAGACACCGGCGTCGGTCAGGCCAACCGACGTCGATGGGATACGATAGGAAGGCAACCGACGTCGATCAGAGATCGGCCGGCATCGGCGACCCCCAGGCAGACAGGGACCGGCATCGGTCGCCTATGTGGTTCGGACTACATTTATTACGGGCAGTTAGCTAACGAACCAAGTGTTTGCATGAAGAGATCTATTTTTAGACTGAGAGCTGCGGATCTAATTATTGTAATTAGATGTCTAATTATTGTTTGATGAGATCTATATAATAGACTCATGGTTGTATTGGAAAAGGGGGCTAGTTTGAGTTGAGCAAAGTTTGCTCCTTCTGTGTGTGAGGTGAGCAAGTGGGTTCCTCCTAGTTCCATAGCAGTACCAGGTGTGTTGGTGCTGGTTTGGAGAGTCAGTTGGATTCTTCAAGAGTGTAGGATCTTGGTCACAGTTGCATGGCCTATATAGGAGATCTACATGGTAAGTAAGATCGTTGATCTGCAGGTGTATGTGTGTGCAAGGTCAAGGTTCACAGGTGAGCAAAACCGTTGTTTGATTTGCAGGTGTGCAAGATCATATAGACATCTACACAACAGGGAGTAGTATCAGGCAGGATCTACTTGGAGTACAGGTGTGTACTCGGATAGAGCAAGAGAGGAAGGCAAGGGAGTTCCTTCCATAAGTATGGTCTGTTGAATTGCAGGTTGTTGCAGATTCATGGGAGATCTACTTGAAGTACCTTGAGTACTTGTGGAGCACGTGGAGTGCTTGTGGAGTGTGTGGAGCACTTGTGTTGTGCGAGGAGCACGGGAGGTGAACACCAACTCTGTATTTGAGTTGGGTGTTGGGAACTGTGAGAGGGAGAGCTTTGGGGAGAAGATTTACTGTTCACTTGAGGTGTGGGAAACCTCTGTAAGGTGGTGGAGAAGATGTGGGATATTCTCTATTGTATTCTTTTCTGTATAAAGTGTTAATACAAGTTGTGTATTGTCTCTCATATGCTGTGTTATTCTGAATTCTAGTTACTTGTTGATTCTGGTTATTTTCGCATATTAAGTTGCTTGAAGTTTGGTAATCAATTGTATGCTTCCGGTGTTTCGCACCCTGACAAGTGGTATCAAAGCTAAGGTTGCAGGAAGCAAGTTGTGTTTTGGTTACAGGGCACTCTCAAGGGTTTCTGATTGAGTGGGAGTAGAGCAACGGCAGATCAAAGTAAGCTAAGAATGGAGGAGTTGAAAAGCACAGACGGTTACTCACGGTCTGATGGAAAGAAAGAGCAGGTAAAAGAACATTGTTGGTTGGTAGCAGATCAGCATGAAGAAACTGAAGATACAGATGTTACAGGTGTTGTTGCATAAGATGTGTTTGCAGGTTTCTTGGATAAAGTTGAATCTTGGATAAAAGATTCAGTTGCCTCTTTCCATGCAGCCCCAGGTAGAGGAGCTGGTAAGCCTTGCCAAAGAATTGGCAAAGGGGAAGTGAAGCTGAAATTGTAGGCGGCCAACACACAGGTGTTGATGAAGGTCATGCAGGTCCCAGGTTTGTTGATATGGCTAATTTCTTCAGAAAGATTGGGTGATGAGAGATGCACAAGAACTCTCACAGCGGTAGCACTTGAATTAGCTGGTGGTAAGAAGACAGGTACTCTTTATCTACTTGTCTATATTACTGATTCTTCTTCTATTGCGGAGACGTGGCTTCGTAGGCTTGGTCACATGAGCAGGAAGGAGATGCATGTTCTTAAGCAAAAGATAGATATATTTGACAGGCTTAAGAACTGGAAAGCCTTGGTGTTCTTGGAGGAGATGGCAGACAGAGTTCAGTGGATGAGGCTGGATACATCTGAGCAGAGCAGTTTGGACATGTGTTTTGATCCAAAGGAGCTCGCGGGTAAAAAGTCATCACTCACAGGTGAACACAGACACCGATGTCAGTCAGAAAGAACTGGCGTCAAACAGACAGGTGCCGATGTCGGTCATGTGCAGACCGAAGCCGGCGATGTCGGGCAGGGTAAGACCGACGTCGGTCATGGGACCGACGTCGGCAGTATGTAAGACCAATGTCGGTCAGGAGGACCAACGTCGGCAGTAGGGACACCAGTGCTGGCAGGTTGGTAGTCAGGGACAGATGCATGGAACCGACGTCGGTCGGATGCAGACTGTGGGGTGGCCGAGGTCGGTCACTGTAACGAATTTTGGGTGGACAGCATGCTGTCAAGGAGTCTCAAACACCCATACAGAGGACTAAAGGTGTAAGTAGGCCCTCAAATTCGTGTTCCTCTTCTTCATACTTGTTGCTGACTATAGAGCAGGAAGGATCCAGGAAATAGGTGTGAGTATGATGCAGAACCAAACAGGAGTTTTGGTAGGTTTGCTAGCTAGATGAAAGCACATAGACGAATGGATTCCTTAGTAGAAGAATAGAGAGAATGGATACGTGAGATGGAAGACCAGGGCATATGGTCTTGAGGAGCTGCAGGATAGTGGTACAGGTTTTGATAGGTGGAGGACGAAGCATGGCTTCAGTCAATGTCAGTGTAACTACTGTGGTTTGTCTTACCAGGTGGATGATGAGTCGCGACATCATTCTATTGCTGTATGTGGATGGTATATTTGCTAGCATAGTTAGTACATACAGGGTTTTGCTGAGCTAAGGGTAAGATTAGTTTTAGTGGCATGTCATGAGGAGTTTGGAGCAGCGAGATTCTTTGACATGGGAGGCATGGAGATCACAGGGTGATTTTGTCTCGAGTGGGAGCTGATGTGAATCAGGTGTTGGCGAGGTTCAGGATGCAGAGCCGGAGCACACTAAGGGCTGGACAGGTATAGTGTCTGAAATCACATGAGGCCTGGTATAGACCTGAGTATTCCCATGCAGTGGGAGCTGTTAGAGTTAGGAGCCAATTCGGGGAAGTGGTTTCTCAGGTTTTTGAGAGGGACCGGCAGCAGGTGTTGCTATGCAGGGTCAAGACTTCACTACAGGTGTTGTAGGTTCGGATGTGGCAGGGTACTCGGATGACAGGTGGTACACCACAGGATGTGTGGTGGGTTGTCTTCAGGTGGGAGCTTGAAGAGGGATACAAACTAGGAAATAGATTAGATAGAGTACAGGTATAGGTACAGTGCAGCTATTTATCTCCAAGTGGCAGATTGTTAAGATTGTGGAGCTAAAAGCTTCACTAATGCAGACACAGAGGAGGTTGCAGTAGAGTTGCTGAGTGTCAGAGACACCAGCGTCGGTCAGGCCAACCGACATCAGTAGGATACGGCAGGAAGGCAACCAACGTCGGTCAGAGATCGGCCGATGTCGACGACCCCCAGGCGGACAGGGACCGACGTCGGTCGCCTGTGTGGTTCGGACTGCGTTTATTATAGGTAGTTAGCTAACGAACCAAGTGTTTGCATGAAGAGATCTATTTTTAGACTGAGAGTTATGGATCTAATTATTGTAATTAGATGTCTAATTATTGTTTGATGAGATCTATATAATAGACTCATGGTTGTATTGGAAAAGGGGGCTAGTTTGAGTTGAGCAAAGTTTGCTCCTTCTGTGTGTGAGGTGAGCAAGTGTGTTCCTCCTAGTTCCACAGCAGTACCAGGTGTGTTGGTGCTAGTTTGGAGAGTCAGCTGGATTCTTCAGGAGTGTAGGATCTTGGTCATAGTTGCATGGCCTATATAGGAGATCTACATGGTAAGTAAGATCGTTGATCTGCAGGTGTATGTGTGTGCAAGGTCAAGGTTCATAGGTGAGCAAAACCGTTGTTTGATTTGCAGGTGTGCAAGATCATATAGACAGTAACACAATAGGGAGCAGTATCAGGCAGGATCTACTTGGAGTATAGGTGTGTACTCGGATAGAGCAAGAGAGGAAGGCAAGGGAGTTCCTTCCATAAGTATGGTCTGTTGAATTACAGGTTGTTGCAGATTCATGGGAGATCGACTTGAAGTACCTTGAGTACTTGTGGAGCATGTGGAGTGCTTGTGGAGTGCGTGGAGCACTTGTGTTGTGCGAGGAGCACGGGAGGTGAACACCAACTCTTTATTTGAGTTGGGTGTTGGGACCTGTGAGAGGGAGAGCTTTGGGGAGAAGATTTACTGTTCACTTGAGGTGTGGGAAACCTCTGTAAGGTGGTGGAGAAGATGTGGGATATTCTCTATTGTATTCTTTTCTGTATAAAGTGTTAATACAAGTTGTGTATTGTCTCTCATATGCTGTGTTATTCTGAATTCTAGTTACTTGTTGATTCTGGTTATTTCCGCATATTAAGTTGCTTGAAGTTTGGTAATCAATTGTATGCTTCCGGTGTTTCGCACCCTGACACCTAAACCATCCATCTCAAGATGAATATGTGTGGCTAATAATCCATTAAATTTTTGAGGCTAAAATCAATAAATTACCTCATAAATATTTGGGATGGAGGCATTAAAGAGGCATGGGAGGGTTTACTCAGATATTTTTTGCACTTGTGGCTTGTGGATGTCACCCCATAGATGATGTCATTAAGTGATATAGTTATGCACAATCAATTTAGAATAAATAAATATTTAATAATTTACATGGAATGCTTACTTGGGATTATAATTTGGTTTAATTTTCCTAAGTAATATTTAAACATTTTTAGTCCAATTCTTTGGAAAATGGTGCATAAATTAATCAAACTAGTCCAAATGTCATATTATTGGGTTGAAATTTGATTGGAAAAGAATTAGAATGTGATGTTAGATGCATTGGAAAATTTATCCCATTTAGGATGTTACCAAAAAAAAATAATAAAGGCACATGTCTCGTGCAAGAAAAGTGGAAGAAAAGAGCAATCTAGAGTAGTTAGGCATAAAATTGTCATTTTGACACAAAATGATCTGATCAAAGTTAGGTATCACATAAAATGCATTATCCCATTTGGGGATACATTGGCCAAAATCAGCACTTTTATATGATAATTTTGAACCATTTAGTGTGTTTTAGGGTTTTTAGGCCAAATTGTGCTATTTGATAAAAATTGGTTTGAAGATTTATTGGAGGTTATTGGTGGCTAGTTTTAGGTGTCTACATTTATTACAAGAGGAAACCCAAATCTCATCCCCTTATGAGGAAACCAAATGTTGAGTGACAACCAATAGGATCATATTCATCTCATTAATAGGTTAGTGGAGGGAAGTCAATGGATTCAGAGAGGCAATCGAATGAGAAAGAGGATTTGCAAAGAGAAAAATCCTTTAGATTTCAAGATAATAAATGGAAGATACCTCTAAGTGGAAACCAATTAGGTGAGGAGGCAACTCCTTTTGAATTTTCTACAACAATTTTATCTTTTGTTTCCCTTGCTAGAGTTAGCTCATTTGATTATATTCCTCTTGATTCTAGTGCCCAACCATACTTGGTTACTCCCCAGGTGGAGAATGTCTCCTCTATCCCTATTGTCTCCACTTTCCTAGTTATTTCAACTCCATCAGTTAATTTTATAGCCTCAATTACCTCCACTACATCTATAGTTACTTTTACCACTACCCTAATACCCCATAAAACTAATAAAAATGCTTTCAATAATGTCATAGTGGCATTATCAAGTTTCCATATTCATGTCTCATCAGTTCAGATAGACTTGCCAATGGCTTCCCCCAGCTCCTCTCTTTTCACCACTATGACATCTTTAGATAAAGCTAGAAAGAATAAATAAGTATAAAATCCACCTATTACCTCAATATAGAGGTGTGGATTGGTCTAAGATCATATGGCCTTCCCTTCACAACCCATCTCTCAACCAATCATAAGATACATTGGTTGAGACTATAGTTGAGGGAACTCAACCTATATACCCGGCCCAATTGGCCATCCCATAATGGGTAGCTGATCTAGGGTTAATGGTTTATTAGAAGTCAACTATCACAATCACTAAGATTCCCATGGTAAGTTTTATATTTGATAAATCTATAGGGAGTGTCAAAAGGGTAAGGAAGAGAAAATTAGAATATGAGGCTAGAAGAGGGGTCATTTTGGAAGAAAGATAAGATGTTTTTACCTTGTCCAAGAGAAAGAATAGAAAATTAGGGAAATCCCCATACATAGAGGAATTTAATTCATATTTTGAGACACAGAAGGTGCCCTGTTAGCACTGTATGGGGGAAATAAAATGGCTTGGCAAGAACTTGAAAAAGAATTGGAGAAAATAAAGAAATAACAAAGAAGATTTCATGTTCCCCTAGAAATGGAAACTCAGTCCCAGAGCATAGAATCCAAGTTGTACAATATTTTTGAGGCTATTACTGTAATGAGGGTGGAGTTGGACCCTCATATGATTGAGACTCACAAATTGTTTAAATATTTGAAAGATGATGACAATAAGTTGAAGTTGATCATTATCTATATGATCAATAATACTTATAGCCACCTTAATTTGATGGCACCATTAGAGGCTTCAAATGTGTTCAACTTGGTGGTCATTAGGACCTAGGAGGCTAGGAAATGGATTAGGTAGCTGTGACAGTAATGCCTAAATATATAACACATGAAACTCTTATTTGCATATCTTAGAAGAATTAAAGATTTCAAAGACAAGAGACTTGGAGGGTAGGCTCATAATTAGGATCAATTTTGATCAACATCTTCAACAGATTACCACAAAAATCAAGAAAAGTCTTTAGGGACTTTAATTAGAGGAGATAGAAGCTGAGTTGAATTTTACAAGGAAAAAGGTGACAGAGGTGGAGATATTTAGAATAAACTTTATAAATACAAAAACTAAGCATGTAAGGCTCTTAGAGCAAGTAAATTGGGTACATAGCCCTCCATTTCTGAATTTTTATATTATTTAGAAGTAATATGACATTGGGCACAAACATTATCAATATTTGGAAGCAAAGAAGAAGGATGAGGCTTTAACATCTAGTTTAGTGCAAGAACCCATTTCAACACCTCAACAACCAAAAACACCATGCAAAACCTAGTTAGCCTTGAGATGAAGGCTAATTTTGTATACATGCTAAAATACTAATTATTTTACTCATAGTTTGATTATATTTAGCTATTGAATTTAAAAGTTGCATAGGCCATTTGTTAGCATTCACACATCGCATCACATTATATAGGCTAACTTATTTTTAGACATAGTGGTAGTTAACTATGAGCATGCATATATATAAATTTGAGACTAAAATTAAAACTGAAGTTCTAATTGTGTGATATAACTATGATTTTGAATGAACTTGAATGATGAGATGACCCCTACCAAAGTCTACTTATACATGTAAATCCCTCATTCTAAAGGTTTGTGACATTTCATCAATATAGGAAGAAAGTAGTTTTGATTGTCATGCAACTATGTTGGTGCTCTTTCTTATGAGGTCTATAATTTTTATGGATTTCACATTGAATCTTTGAATTAAGACACCTAGATAAAATATATAGGAGACCATATACACAATAATAATTGTATTGATAACTAACTTATTTGATTGAAACACCTGTTTACTCATTGAATCCTTTATACACCTCACATAACCCTATTGTCTAACATAAGACTGCACATAGGTCTATTAGTCATGAGCAATGTTATTACTTATAAACTACCTCACATAAACATGAGAGATGTTATTAATTCTAAATGTTTGAAATATCTCTCCTAAGAGATACCTTCAAGGTATCCTTGATGGTATTACAAAGCACTTCATCTCCTAGGAGATACCTTTAACATCCCCTTGAATGTATGACAATGCCCTTCGATATAACTCCTAGGAGATACCTTCAAAGTAACCTTGAAGGTATTATAAGGCCCTTCATCTCCTAGGAGATACTTTCAACATCCCATTGAATGTATGATAACGTTCTTCAAGATATATCCTAAGAGATGCCTTTAAATTTATTGAAATACCTTCGTGGTTAAATTGAATGTATCTCATAGGAGATAACTTGAAGGTAACCTTGAAATTATTACAAGGCCCTTCAAATTATCACCCAGTAGTGATTGTAAGATGAAGGAAAATTCTATTCATGTGCATGTTGAAGGTAGCTAATGGGAGATACATTCAACATACCTTTTAATGTATGACAATGCCATTCAAAGTGTCTCTTAAGAGATTCCTTCAAAGGCCTTGAAATATACTTATAATAACATCATGGTTAACTTGAAGGTATCTCCTAGGATATACCTTAGAGGAAAAAGTCAATATTTTTCATGTTTGAAAGGTATCTCCTAGGAGATACCTTCAAGGTACCTCTTGATGGGTATTTTGACACATATTAGAAACATACTTCCCCCTCATAATTCTCTTTTGAAATAAATATTTGTGTATTCCTTTTCCCATCAGATTACATTGGTTGGTTTTTTATATGTTATAAATGTATAGTCAACTTTTAGGCCATCCCCTTTGAATAATTTTTACATCTCTCTACATATAATCTATTTTTAGTTTGGTCATACATTATTAGTTTAAGTGCAAGTTAGTGTATCTATTATGAATATTTAATATGAATTTTGCATTATAGTTTAGAATTCACACTGGTTGACATATAATTAATCAGTACTTAACCACAAATAATTTTGTAACTGATGCAATATGAAACTCACATTTTACAAAAGATCAATATTTAAATCATTTTAATTGCTTTGCAGAATGTCTTCAGGTGAGAAAAGAATTCTCACTAAAAATTCATAAGAAAGCCTCAATCCAAGAGAATTTTTATATAATACTATTTAAACTACCTAAACTAAAATTAAATCCACATCACCATCTTCCATTTTAGGGTGGCAAAAAAATTACTCTTGCTGATTGGTATTTTGAGTTGTTTAGTCTACCAAATATGCATGTAAATATTTATTTGTTTAACACTATATCTAGAAAATAATCTTCTTAGATTGAAATAATCCTTGCCTTTGATAAAGATGAAATTGAATATGTCCTTGAATTCCAAATAGAAGTATGAAATAGAGAAGAAGGAATTCTCCATTATGCTACAACTAATTTTTATAAATTTACACCCAGTAAAATGGAATTGACAAAAAATATTTTTTCTCCTTCTTGTGAAATATTTGGGTTTTATTTGAATAGCTATGACAATATTGAAATATTTGGGTTGATATATAGAGATAATTTGCTTATTCGAATACAAAATATGTTAAAATAGAAACATGAACAAGGGGAACAAATTCTTCTACTTGCCACCATGTAAAGATGTATTTAAGAGACCCTACAATCATGAAAGAAAAAACATTGAAGAAATTAAGACGAGCAAGGGAAACATATTTTTATGTAGATTTGAAAAAGGCTATACAATTAGTCACTTTAGTGAAGAAATATAAGATTGAACAAAATGTTGATACACTTTTTTTGACACAAACTTCTGATTAGACACATAGTGAATTCTCTACATGGTAGATATCCTCTAACAATTATGCCTTGAAAATTCCTGTAGAGATATGTGAATTGGGAGATGCTAATATCAAAATAATAAATCTAAATGAAAGAAGAGTGAATGATATAATTCATTCATTTTTAAAACATAATGAGGTTATAATGAAGGATGTTTTTTAAAAATCTAAATAACCCTTAATGTAATATCGAATTAAAATAAGTCCTTGAAGATATGATGGAGAAACAAACCATAAGGTTCAAAATTCCAGATGGCCAATGCATAGTTACAACACAATAGATAATTCTTTCAGAGGAGGAGTACAATTCACTATTATTGAGAAAAAAATGTTCTTTTAGAAGGGCAAGATTTCTAAAAACTTGTACTCCATTCCATATTATTCATAAAATGTGCAACCAATATAATGAAACCAATGAAATAATTTATAAGACCTAATTTTTAGAAAGAGTTTTATCTTCACGTGACCTTATCCAATTGAGAGGTTAGAAGAATCTTTAAATAGGAAAAAAAATATAGAAAAATACATGAATAAGATGGAGACTTGTTCACAAAAATGAAATATTTAGTAGAACAAATGCATGAAAGAAAATGCCTTCTTTTCATGGAACAACTCATTTGGGATTGTTTTGATAAGGCATTTGATTTATGTGAAAGTGGTACTTTACTTAGTTCAAATAAACAAGATTTAAATATGATTGGTACAATAATAATTAGAAATATTCAAGGCCTTTTAGACAAACCAAAAATAGAACTAGTAGATTTATTAGAAAAAAGGTCTATTTACTTCTTGAAAAACTCTGGGTACAAAAACATGAATACTTGGTGAAAAAAGGTGAAGCTGAAAAGTAAAATATTATCAACAATTGTAGATTATTTCACCTACCATTATTTGACACTACCAGTAGAGAAAATAATCACACCTAAAGACTTAATGGAGCATTATACAATTTATATGAAAAGATTTGACGATTTGAGTGTCCTAAATGAATGTATTTCAAAAAATTTAAAAAAAAAAGATGGAAAGAATTATCTCTAGATTCAATAAGATTATTGAGAAAATATCTAGATATTGATGGAGGTCAGTCTCCCAAGATAGATACATAAATATTCAACTTCAATTATGGCCTCCCATATCTTTGGCCATCCATTTTAGAATATTTTAGTGTAATGTTCATTGTTGGTGTGAATTTTGACTTGATAATTATTGATCTTTTGAATTAATTGAAGATTTTAAAAAAGAACATCTTCACTTATTTATTCATGCATTTGAAAAAGTTATTGTCAAGGCTTTCAATGTATTCATCATTCACAAACTTGAACATTTTTTTGGCATTTAGAACTCTCTTAGAAATTTATGTGTTGGTGATTTCCATTACATGAAAAAAATGGGTGTCATGCTTTGGGTTCGAGATACTGATGGATTAAATTGGACTCACAGTATAGGTATTAATTTTTCTCAAGATTCCAATGATTTTCTACTTAAATATTTCATCCTCCATTCATAACAAAGTAAACTAGAGGAAGGTGTTGACATTAGTAAAGAAGTCCCAACATTTCAAATGATTGGTTCACACAAAATAGGAAGGCCATTCAAAAATTAAATAGATAACTTCTTTTAGGAGAGACTTATCTCTAATTTAAATAATTCAGATACATGTGATGTGCTAGGGGTATATACAAGAGATGGATTCTTGTGTGTTTGTACATAATTGCATAGGAATTTATCTTGCATTACATAAATTAAAGAACAAACAATTTTTAATTTTCAATTTCAGAATTGTTTGACAAATTCAAAGCCACCGATACAAGAATAATTTCTTCGAATAGTACTAGGTACATAACATTTTTAATTTATTTTATAATCATGCTTCATTTTTAAAACATATTATCTTAATAATCTTTCAGTGCATATGCTTTATTTTTCAGATCTAATACCTCAACAATATTTCATTGTGTAGCACTAATGGCATTGCATACAAGTTAAGAAACAATAATAATCGAAAACCAAATCCATGAACATGACACATTGCAAGTTGAAGAAGGTAAGATAAGATCATGCATATTTTTATAATTATATAATTTTTTTATTTATCAACTATTTATAATATTGAAAAAATATTTATTCATCTATTTATGTCTCAAATAAAATAGTTCACAACATAGTGATGCAAATCTCTTATCCTCTCTACCTTATGACTCTGATACTTACAAGTTATTAACTCATTCAATCAAAACATCTTAATCTTATTATAATCTCACTAAGTCGTGGATCACTCTTAGGCACATTATTATACATTAATTTTTATTTATTCAAATCTTAGATTTTATCTTAAACTCCTTTATTCAAGTCCCTATCTCTGACCTCATCTTATTATATCTCTTGATCTCTAATTTCTTCTCACACTATCTCCCTGAGTATAAGAATTTCAAGCCATTATCACTCTTATGCCTTGTGCTAATATTCACTCTTTCCACAAAGGTTAACTATGTCATGTGTTAAATATATGGTTGATCTTTACCATGATCATTATACTCTATTTAATCTTCTTATTCCATTCACAAACCCTTTAGTGCATTCCTTCACACAATACTCAACAGGGCTCTCTAGTAGACTTTTTATGACGCTTTTGCTTTGTATAGATTCATACCGTAGAGTATTGAAAAAATAAACTCTTTTATAAGAACCCTATATATTATTATTTCTTTATAAAAAATTTCATTCCCTAACTCTTCCCTTAGGCCACTTTTCTAAGCCTTTTTTAATTCTCTATCTAGGCCTATTAGGCCTCTATTTGCCCTTTCAACACATAGTCAGTTCCACACCAGACACTGAGGTACATATAGGTTTAAAAATTCCCAAATCTCTTAGATAAAAATGTTTTATAATTGTTCACAAAAAGTTAGGATTTTTGGCTAGTTGGTTCTCCCAAAATATTCACTTTCCTTTCTAAACCCTAAAATAGGGTTGTATATAGACTATCAAACCTAAGAAGTGTTATAATTCATTTTCACACATTTTAAATTATTTAAAAATATTATAAGTGTCATTTAAAGTATATTAAAATATATCATACCTTTTTTAAATGTTGTTTTTCCTCTATAAATCCTATATGGATCATTCCTTGCAAAGAATTGGTTGACTGTACACACAATCATATGTTTGCATAGGGTTTGAATATCCTACATGTTGAAATATATGTCCAAATGCATTGAAAATTCATAAAAACCTATCAATAACATTGAAACTATGAATTACCTATTCATTTAGGTTATTTAAACATTATTCCATCCCACCTTCTCATTGTTAGTACATACTCAAGGTTTGTGACTTGAACACAAAACTCAAAACTCTAAGCACAAACAATATATTGCCAAGATGAATGATTGGAACCCTTCCACCTAGAGTTAACTTATGTTTCACCTTCTAAATCATCAAATTAATAACTTATTACTATTATTTTTAAGATTTAAGATGACAACACATGATTCTTTGTTCCCTTTACTCTCATAATCTACCAAGGACTGAAGTTAAGGAATGCAGGGTTTATAGGAAACCTTCATGGGAGACTTTATAAACAATCAAAAAAATTATTTAACAACATTTTAAAACATAATCAAACATAAAAAATTCACAATGAGCTTCAAAAACATTTCATTATCATACCTCTCACATTAGTCTTGTATACGTAGTCCTTATCTTTACAGATGTACATAAAAATAGGGTTTTGTAATCTTTTGTCATCAAATACAAGGAACTTATTTATTATATTTTCTCGGGGTTCTTCTTAATTTATTATTTGAGTCCAACCCCTAATATCCCTTCCTAATATTCATACCAAAACATAGAGCTTTACAACATTTTGAAAGAAAACCTATAACTACCTTTTGATAACTACTTCTCATGTCAACTACATTGAGATGGTTTTGCATTGCACTTGTATGTTTCTATTTCAACCACACACATATCTAAGACCCACACATGAATTTAAATAAACTCTTACAAACATAAAATTCCTTGCCATCACACCAAGATATTTTAAAGCACACTTAACACATTCAAATGGGTGTTTTGGAGGGAAAACACTATATAGACTCAAATTTGAATTTAAAGACCATATAAGGACTCTAACCATTGTAAACATACTATATATGACTTCTACTAACTATGAAAACCAAAATTAGAGAACATTAAAGATGCCCCTGCATCATACTTCCAAGGGGCAAAGAAAACTTTCCCTAAAAGTTATAAACAATATTTCTTGTTGTGATTCATGGCTACTCTCTTGCTAACATTTGATCTTATTTAATGGCTTCATGATCCCAAGGCGTACTTGAGGATTGTAGACCTTCTTTTCTCTTATCTTCTACTGTAACCAATCTCTCATGCATATGTGCATGTTCTCTTGAGCCACACTTGTATATTCTCTTGCCTCTTTCTATCTTACTCAATGTTATACTTGAAATTAACAACAATTCATTAGAAAAATCATGTTATTTCTCATGCCCTTGAGGAATTATCAAACTCTCCTCTTTGCTTGCTTGTTTTTCTTCCTCCAAAACACCTTTATGTGCTTTGTATGCTTCATCCTTACTCTTTGCATCAACCACCAATGCATCTTCTCCTTCTCCTTGTATGGTTTCTCGTCCATATTCAACTTGTACTTCATCCTCAATAGTTACAACTTCACCATGTAGAGTTTTTTCATGTGCTTGACTCCTCCTTGCCTTCATGAGTGCTCCTATTTGAGCCATTGATAATGTATGGCATATATATATATATATATATATATATATATATATATATATATATATATATATATATATATTCTCCTTTGTCACTTTATTAAACATATATCTATACATTTGATGAGGATAAAATGCATATTCTCTCTTCAAGGATTCACACAAACTAGAATATTCCTCATACCTTTGCTCATATTATTGTCCCATTTTTCCTTTGTCTTCATTTGCATCCACTTTAGGATTCATGTCAACTTGATTCTTATATGGCTGACATGTTTATTCTTCTTCCATCATTATGACTCTATTTTTAACATCTTCTTCTTCTTGGTGCCTTTTGAATGCCACTTGATCATATGACTCATATTTTTCTTTCTTCAGCCCATGCATTGACCCAACTATCTCATTCTCTTCACCATCTCTCAAACTTGCATACACACATGTCAAAGCAACATTATTTTGAAATATATGAGTCTTGATTGCCTCCTCATCCTTCTTTTTAGGCTTATTTCTCAAATTCTTCAGTTGTGTCCTTACTTTAGAAATTTTTCTTTATCTTTTCCTCTTCTTTAGGATGTCTTTGAGAGACCATCCCATTCTTTTGCTAACTCTAACTAAAAACTTGGGTCTACGTTCTACCAAATCATGTTTAAACTCTACCAATATTATATTTAGTTTATCAATATCTCTCTAATAAACTTATTCATTGTGGATACCTTCTTAATTAAATCCCTTCATCTTATTACACTCTCTTTTCTTCACATTCTCTCTCTAGGTCCCTCTCATGGACCTATCTCTCATCTTGACAAATGTTCTGACTTTTCCTATTGACCTTCACTTGGTCTCTCTCCTCTATCTTTAATCTCTCCTCTTAAGCTTTCTTATTGTGATCTTTCTCTATCTCTCTAATTTCTCTCTCTTCAAACCTCTTGGATTAAGGGATTCAACCACAAATTTCACTTACTTTTTTGCCTCTCTATCATTCCTACAATCTTCATTAGAAGCCTCTTAAACAACCTTCATCATCATTGTAATGAACTAATCAAATTGAAAAAATGAAAAATAAATAAATTATACCTTCCTTGGATTGTGAATTTCTTTATCTTATTCCCAATGAAATCCTCATTATGATACCAAAGTGATACTGAGCTCTTCTCCTCTTTGCCTTATGACTCTGGTACCTACAAGTTATTAACTCATGTAATCAAAACATCTTAATCTTCTTGTAATCTCACTAAACTTTGGATCACTCTTAGGCATGTTTTTATACATTAATTTTTTTTATTCAACTCTTAGACTCTATCTTAAACTCCTCTTTTCAAGTCCCTATCTATAACCTCATCTGATTATATCTCTTGATCTCCAATTTATTCACACACTATCTCCTTGAGTATAAGACTCTCAAGCCATTCTCACTCTTGTGCCTTTTTTCAATATTCACTCTTTCCAAAAAGGTTAACTAAGTCATTTTTATCTTTACCATGCTCATTATACTCTATTTAATCTTCTTATTCCATTCACAAACCCTTTAGTGCTGTCTTTACTTCACATAAAACTCAATAGGGTTCTCTAGTAGCCTCTTTTAAGGATATTTTGATTTGTATAGATCCATACCATGGAGTATTATAAAAATAAACTCTTTTATAAGAAATCTCTATCCTCTTCTTTATTTTTACAAAATTTTATGCCCTGAATCTTCCCTTAGGCCACTTTTTAAAACCTTTTTTTTAACTCTCTCTAGGCTTATTAGGCCTCTATTTTCCCTTTCAACACATAGTCAATTCCATATAGTATGCCAATGTATGTATATGTTCTAAAACTCCCAAATATATTAGATAATAATTTTTTATAACATTCATAAAAAATAGGGTTTTTATCTAGTTGGTTCTCCCAAAATATTCACTTTCCTTTCTAGACCCTAGAACATGATTGTTTATAGACTATCATTCTCAAGAAGAGTTATAATTCATTTTCACACATTTAAAACTATTGTAAGTATCATTTGAAGTCTGGTAAACTATCTCATACCTTTTTCAAATGTTAGTTTGCCTTTGTAAATCCTTTATGGATCATTCCTTAGAAATAATCAGTTGGTTGTATACACAATCACAGGTTTACATATGGTTTGAATATGCTACATGTTCAAATATATGTCCAAACACATTGAAACATCATAAAAACCTATTAATAAAATTTAATCTATGACTTACATACTCATTTAGGTGATTCAAACATTCTTCCATCCCACCTTCTCACTGTTAGTACATACTCAAGGTTCATAACATGAACACAAAAATTAAAACTCAGAGCACAAATAGTATATTTCCAAGATGAATGACTTGCACCCTTATACCTAGAGTTAACTTATATTTCACCTTAGAAATAACCAATGAATAACTTATTATTGTTCATAAAAACATTTTAAATGACAACACAGGATTCTTTTTTCCCTTTGCTCACATAATTTACCAAGGACAAAACTTAAGGAATGCAAGGTCTGTAGGAAACCTTCATGAGAGACTTTATAAACAATCACATAAATTATTTAAATACATTGTAAACATATTCCAACATAAAAACTTCACAATGAGCTTCAAAAACATTTCACTATTATACCTCTCATATTACTCTTGTATACTCAGTCCTTGTCATTGCACATGTATAGAAAAATAGGGTTTTATAATATTTTGTCATAAAATACATGAAATTATTTAATATATTTTCTCAGGTTTCTTATCCATTTATTATTTGAATCAAATCCCCAATCTCCCTTTCTAAGACTCATACCAAAACATATAACTTTATAACATTTTGAAAGAAAATTTATAACTAACTTTTGATAACTACTTCTCATGTCAACTACGTTGACATGGTAGTACATTGCACTTTTAAATTTTCTTTCACCCACACACCTATATAAGACCAATATATGATTTTACATAAACTATTAAAAACGTAATATTCCTTTCCATCACACCAATATACTCCTACGCACACTTGACACATTCAAATATTCAAATGGGTATTTTGATGGGAAAACACTATATAGATTCAAATTTAAATTTAAAGGCAACCTAATGACTCTAACCATTGTAAACATACTCTTTATGACTTATAATAACTATTACAACAAAAATTGGAGAACACTGAAGATGCCCCTACATCACATAGCTCTACAACTTTTTGTCTCTAACATAACAACCCATGACACAACTCTGGATCTTGTTGCTTCCACGAAAACAAAACATGGTAAAACTTTACAAAAAGACACATTTTTAAAATACCAATATAAGATCAATTTATGATGATAATTTTTAGTAACCAAATTATATAATACGTTGTAAGGAATAAAGAACAAAAGGTTAAATGAAAGAGTGGTCCTAGAACAAACTAGAAAAAGGCAAAAAAGGTGAAAATCCCTTTCAGTGAATGTGTAATTATACAATTTCATATAGTAGAATATATTAATTATATTTATTTATTTAAACACATTAAAATTTAATTTTCTTTATGGATAGGAGATTGTAGAAGACAATAAAAATAGACTTGCATCAACTTGGGATTTGGACGTGTGGGTTCATTTTATTGTTGTGTCGACTTGAATGTGGTTATATTTACCCATTAAAATGTTTTTTACATGTTGAATTTACCTATTTTAAAATAACACAATATGTGATATATTGTGTCTTCAATTAAAAAATATATATATATATGCTAAGTATCCATGATCTTTATCAATATATAAATGATTTCTTTACATGGACATAAATATTGTGATTGTCAAAAATATGATGAAGAATAGATTTCATATTAAAAATATTTTGATGAAATGGAGCATATATGTGTGTGTGTGTGTGTGTGTGTGTATATATGTGTGTTTGTGTGTGTGTGTGTGTGTGTGTGTGTGTGTGTGTGTGTGTTAGATATAAAAATTCTTTGATATAAGGAAAGAAATGAATAAAGTATATTATGTTAGAAACAATTATATTTCTATTGATTTAAGAAATTTTTAATTTGATGTTTCTTATTGGAAGTATATGAAGGGGGTTAAACTATAGGTGTATATTCATTTGAAATTAGTGATAGTAAACTTTATCTTAGAATGAGTAAATACTAATTTAACGTGATGTGATGGGTTATATAAACATATATTGGTATGCATAAGAACACTTGATACTTTCATTAATGTAAGAATATAGATGTTGGTTGATCAATGTTAAATTCCCATTAACATCTATGAGAAATGAGTTATGCCAAAATTGGATTATTTCAGAATATGATCAAGTTATGGTCTAGTTATAAGGATTAATTATAAACATGTATATGCATATGTATGTTACAAACTTGGTAATAGAAATGGTACATCTATGTATAATGAGTATAATTACATGTGCTTGAGCATGTGAATATTTTTATATATGTTTATGTGAATATTTATAAGATTTAATAAAATGCAAATAAAAAATGCATCAAATGAAGTACATTATGTTTATATATTACAATATGAAATGCAAATCAAAAGTGCATCAATGATCAATCTAACATGTAAAATATTTTCTTGGAAAAATTTTATGTTATATTTCTTATAATATAATATTGGTTTTTATTTGATAAGGGAAAAGCTAGGTCTTATAGGGACCTAAAACCACTAGAGTGTAGTACAAGAGTATCAACAGGCCATCAATTGGGATGAGAAACCAAAAATAAATAAATTACATAGCTATAACAAAAACAAAAATAGGATCATAAAATAGATTTAGGAGGAAAGTCCCTCTTTAGGGTCTTCAACATCAATAGTGTCCTTCATAAGAATGATCTAGTTTTACTTTGATATTTTTTCTCAAGTGCAGTTCTTGGGGCCTTCAACTGCTTCTCTAGGGAAGATCATTCTAGGGTGCTTTTTTCCTTTAACCTACATGAAATATTACTTAGGCGGGACCCCCTTGGGAGATCCCTGGGGAGGGGATTTTAAAACCTTTGGTGATTGGATGGTAGTGCATTTTATAGAAAGGATGAAATCCTAAACTATGGCTTCAACCTGCTTATGGAATGAATTTAATTCTTAGATGAGTTCATTCAAACCAACCCTACTTGGTAAACCTTTAGTTAAAATTCTCAAGTAGTAGTTTGTTCTTTTCTAGTTCATCTATAACAATGGTTTTTCCTTTCTAAGCTATCTTCGTCGGGGTACCTAGTTTTAGCATAATAGGTTTTACTTTGGGAATAAATAGTTTAAGGGGGAGATCAATAGGGGGAATTTTATAAACTATCTTAGGGGGTGTGAATAGAGATCTTGGTGGGATCCCTCAATGGGATCCTTTACCTGGGGTTCCTCCAGGGAGTCCTCCCTAGAGGAAGAACCCTTGAGGGGGACCTCTTGGTAGTAGAGAATTTGGCCATGTTTAAATAGAAGGAAAATTAAGCCTTGGTGAAGGATGGGATTTGTGAATTCACTTGGTGTAGTAGGACAATAAACTTAAGGGAATTCAGTAGAAAGTAGGGTAGATTGAGTTTATATCCAATGAAATGATTAAGAAGCAAAGAATGGTGGGAGAAAATAAGTGTATATTAAAATTCGAGTGTCATGTAATACATGATCTGAAGGAAAATGTTAAGCCAATAATGCAAAAGATCATCCCATGAAAATCCTTTTTTGTCTATCTTCAAAAATTCATTTGTTCTAAAGAAGCATTGTAGTGACTCTTATTTATTCATCTAATCCTTAAAAGCCTTTATTATTGCACATGACATTACAGTTGATTCACTGATGAACTCCTTCAATAAATTAATAGTGGTGACAAAGATGGTTACTTTCTACTTAGTCTCGGCCACCACAGAGTCACAAAAAATCTCTAGATTGGGTTCCTTAAATCGTTCCATAAATTCTATGAGTCCCCCCTTTTTCAACTTCTTCCATACTTTCTTCTATTCAAAGAGCTCCTTATAGGAAGTAGGTTCCAACCTATCCCTATCACCCCCCATGGAGAATGTGTGCACAGAGTTGAAATGGGTGGGATGAAGTTTTTGGATGGGGTGAATTAAAAAAGAGCATGAATGGTTTGTAAGTCCCACCGAAAGATCATAAAAATAATTAAGACTCCTCTCTTTAGAATAATTGTTGATTTTCCTAATTGATATCTGTCCTTTCAAGATGAGGTCATACATGTGTGGATAAATCATTTTTTAAACTTTCATTGGTACTCTTAGCTCGTATAACATTGAATACATTAGATGGGATGCTACCTACATTATAATAGTTAATTAAAAAGTGGAGATCAACTTGAATGTTGGTGAGGAGGTCAGCCACCCCATTTCCTTCCCTATAGTTGTGTAAGATTTGAATATGAGATATGCCCTTTAGGAAATGCTTAGCATCATCAATGATGCACTTAATGGTGTGTAAGGGTGTAGTATTTCCTTCCAAGTAATTTAGGATGTTCATCGAGTCTCCCTTGACAATGATCCTATTATGGTTAATGTTTGTCACCAACTGAATACCCCATAGGGTAGCCTAGGCCTCATCTAGGTGATTTGTTTGGGTTCCCATTAAACCTACATATGTAGTGAACATATCCCCTTTAGAATTACTTATAATACCTCCACCCCTTATAGGGCCTGGGTTACCCTTGGAGGCACTATCAAAGTTTAGTTTCACCCATCCTTCCAGTTAGTAAATGATTGATTTTTTTAAAATAAATTATAGACATTTCAAAGGAGGAGCTAAAACTGAATTTTAAAAAACTATTGATTTTGGGGTTAGATGACTTATTATTTATTATGCACAAAACACAAGATATGAAAATGGATGATATAGGAAAAATGAAGATTATAAAATATAAAATATTTCATACTACATTCAAAATCATTCTAAATAAATTTTGAAGGTGGAACTATAGTCTTTTTCTCACATTGGCATTTGGTTAATGATAGATGACAATAATTTGAAGATACACCTTCAAGCCATGTGTTACACAAGTTGAAATTTCATGTTTGTTTGGGGGAAAATATATCCTAAGCCCTTCAATATAAACATAAAGAAATTAGGTGTAATTTTTTTTAAAGGGACCTTTAGAGATGATTTTTCAATTGCCAACACAGTGTTCATTGATTGTAATTCTCTAAATCATGTTAAAAATTAAAAATTAAAAATGAGTTATGTTACATCAAGTAGATATATTGGAAATAGAATTCGAAAAGATGAAAAGGATTGAAGAATCAAAATGACATCTATCATCAAATTCTTGGGAGAAATCATAAAATCCATGCTAGCAGCTGTGAACCATTGTTTATAAGGATGTAACTTTTCCATATGATTCTTTCAAGTATATTTATTGATTATAAACTATGATTATAGTAAACATTATAATCAATTTCATACAAATCAATTCTAAATTATTTCAAATGTAGTCCAATTTATTTCAAATTTATCAATTTTAATTTAGTAATGCTTTGATCTCATTAAGTGAAATTTTATTTATATTTGGAGATATCTTGAAAGTATTGAATCTGGCCCAAGTTTCAAAGCTAATCCCCTTGTAAGTGGATAATCCATCAATTTATCTTGAAATTTCCCAAGTTGATCCATTAGTATATTGACACTAGTTCATGAAGATATTCCCAATAAACAATAAAAAATTCTCAAGTCTCTCTCTCATTAAATTTGTTTATTGATGCCAAGTCAGTTACCTTAGACTCATGAAAACCTTAACAACATGATGAGAATGTAGTTGTAAACCCTATATTGCCTTGGTTCCAAAATTAAATGGTTATCCATCAAACCTAGCATATTTTTGATGTCTAAACAACCCTAGGAAACATCAAATGGGATTATATTAGTAGATGAACTATTTTCTTATTATGTGTCATCCATAATTTGTCCTTTAGGCCTATTTATTATTTCATATCATTATACTAATAGGGTTCTGAGATGAAAAACTAATAGGAAATATATTTGTCCTTTGCTTATTTTGAGAAGTAATTGTATGTATGTATGTATGTATGTATGTATGTATGTATGTATATGTATGTATGTATGTATGTATGTATGTACATGTGTGTGTGTAATAGAATAAAATTCCAATCATGGGCATGTTCAATGTATCTACTATGAGAAACGTTGAAGGTACAATAATAACCTTCAAGTAATCTCATAGAAGATACCTTAAAGGATAATCATGGGTACCTTGCAGGTATCTCCTAAGAGATACCTTTTAAACATGTATAAGGGTTCCCTTAAAGGTAATAAAAGGCCCTTCAAGGTATCTCTTAGGACCTATGCATATTCCTCTATTAGTTCATATATGGCTTCCATTTCAATATGGATAACATGCCCTTGGGTATATAGTGTGAGTAGTTTTTGTGCACTCACCCAATCTTTTGTTAGTTGATTCTATAATGGATTAAGTTGTTTATCCTTAAACATTACTTGATCACCAAGGACTTATGTAACTAGAGCAAGACAAGTATAATTGATGATCTACCTAGCCTTAGCCATTTGATTTTATGCTTTTGATTTATCTTTGTGTAGACAAAAAACTTTTCATTCTAAGTTTGAAGCTTTTTTTCGAAATACATTATTCAAATGCATCTATTACTTAAATTTTCTTGGATAATGGTAGCTAAAAAAACATCCAAAGATGTCTCCATGGAAGTGGGAGCAAGTGCAATGGATATGGATACGACTATGGCAAGAGATGACATAAATTGAGCTAATGGAAATAAGAAAGTGGTATGATAAGATGACGTGATAGTGACATCTCACAACCATTGGGTAGAGGGATAATACTTTGATAGTGAAGTTTCCTTTGGTAAACTTGATTGGGTTATATCCTTGTGGGATGTTGTACATTATACATCTACATTTTCCTTAGCTTCCTTTTCTTTCACAATTAGTGCCTCATCCTTAGCTTGAGCCTTGGTTGTGGCCTCTACCTAAATTTGGGATTTATCCTTAGCCTTGGCTCTAGCCTCAATTTTATCCTTGGTATCTACCTTAGCCATAGCTTTGGCATCATCCTTTCCTTTAACTTTGGCATCAAACTCAACTTTTTTCCTTAACATCTTGCACCTCTACTTTGCACTTGGATTCCTCTTCCTTTTGGCATTATTCTCTGGTAGATTTATCTCATGCCTCTTATTATGTTTAATTTTGTTGTGAAACTTATTATCATGCACCTTGATTTGAATACCATTGTATGACTTAGTTAGCAATGCATGCTACCCCAAATATTGCATGACATCTTATGGAATTTGAGGGTATGACCTAATCAAAGCTAGAGCCTCAAGACATCATGTGTTAAAAATCCCTAGTTGATAATAATATTACCTTATCTTTGTCCTTGCAATGAATTTTATGACATTAATAGGCTAAAATGCTATAGTAACAAATTTTACTAGGCATAGCAGGGACTTCCATTACGTGAAGCATAACAACAAAAATAGATTAAACAAATATAGGAAAATTTTCCAACCTCTTTAAATGGGTTGAATTCCTATCCACAATTACTCTTCCTCATCCTCATAATCTAGATATCTTGAGGGGCCTTACGATACCTTTAAGGTACCATTTTTATAAGTGCTTAGGGTTAGGGATATGTCTAGTGGTGAGGGCCAAAGATGAAATTGGTTGATTAAATAATTCATATATTAGTCCATTTATTAGTATAAAAAATATTTTTGGATAAAATTATCTCCACTCCACTTTAGTGGGTATAAGTCCAAATTATTTGAAATAGTCCTTATCATGTACAATGGTACTTTGCCATCTAACTTGTGACAGAACACTCATGTTGTCAAAATATCTATCATGACCTTATAAATATTCAAAATAGTTATGAGATAAATAGTAAATAAGCTAACATATAGCATAAGATATATCTTATCTGAGCATGTCACCCACTAGGCTATGTCTTGTCTCTTATCCTTTGACTTTGATGTATCACATATCACTAGCATTCCATAAATAGGAAGTCTATGAAAGGCATGGACATCCTTCAAGGTGATCAACACCTCTTTAGTATTCTCCTCCACCTCCCATAAAAAAGTGTTAGGCAATCATTCCCATGCTCCTAGGAACATTACAACAAGATCGACACTTAGCAGGATCCATCTCATCTCCATGATGCCTCCAAAACCCAATGCAACCAGTCAAGCTCTATATCTATGTCTGACAAATTATCTAATAAATCTAGTAGCCAAGATGCATCCACTAGGATCAAAAATATTTATCACCAATAAAAATATCAAAAAATGGATAATGTATTATATCTTGATATTATAATAACAAAACACATTCTTAAATATTCTTAAAAAACTATAAATTAACTACTACATTAGCTTGTTTGATTTATCTCTCTATTTTTTCCATTTTAACTACACCATTAGCATATTTAATACCAAATCAACCCTATCACTATATTTCCATACTGTATTAGCCTTCTATTACAGATTCAACCCATTCTTCCAGATGCTATCAACTTATTTGATACTAAATCAACCCTTTTCTAGTTCTAGCATATTAGATCAGCCCTATGATATATAATCAACATCATTCAACAAACTATATTAGCCACATAGTACAAAATGTATTGTCCAAAAGGTACTACATTTTCCATTTCCCTATTTCCAACTAGATCAGCCCACTACTACACAATCATCCACCTCCAACAATACTATATTGACCCACTTCTATGTAGTCACCCCCCTAGATTTTTCTCTCCTTGCAAACTGAGTTGATAGGACTAAATCTGTTCTTAGCATATGATGATTTTTTGACCATTTACCTTAAATTTCTTAGGCATGTATTGGTATTTTCTTTTCCTACCTAGTACTCCATTCTACCCCTAGTCTACCAAAAAATTTCTTAGGCTTAGTTTTGATATCTACATTTCATCAAACATCCAATTTTATATATTTAGGTTAATTTTAATTAAATTTTCACAAAAAAATGAAATCAATTCTTCTCTTACTTGTGTTGCACCCACTATGACCATTATTCATCCTCCACATCATAGTTATCATCTTTTCACCATGGTTTCTCTCTAGGCTCAAACTAGGTCTCTCAAAGCAATATTTTCTTAGAGTAGTAAAATAACAAATGAATTCATTTTCACCCTATTTATATTTACTCTTTAAAATTATTTATCTCTAAAATATTTACATTCAGATTCTATTTTTTGACCATAAATTCATTTGTATATTATGTGAAATTTTTTGTTTTCACTAATTTTTATAGGTTCACCTAATGTTTTGTACATTAAACACCTTCACATTTCTTTTCCTTCCTCTTCTACAACACTAAGATAAGTAAAGGTATGTATTTTTCAATTATGTCCTTTCATTTATCTTATTCTCTCTTTATTGTAATTTATTTAGCTTCAGTGTTATGTGTTGTTATGTTATTTTATAGAAGCACCATCCTTTGTTACACCTAAGTGACACATGATGAGCTTTGAGTGGGGCTTTCAAAATTTATCAATTATTAATGCTTTATCTCTTGTAAGAACCCATAAAAACTCAATCTAAGTTCACACCTTAAAGGGTGCATTGGGAAATGGGTGGGTAGACTATTGGTGCTTCACAAGATTATTATCCTTTATACCATTTATTGCAACCAATAAAAACATGTCCTATAAACTTATCTAATATTTTCATCCTCCTTTACACACTCCTCCAAGTAATTCAGTGCCTTAAATAACCCCTATCTAAACCAAAAAATCTTGTTGACATATACCAAATAATTTTAGTCTAGGTCAACCCTTAAATTATATTAGCACATTACGAGACTCTATTGGCTATGGCTAACCCAGACCAAGACCTAACTTATTTTTATCAATTAATGATACAGTGTCAATTGGGTTGACACTATTGGATAAACATTTGGAAGATTTTAGAGTTTTAATTATTTTTATATACACATCCTTTTCACTATTTCTTTAGAGAGAGAAGAAGAAAAACATCATATATTGCACATATGTTTATCTACCATTATACTTGAGGAGCATTGCTTAGGGTTTTAATACTACACTTGGAGATACAAATCTTGTCTTATGGATAAGTTTTTTGGATGCATAGAGAAGTTGTGTATCTTAGAGATGACTTATCCTTATTATCCTTATATACCACAAAAACCTCTAGAGAAGAACCTTGGCCAAAGGAGAGATTGAGACTCGGTAGGTGTGCCTTCAAAGGCAACTATTCCTAACTTTGTATTTTTTTATCTTATATTCTTCTCTCTCCATGCATTATGATTTCCTATACATTGGCTTAAGTATGAATCTTCTATGCATGTTTAATTTTATGTTTAATACCCATATTTTATGCCACAAGCTTTGGTGAGAATTAGGTTAGATTTTAATTTAATTTGTGAATATAGAAAACATAGGACCTAGCTAGGGTTATTACATGGTCTTGCTTGACTAGAGTCTTTGGAACCCTATCTAGTGATATTATTGTGGTACGGGACCCATTGGTTAGGTTTTGTAGATCCATCTTGGTTATGATCTTGATTATATAAATGTACTAACAAGTGGAAGGGTAAGTGTGATTTATCCTTTCTGAGCTACAATTAATCTAGAGACTAGCTTCACTTTCCCATGTATACACTATCCATATCTATATAAAGCATGTATGTATGTGTTTATATGTATAATTTTTGATCTTATATATATATATATATATATATATATATATATTTGTTTATGTGTGGGAATAGTTTTAATATATTTAAATTATTAAAATCATGCTTCGAGAGAGACACACGCATACATGTAGGTACATAAATATAATATTTTTTAATTGGCACATATATATGAAAAAATAGGTATATCTAAATTTGAATTCTAATGGAAACTAAATTAGCTCACATTTTTTTCATACTTTTTTGAATCATGTGATGAAAGATAATCCTCTGTCTTATTATTTTATTCCAAATACTCAATGATAATAACCCAAATTGTATTGGTTTGTTTGAACCCATTATTTTAATAGTTAGATAATAAACCAAACATGATATTAGTAGCCTCTACTAGAGGTAACATAAAGAAGACAAATGCAGTGCATGACAATAAACCATCAAATGTAATCATGGAGGTGACTTTAAATCAAAATGGCATGTTCATATCTGATGCAGAGGATTGGTATTTTGAAATTGAAATGCAATGCATGGAGATTTATCAAATGGTGAAGAAATAGTTGTCTCAATTGATAAAGAAACATGAAATGGCCAAGTTGAGTGCAATGGAGAGGGAGAATTACAAAAGAGCTATAAACAACAAAATATTCTAAGACTTCAAGAGACATGAGAATTAAAATCTTGCACTTCAAATGGCCAAATAAGAGTCTAAAAATAATAATTAATAGAATCTCTAGAGAGAGAACATCATAAAGGAGGAAGAAAATAACCACTTTATTAAATATTAAAAAGTAAAAAGTATAATGGCATCCAAAGAAGGTATGCAAGAGATGAGTATTTCATTGTTTTTTAATTAAGTACTTATAATAAAAATGTGGTATATCTATAAATTAAATTAAATAACAAAACATGAATATCAAGTCCCAAATGATATTAAAACAATGTATCAAGGTTATCCACATTAGAATGGTGATAAATGGTATATCCGAATCATGAGAGGTACTTCACGGTAATATATGACTTTATCTCAAAAATTATAATCTTTTATTCTATAAAGTTTTAATTGAAACACATATTGAAACATTGTAAATTGTTATTAATAAATTACATGAAGGAAATATTAAAGACAATCATATCTAAATATGGCCATATAACCATAAAATTTAGTTTTCCAATAATAATCTGAGACAAATTCTATGAAAATGATTATTAGCACAAAATGTGAACACACACATGCATCCATAAAAGCCATAAAGGCATACAAAATGAGAACATGATAGAATGTTAGATGAATTACATATAGGTATACAATGCCAATAATGCATACTTTTCCTTATAGGCATACAAAAAATTAAATAATCTAAAAACATAATAGAACGTGATATGAATGTCTGATATGCATATAATGCCTAAAGCGCATGCATTGCCATATAGGCATACAAATAATCACATCATCTAAGACATCCCATGCATCAAAAATTTTCCCTCTCTTTGCCTTCCTTTAAGAAGACTTTCCCTGGGATGCCCTACTCATAGATGGAGATCTCTCATAATAATTGGATTCCTTCAAGGTTAGACTAAAGGTCCTTCTATGCTCATAGCTCGCCTAGAGATGAACATGTCTCAATATAAATATTATTATAAAATTTACATATTATACATGAAACAAAGTTCATAAATTAATTTTAAACTATAATACAAAAAAATTTAAACATGCACTTACTAAAATCTTGTGGTCACTATCAATCTTTACCTGACACTCAATAGGGTCAGTGATAGGTCGATGTGCATAAACATGCATGTGAAATTGGGAAGAATCAAGATAAATTGATTTACCAATATTTTTAATGGGACTATAAAATGTCATACAAAAACCCTATATACACAACGCATTCACATTATTTATAATTGCCCAAGTATGTAGTAAAATTATTAATAAAAATCTACTTTTACAATTCAAAATTATAAGTTAACATATACCTCAATGAGTGACTATGCAAATGACACTATAATAATAATGCCTATGTATGTCTCTGCTCATATATATGGAGGAGTGTCTACTATTTTCATCAACTAAATAAACAAACTCACTTATTTTTATAGACAACTTAATTTATTACATAGCATGCATGATTTACACAAGAGGATAAACTTGAGGATTTGGAAGATAAGTAGTGGTACTATAGGTAGTAGTGAAAATATTGAGTACTTAAACACTATGAAGAAGAGATGATAATCAAGAAAAATTTGAAGCATTAAAATAATTATGAAAAGGTGAAGGAACACCAAAAATATGATTGGAATAAATAGGAGGAATAATATAATTTGAAAAAAAAAATTGAGAAAGACATCATTTGACATTGAAGGAGACTATCTAGAAGGTTGATCATTATTAGATTACATATTTTCTCTATATATCTTTTATAATATCTCACAAATATAATTTGTATTCACATCACTATCATTAAAATTTTAATTTAAACATGTACTATTGTTAGTTAAGAGAATATATCTATATAAATAAAAACATGTACATAGAGTATAATGTTAAATCAAAATTTTAACTCTGTATATATAAATGGTGGCCTAGTAAAAGTGAAAACTAGGGTTGTGGATGCCCCACAAGATAACTGTGTAAATGAATATGTAGGCACTATATCCTCCTAAAACATAAAAATTACACATATATTATTAAATTTATGTGTAAATTAATTATTATCTTCTAAATACAAATTCAAGTTAATTTTAACATGATATTTGTATTTAAAATATACCTGCATGTGTGTAGTGACTGATGTGTACACACCAAATGTACATGACAAAAACTTTTTGCTCACGAGTAATCATATAATACCTCAAAAATACCACTATTGTCATTTGAAATTCTAGTGCAAATAACACCATAATATCTATAATGGTAAGGTTGATTATGAAAACTAGATAAAGTATCTCTAACATCAGTATTAGAAAGCCTACTTATATGTTGAATGATTGTATTATTAATCACACTAAGTACATGCAAAGTGTCAATATCCACAACCTCATTCACCACAAATGGGATCTCAAACTAAAATGGATTTTGGGAAGGGATCCTTATAGGTCGATTACGCACATGGTCGATCTTGTATAGAACCTTTCCATTGACCATGAAACTCACAATAGTAAAAATAGTTGGGAATATCATTGAGGAAAAAATTACAATATACTTTCCTCAAAAAATAAAATTGAACCTTATGGTTTTTACACAGTGGGAAATAAAACACCATACACCATCGATCCCAAAAAATTATTTCTAACCAAATTGTGTTAGTATCAATGGATTGGGAAATATTTAGTGGTTATTATAAAAGGTTAATTTGTTGTTGGGTTGATGAATAAGGAAAAAATTTGGTCTTTTGATATTTATGTGTATTTCACTTTGCATGTTGACAATTTTTTAGTATAATAATCCCTATATATATCCCTATATGATGTCCATCTATCAATTTGATTCATTATCAAGTCAACTTGACCTAATAAAAACTCTAAGGTATTGGAAAAATAGGTGTGGTGGGTGTAAGTCAATGTGGGGTCCATCATTCTCCTAATTATTTGTTCAATTTCTATTTTTTCCACTATGTACAACAAGATCCTCCTAACTTCTTGGGTGATCTTGTGGAACTGTAGGAGGGAAAGGAGGGTTAGGTAGAGGGTTAGGAGTATGTTTATCATGTTGAAATATTTAAGTGGAATGATTTGTTAATAATAAATAAGATTTAATAATTAAATAATGCAAATAAGAAAATTGCTAAAATTTAGGGTTAATAGGTGTTAGCTAATCAGTCACCCTTGACCAAGGTCTATTCAAAACTGGGTACCTAAGTCATCTAACCTTGTAGATGGTCTTGTTGGGAGTTAGTAATTGGTGGTATTGGCTTGTCTTATCATGATGTTGATCAACTTATTCAAGGTCTCAATAAAGTCTTGTTAAGACTGTAAAATATGTCACTTGGTCAGTCCCCTTAACATTATCACTCATGAGGTCTTTTTCAAGTAGTTATCAAAGTTTAAGGTAAATTTGGAGATTTTATGGCTATTTCAAAATATTTAAGGTATAATTTTAATAAGTCTGGTTCAAATTTACTCAGTTTAAACACCAAATAAATAATTTTTAATAAGATAGGAATGTTCACAAATAATATACTTCAATCTGATATTCTACTTGGGATGTTTAAAAATGAGATAGATTACATACTTATAAAATTTCCAACTCCTATAATCAATATATTCCACTCTATCCTCTATCCCACAATATTCTCCCCTAAAATATCTCACACTTATCTAATAGTAAGTTGTTCTCACAACTCACATACACCCAAATAATTATATACTCACAAATATAATTATTTATGTGAGAACTAACACACTATTACTAACATTCCCCCCATAAGTGTGAACATGGGGAGAAAATACATCACACAAATTGGAAATAGAATTATATGATAATGCATACTTTTAGGTTTGAATACTAATTTATAATTTTTTTCATTTAGATTTTGTTGTACATGACCACTACTATGTGATGAATGCATCCCATATTTACTCCATATGAATGCAATGGATGTTTCACTAGCTGATCATCTTCATAAATAAGTACAATAGTTAGAGGATCAATAAGATGATTTATACACTTAGATGTTCTCTTATATAATTATTACCACATTTAATGATATCTACACTCTACTTTTCTCTAATCTCGGAGGGGAATACATAACCATTATTATCACTTATTATAATATTTGAACAGGTATGATCCATATGTTCTTATTTATAGAAAAAATACAAAATACTAACAAAATAAAAAAATGAGGACTAAGTCCTCATCATATCTAATGTGTCCACTACATGTGATTGTTTCCACTCAATATCACACAGTGTAGATAGTCACCACTACCACTGAAGATCATCCTTGGCATAATCATTTTGGCCCATAATATGCCACTGTCACAAAACATAACCACATTGATAGTGGTTTGCAAGAGGATATTATTTGTCCTCCAACCTCCCATGTCCTCCATCCTCCTATTATATGTTGCTTACTTAAAAAATTTGGATTTGAGGCTTAGTTATGTTAACCCCTCCCCATAATTTAGATGTCGTATACAAGCATAAGGCATCCGTGAGGAAAATTTTATTTTATTTTTAATGGTTTTGATGACTAAACCTACATCACACAAAAAAGACTCACCATAATAAAATGTATAAGGTCTTGAACATCCCATTGATTTCTTCAGCCAAGGGTGGGAAAACTAAGAGGTAAGATACACTTTTGTAGAGAAGAAAGTTTTTATTATTAGAATAAGCTTTAAAACATTTAGACATATGATCTCTAACAAAAAAATTCATGTGATGGTATCTCATACAAGCTTAAAATACTTCATTTTGAGCATAGAATTGAATGAGAAAAGAGTTGGTTAGATCACCAAATTAATGGAATGTGAAGTGGATATCAAGGTTACCAATTTGGTAAGAGGTAAGGGATCATGTGAGCACTAGAATCATACATGAAAGAGAAAAAATAATCTATCCTTTAACTCCAAGATGACACTCAAATGAATTCACCTCCATCTACCATACATTGGACACAAGACATGGTCAAATTTCTCTAAACAGGCGAGTGTCCATTAGGCCTAAACAAAGATAAAAGGAGACATTTCAGATTGCAATCCATACCATATGTTCTTATAGATGGAATATTATTTGGGAAGGAGCTTATTGAATTTATCCTAAGGTATGTAGAGGCTGATTATATTTAGATAGCATTGACAAAATTCCATGATGGGCCATTAGGTGGTCACTTTGTACCAAGACTACATCAAAAAAAAGTGATACAAGCTAGTTATAATTATCCTATCTTGTTTAAATATTCATAGGCATGGGTGATAAAGTGTCAAAAATGTGAGTTTTTCATAGAAAAATAGAAATTTCAACCCTCCCTCTCCATCTCATTTAGGTAGACCGACCTTTCATGTAGTGGGGTTTGGATTTCATAGTTATGATCAATCCTCCTTCAAGTGTTGGCCATAAGTGGGTGTTGACTTCAAATGACTACTTTATTAGATGGATAAAATTTGTAGATCTAAAGGAAGCTAATGAGACTAATGTGATAGCCTTATATGAAGGCATAGTAACTAGATTTGGAGTACCCTATAAATTTATCTCAGATAATGTAATGTATTTCTTTGGTAATAGGATAAGTGAGTGGGATGTGAAGTATGGAATCAACCTAAGTACCTCCTCCAACTACTATCCTAAATAGAATGGACAAGTAGAGTCCAAAAACAAAAATTTGATTAGAGTTATCAAGAAGACTATGGAGGAAAATTAGAGAACATGACATACAAAATTAAAGACAACCAGCCTTATGGGCTGATAGGATCCCTCCTAAAAGATCCATTGGCAACTCTTACATAATTTTCTATGGACAAGAAGTAAAAATATGAATCTCCCTTGAGTTACTAGCTCTATAGCTTACACATCAAATTTAGATGATGGAGAATGCTTCCATAGAGATTAGATTAGGTGAGTTGATGGAATTAGAATAAATAAGAGATCATGTAATCAATACAATGGAATATCACCAAGGTCAAGCCAAAAGGTAATTTGATAATAGATATATTCAAATAAAATTCTAAGAGGGTGACCTTATACTTAAATGGGATGAAGATAAGGCTAATCTTGGAAGACACACACAGTTTGATACTTTATGGCGTGGGTCCTATGTCACCACTAATTTCAAGCAATACAATGTTTTTCATCTCTTAAATTTGAATAGAAAAGAGTCACATATCTCAATCAATGGGATAAACCATAAGCATTATTATTAAATTTATTTTATTTATTTATACATGGTATAATAGGTGTTGTTTTTCCTAAATGCCTCTTGGCATAGTGTGTGTGTCTTGTTTCATTGTGTGTTCCTTACTTTGTTGTGTGTGTCTTGTTTTTTTGGTGTTTTTGGAAGGTATTTTTATTTTCCATTTGATTCAAAAGCTAATGTCATGTTCAAGATCAATTTTGACCTCAGAAAGAAGTAGTGTTTAGTGACTCCATACACAATGGGTTGTTTAAGGCCACTAGTCCAGATTATTAACATCCATATTATCCCAAGAGTTAAAAAAATAAGTTAGCTAAGATGTCACCCTTGACCAAGGTCTATTCAAAACTAGGTACCTGAGTCATCTAATCTTGTAAATGGTCTTGTTGAGAGTCATGCCTTGGTGGTCTTGAATTATCTTGTCATGGTGTTTATCAAGCTATTTCAAGGTGTTAATAAAGTCTTTTCAAGAGTGTAAAATATGACTCTTGGTTAGTCTCATTAACATTATCACTCATGAGGTCTTTTACAAGTAGTTTAACAAAGGTAAATTTGGAGATTTTTAAGTTTGTTTTGTAAAAATTAAGGTATAATCGATCTATGCTGAAAAAAGTGATATGGTGATCTTCCAAGATGACATGGTGATCTATAGTGGATAGTTAACTAGAATAAAAACTAGTGAAATATAAATTTTATCTTTAAAATAATTTTGAAGAGTTTAAGGTATTTTTGGAGAGATTAAAATTTCTCTTATTTTTGTTATATTGCTTGTTTCTTATGACAAAGTGACTTGCTTGTGGAATATCAAGCGTTAAGATAAAATGCCATGGAAGAGGTCAAAGGGGGTATTTTTGGGTCATTTGAAACTTGTTAAAGAGCATACTATATATCATTATGTCTATATACCCAACCAAGAGGTGTCAAAGCTTTAATGTTCATTCACTCTTGAACCTTTTTATTCATTGATTTAACGCCAAACATAACATGGAGTTATGAATGGTAAGAAATGAAGCTAGAGATGGTGCTTGGTGCATTAATATATCACTGTAAAAGTCAAGATGAACTTCATTGACATATGGTATGTAGATATAACAGGGCATTTTAGAGGATTGAATAGGTTTTCTTGTTAAAGATAGATCTATAAGTGAGTATACAATTTCAATCTTGATAAGGATGACTTATTGAGATGGTTTTAAAAATTAAAAATGGTCTTATAAGCCTTTCCAAAACCTCCTCTAATATCCTCAAGTTCAAAACCATGAAGAGATAGAGGTTGGAGGTCAAAAAAGAGAAAAAACCCACTAAAAGTCATCATCAGGTCATTGGTAGAGTAAAGAGAGTCATTTTGATAAAGTTGATTCATAAAGGAGGAGATGTAATAAGAAAAAATATCTTATGGGGAGGATACTACCCTTATTCCATTCAAATTCATGGCAATATTTTTTAGATTAAGGGGTAGATCTCTATGAATCATCGTTAACAAGTTAACCTCTCTAAAACCCCTTCAAAATCCTAACATCTTAGTTTTTTGTTGTTTGAATGAATATTTGAGACATTTTATGTGAATGATATGTTGTGATAGATCTTAAAATGTCTAATAATTCCTTATAAATCATATCAAATTGATCATCCAAATATGAATAGGTGAAACATGAAGGTACAAGTGTGTAGGCTTTGAGAAAGTGCAAGTTCTAGGCCAGGTTGCTAAACTGAAAGGTTTTGGGATTATGACAGAAGATAATACACATGATAAACACTTTAATTGTTGCCCCACATACCAATATATGTTTTTACAAGTCTAAATTCATCTTAAAATTAGTTTTCTAATGCTAGTTCAAGCATATAGGCCTCAAATGAGCGAAAGATAGTACGATGGGTATGAATATTTGATGTTTTGGGCAGTCATACATATAATATAAGGATTGATACACATAGGGGAAAGTGTATGGTAAATTTTAAGATCATAAAATTTTTTATAAAATCCTTTGTGATCATATTTGGTAAGGAATTAATAGTATACGGTCTAATTCTTATTTTCAATAATGACAAACTCAAGAAGGCAAAACCCTAGGTGCAAGCATGGTTTACAAGTTGAATGGAATATTAATCACATTAGGTAATATTAATTAGTTTTTATGAAATAAATTTATGATTTTAAATATGATATTAAGCCCCAAAATTATATTAATGATCCTTAACAAGGTGCCTGTGTTGAAACTCTACCAAACTCTAAAATATGAACCTGATGAAGGGAATGCATCATTTATGGTAACTGTAATGAAATATCAAAAATTTAAAAAAACTAAGAAACCATCTCACACTTTGATAAATATTAAACTCTCTTACACAATCTTGTTTCAAAAAAGATAATACACATAATTATGTACAGATAATTGGGAAAGCATGTATTTTAGGCACTTTGTATGCACTATAGAGTGAAGAAAACATTGATAAGGTTGAAAAATAAAATATGTTCTCTCAAAATAACTTATATTCTTCTTCCTAAGTTTTATAAGTCTCTAAAACTTACAAATAGCTAATCATTTGTCCAAAATGACAAGAAGATATTTGATGCATGCATGCCCAAGTGGACTGTGTCAAGTTTACAACTTTAGAATGAAAGGTTCTTAGAAAATATTATGTGGTTTCTCATTTTAAAATATCATAAAAAAATATAAATAGATTCAACATTGTCCCAAAGATAATTAGAGGTCATAAAACGTATAAGATCCAATCCAAGAGTAGGGTGGTAATGTGGTTTGAGCTTGGAATGCACACCTATAGGCCTATATACCATAATATGAGGAGAGAACAAACTTTTTATTTTGACCATGAAGTTTTCAAGGTCATTCAGGATGTTAAATACATTTAAATTTTTTATAGAGTGATTAGATTCCTTAGAATGAATATAACCCATCAGAAAAGAGTTATTAGGTTCAAAACTGGTATACTACCTACAAACCCTTGCCATGGGATAAAGCAAATTATAAGAGGCTAAATAGGTCAAATAATTTATGAAACCACTTAAATACATGGTATGTCATGAATTATACCTATATTAAGTGTTTCTTACCAAAAATAAGCATGAAAATGTCTTTCTACACAAAACACCTATCTCGACCTTCACCTACAAGCTTACAAGCTCGAGAAGGTCTTCTTTCTCATGTGAGAAGTTAGTTGAGAAAGTGAAAGGGAAAAAATGAAACTAGGAGATGTTAATAAATTATGTATACTCCAATTTCATGGCATTTATCATTCAATCAAGGGATTTTACTTTATTAATAATCATTAAGAAGTTAGAAACCTTAAAACTGCTAAGAAACCCTTGTGAGAGATCAATGATTGTGGATGATTGTTGAAGTGAATATAATGGACCTACATCACTTTTAAAACCCATATATAATATAATTGGGCCTCATGAGATCATGTTAGATTAATAATTTGGCACATGTGAAGAGAACGACATAGAAAAGAGGCCTAAAACTGCATATTTTGATTGGTTTATATGGTGTTGAATGTGTTTAGGCTTCCTAACTAGTTGAAGAAGGTGTTTAAGCTTGGAAATAGTATTAGTAATATTAAAAAATACATAAAAGTTTATTTCATGTTGATTTTGTAGTTTTAAATTCATTAAATAATCCAAAGTGAAGATTGTCCCTTGTTTGCATTGAAAGGATGAGGTTGCAGACCTTCTTAAGGTCATCAATGGCAACAAGAAACTTCATAACACCTTATAGAAATATAATTTCATAATTGAATGGATATATAGGTCATATGCAAGCATATTTTAATGATTTAAGGGATTATACATAGGGATTCCACTAGCTTCATGGTGTTAAGAGCCTTCAAAGATAAATATAGGCCTCTATCAACTATTTTAAGTTTACTATAGTGTAATTTTAGTATGCATCAATATTTTGAAGGTAGTAATGAATGAGTTGGATTGGTAAACCTTAGTATTACCTATAAGTGAGTATCAATGGCTATTTTTAGTCAAATTTAATTTTTGACACCTTATGACAGTTGAATATGCTCTTGATGAACACATGTAACTCTATTCAAACATCTTAATAGTAGGTTGATGGATAGATAATCACTTGAAGGTGGTCTAAAATATGGATAGTGGTTTTATGATATTATATAAGAGTTCCATGAGGTTGATAATATTATTGTGACAACCTTTAAACAAATACTATACCTTGTATGAAGAGATAAGCTTGTCTTCACTGCATTCCATTGTCTCAAACTAGCTTAGACATGAAATTGCAGGTTCTAAGGATAGAGATCACAGTATGAAGAGGTTTAAGCTTTAAGTCTCACTTTTACCAATATGAAATATGTATTTAAAAAGTTAATAATTTTTTAGAAATATGCTAAGGAGAGTAAGTAAGCCATGTCTTAAGACATAAGCTTATAACTCCTCAATCAATAAATGGTGGTTTCAAGAGAATAATGATGAGTCATAAAAGGCCAAGGGCCACTTATATGCCACCTCTGATGAGGCCATCATCAAGAAAAGTCAACACATGTAGAATAAAAATCAAAGGACCATTTTTTCATCTTTCATTAAAGTTATAATTGGTTTTATGATGGATGATAGTCATAATGAACTTCCTACATGTCCACCTTCTCTCTCTCTTCTACATTATCATATATATACTCTTGAAAAGGACATTGTAAAATGTCCTCCCTATCAGTATGGTGAATCCATTCTAAATTAATACTTATTATTGCTTTTGAAGTGAATATAATCTATTTATACCTTCATCTCACATTTAGTGTTTTATGGTGAATTGTTGATGAATAATAGTGTTGATATTCAATATTCTCACATTTTCCTCTTCATTATTGCCTATTTGTGAGTAAGTCATCCTATTTTAGGTTATGGTGTGTTTCAAGTATTTTTTCAAATGTTAAGTGTGTAAAACCTTCACTAGTGTCTCCTTCTAGACTTCTTAACTGATGTATCAACTATAACCTCCATATTGAAATACTTTTTATAAAAAGATTATTTAGAGTTGTGTTATTACATTTATACTTGTCTTAGCTTTGTTATCAAATCATAGACAATAATATTATACCTATAATTTATTTCATCTTCTCTTTTTTCCATTTGATTTCAACTTTCTCTTTCCCTTTTCCTTTCAAGGGAGCCAACCCTCTCTAGTGATTTTATTTAGTCATAGGCCACCCACATACTTAAAGAGTTCCCATTGTGTCAACTGAGTGAGGATACCTAAAACACCTCCTCAAAGGGTGAAACTCAAAGTGACAACAATAGGTTTAGTTTTTTATTAGTTACCTCCCCTCCATAGTTGTATTACTGAATTGATGAGATATCAGATGATCTAAGCATGTTTTTGGCCTCATCCAAGTAGAATATGATTTTTGTATATGAAAATAAGGAAAATAAGAATAAAACAAGTCTAACCATAAGTGGGCCTTTTTTTTGTCTGTGTTTTGCATAATGTATACACATTCTTAGCACTAAGCTTAGTTATAATAACATATATGCATTATTATAAGTAAGCTTAGTGCTGAGAACACGTATGCATTATGACTTAGGAATGTTGGCCCCTAATTAAAATAATGTGTACACATTATTGACAATAAGCTTAGTGCTAATAATGCATATGTGGTATGTATCCATAACACGTATACATTATGTCTCAGGAATCTTGAGCTTGGATTTAAATAACATGTATACATTATGGTAATAACACATACACATTGGGGCAAATGTCCATGTAATTATCCCCTAACTCCATGCACATACCCTTAAGTTCTTAACTTTTAATAGTGTCTGATCATAAAATTATATTATTAATAAAATTTAATATGGTATAACAATGTCAGTTAGGTTTAAAATTGTAATAGTATCCTTTTATAAAATTAATATTTTAATAAAAATTAATATGGTATAATAATTTTGGATATTTTTTTAAAATGGAAAAAAATACAAGAGATGGTAAAATGAACATCAAATTTAAGGTTGGAATTAAAAGTGTACAAGCTCATGAAATCATAGCTCACCACCCCCACCGGATGCCATTGTAAAATGTATCTCAGCATAATGAAAGACTATAGACCATATTGTTTTCAATAGGAAAGAATATGAGATAATAAATACTTTCAATAGTAGAGAATGCTAATAAATACTTTTTGTATATAAAGTAAAACCATGACTATGTGTGTGTGTGTGTGTGTGTAAAAAAGACTATAGACAATGTTTATTTCATGATATTTTCATACCTAATACTAAATGTACAACCTAAATTAGATTATATTCAATATTATAGGTTTCTTATTATGAATCATATAATTTTTTGAAAGGCAATGTTGAATGAATAAGAGTTATAAATATTTAACATGGTAGGAAAGGATGATAACCATATTTAATCTTAAAAATATGTATTTCTTCCTTTATGAATATTTAAATATTATAATGGTATGTTTTGAAGCATGTAAGTTTGTTTTAGTTTATACAAAGATTTAGTGTTTGACCTGCCACTAACTAGGTGGGGATTCTTGTGTTTGATACAATTTTTATTTTATTTTTTGTTATACTTGTCAATGGGTTTTTGATTTGTGTGAATGGGAAGGTAAATGGTTTTGAACCATCGATAAGGGAAATAAATCCAATAGTGAGGATACATCGGCCCCTTAAATTAAATTTTAAATATGATATTGTTAATATAGGATATGCAACAGAGAGAACATCATCATTGTGTTTTTTAGATAATTCTATTATAAATAAATATCTATAAAATAGAAGGATAAAGAGGATATTCTATTTCATAGGTATGGAATAAGTATATTTTGGCATCATCAAATATGTGGTTTCTTTCTTCTCACCCTTCTCCCCCTGTTAGAGTTACATAGGGAATGGTTGGATTTTATAGGTTTAATTTGTAGTATATGAGTATATTTAAAATCTATCTCTACTCCATTATACAATTATTTGAGTCATATTTAGTGCACACTCACCTATTATTTTCTTTATAGTTCTTTAGACACTATTTTATGTATTATATAACACCTGAATCTTGTACACTTGGTAAACTCATACCTTAGTTTTTTCTCTAAGTTTTAAACCTTTTCACTTTTATAAATATCACAACTACTTTATCTTGTGCCCCTTGGCCCATATCTTTGTCTAACTAGTCTTATGTTGATGACCTGGACCTTTTATCTTGCCAAAAATGCTTAAAAATTGATTATTTTCCACCTTTGTAAGTTCTAATTTTGTACTTACTTTCTTGTTTCCTAGACACTAGTGTCCAAAATAGACACCTACATTAATGTAGATGTCCTGATCTGATGCAATTGTTCACTAACGTAAATTCATACAATTTGAAAAATAAATATATTCTAATGTTTAACCTAAGTGATTTAATATGATTTACTTGTCCAAAGGGATTGATATAAATATAAGATCAAACCTAACTCATTTCTCACCTGGGAAAACCTAGCATAGACTAAGGTAACTTATCAAAAAAAAAAATCAATCACTCAATAAGAAAAAATCTTTCCTATTTTATCCTATTTTCATATAAGTCATAAGAACAACACATACACAAGTTTAAAGTACTAAAGGAGTAGCCCAAGAGCCTGAATTTCCAAGTTACAAACTAGCTCACTATTATACTTGAATTCCACATACTACATTATTCACATATAAGCCAACACATAGGAGAGAGTTACATAAGTCAGATGCCCTCTTTGGATTATTACCTATGTAGGTATATCTCATTTATATATGGGCATTTTGGGTCATATCAACACCATGTGCCCACTAACCCAATTTTCCACAAGGTCATTATGAAGATGATGAGTGAGGGTTTTACAATTTCATAAGGAGTGACATTCCATGAACTAGATATAAATGCACTAGAGCAAAGGAAAATACAAACCTAGAATAATCTATGTGGTCACATCATTTTAAATAATGTATTCTATGTAGGACACCTATGTCAAGTTATGACACCACCATCAATGCAATCATCCTAGGCTAATGCAACTGTTCATGGCTCCATAGGTACCCAAACCAGAATTTGGTGACTATTTTAGAATCTTCTTCTAGTGTAATTTATACCTATTCTATATCCATAACTAAATTAGCATTATAACCAATTAAGTAATTTTGTATTTGTCATTTTCTTATCTAGCATAATTGTACTTTTTATTTTAAGTATAACTTAATAGAATAAATTTAGTATATGTAATATCTGAGTTTCAAAAATAATTGGCCTACTATAGAGATAGTTTATCACCCTTGTACATTAGGATATATATCACATTGAACCATATATAAATCTAATATAGATCATTTTAGGGTTAAACATTTGGTGAACCCAATTCATATAAATGTAATTTTGTTTTATTCTTAGGGTTTTTAGTTAGTTAGGGTTTTATATTACTATTCATTTTCATTTGATTCATTGTTTTTCCAGTTTACCAACACTTGACATAAATTCTATCAATATGGAATACATTGTAATATCACTCCTTATTAGCAAGGGTAATATTATAAAAACAAGGGCATCCATTTAGTTGGTTTCAAAAATTAATATGGAAATAGAAACTATTGTAAATAGCGTCATGGAACAAATTTCCACAAGACCATAATATAGTGCATTTGCAATATGAATTTATAGCAATTAATAGCATGATATAGCCTTAATAACAACATGTATGCATGAAAATATAAAATGAATCTATACACTTAACTGCTTAAGCAATTAGTGTTCACAAGATTAAGGATGACAAATTATATCTTTGTATAACATGCATGTTTCAAGTACCCTCTAGCTAACCAACAGAAAAGTGAAAAGCATAATTCTTCTCACATACATAATTAAATAGCTAAGGCAAGTTGGATAACATTGACACATATTTATAAATATTCATGGCCATGGCTAACATATCCTTAAGTTGCCAACCCACTTGGGTAACTCTCCTAAAAAAGGGAATTATAACAACTTAAATTTAACCATGTTCAAGGTCTAATAACTTAATGTACAACTATAAAGTTACATGATAATCCTTAATTTAAGGATGTTGATTATATCTACAGTTGAATAATATAAAATAAATGTGGTTTTAAATAATAGACCACATCACCAAGTCCAATATTGCATGAATAGAGTTGATAAGAAAAATAAAAAAACCATCATGGGTTGGTAGTTTTAACATATGAATATAATTACAAGCCTAAAGGTGTAAGCACAAGGAAACTATTGTGTTATCATAAAAATACAAATGATGGAATCAAGATTTAAATGTAATGTATACAAACTAAAATAATTTAACACTACAATAAACTCAACCAACCACTTCATTACCCCAAAACCCTTCATGGGTTAACAATGAGAAATACAACATTTAAGCAAGGGATAAAGATAAACAGGAAATTGAACTTCCCAAAGGAAGAGCCAACCTGCATAAAAATCCTTGCACTGAAAGGGTAAAAATAATGTGTCAAATTATAGATGGAAATGTGATTTTTTCTTCCAAGAAAACATTCTTAAATTTAAATTATATTTTAATAATTCAAGTTCAACATAAGCAATGTAATTAGATGAACTTAATTACATGAAATAATTTAGGAAACCATAATACTTACTGCTGAGACTATATTTTTATTACAAAAGAGAAAATTAGAAATGATCTATCATACAAAACCTCAAATTAAAAGGTAAAATATACATATTCCAAATAATTATTATAGTTCAAGACTTTCAAATACATATAATAAGCACATGTTAAACTACAACAGTTATACACACTCCAACTCTTGTCTAATTATGACTAGTTTATTAGTTTCAATCCATTCATTTTCACATAAATGAGTAAAACCATCCAAGGAAAAAATAACATGGATACCCATATATGGAATATAAGTACTTATTAAAAATAATTCATTGTAAATCACGTAAAGACTAATCAGCTCATGCTAACACCTCACAATGGAAGTTTTCAATGTAAAAAATTCAATCTATTTTCTTTTCTTTTCAACAAATAAGGTGTATCAATAACAGTTAGTAAATATACTTTAAAACAACACTCCCATCATACCATATAATTTATTTTTCTTTATACAACTTTTATTCATAGCTAACCAATCCCTAACATCTACAAAAGATAACCAACCGAGCAAAAAATTGTCTTCTTAACAAGATAATCAAATTTATTATTTTAGATATGTTTTCAATGGATTTGACAACAAAGTCACATGATGCCAAATAATTAAATGTGTAAATTTTATCCTTATACAAGAATCATTAGTAACAATGCATAAATCAAATCATTTAGGGTCAAACCAACAGGAAAGCACGTAAACTTCCACAAATAACACCACCAATCAGATCCATGACACTCCTATGTAAAACAACCTTAAATGACATAAAGTTTAAATGCCCACTAAAATAATCATAGTTCAGTTTAATATTTGAGAGAGGTTTATAAAATAAAAATAGTTTGATATATAAATATTTAAAAACAATTATAACATTTGAATCCCTTTTGGTGCATAATTAAAACTAGTCATTAATGGGTTAGTTTTTAAGCATACATAACCATATCCAAAACCATTCATAAATAAAATATCCATCATAACATAAATGGGAAATATATTGACTTTAAGATCAATCTAACCATGTAATGATCCATTTTCCAAAAATTAGACAAGAACATAATCCATCCTCCATAATTTCACAAGAACAAGATTTCATACAAATACAAGAATGTAACTAACCCCTACCCCCAACTCAATCCAAATGAGAAAATGCATAAGAATAGATTTATTCCTTTATAATATAAAAATGAGATGATTTCACACACATATAGACTATCCAGATCATTATGGTTGCTTGGCCCTAGTATAGGTTAATGTGAAAATCACAAAATATCCTCACATGAGAATATACCCTATAGGGTTTTTTATTAACTTGTAATATTATCATAAAAATTTAAAAGACATAATTTAAACTTGGGGAGGAGGAATCACATGCCTAAAATATATAATTGTAGGGTTTTAATCCTTTTAGGACTGGTGCCACATTGGTAGCAACAACACCCTTACACACCCCTACACCTAGCTCTGCACTTTCTCAACTATTATGATATTATTTCCCTTCTAGTAAACTATTATTCATTTTCAATAGGTCTGTGGCTAAAAACATAATCATGAAAAACCTCAATATTCTCTCCATATTCCCCTCACAAGGAGGTAGTTGAGATACTAGCCTGAAACTCTATTGATTCTCCATTCCTCCATCGTTGACCTTCTTCTCAGCTCAATTCCTCCATGGTGGAAGTTGAAACATAGCCCCACCCTATTACCACACTCTCCCAATAGGTTTAATGACTTAAAATAAAATTAAAATTAAAATGAAATCCAAGACAAATAACCCTAGCGCCATTCCTACATGTCAAAATCAATCCTTGAATCAAGTCTGTGGTTAAGGAAAAGAAATATAAATTTTTTTATGTCATTCAATTTTACATAAAATAGGAAACATAACTTCCTACATGCATTTACTATTCTTTCCCAGCTGATGGATATGGATTATACCACATCAATGGTAAATAAGGGAGGAATACTATGCTTGTTTATTTTATTATTTTCCCACAAAGGAATTCAACAAACAGTCATCCACAACCAAAATGCATTTAAAAATTAAACCTCCTAAGATAAAATATATGCATTAAAAGTTAATATGGCCTTAAAAAAAACTAAGGTCATGACTACTATGCTAGCACAAGGTCTTAAATAATTAGATTTCCTTGAATAGGTCCATGCCAAGACAATATAGATATAAGCTTATAAGCTTTTATAATATAATGATAATCATACAATTAACTACCTTGGTTAAACATTCAACTACTGACCTTAGATCATATACTTATGAATATATGCATAACTTATACAAACCACTTTAGTATTCAAATATTGAATAAAAGGTTCCTTTTGAACATACATACATCTATATACAAATACATATGTATATATGTAAAAACACATCTAGGCCCCTTGGCCATATATATATATATATATATATATATATATATATATATATATATATATATATATATATATATATATATATTGTTAGGTTTGAATTAGAAGTGATTGGGTCTAATTCCAATCGTAATCTAAATAACATTGAATTAGACTTCGATAATTTAGTTATACACTGATGTCAACTAGTATGGTCATGAAATCCTCCCCTCCTTAAAGAAGAACCATCGTAGAGACAAATCCATAACCAGAAATCATGCTATACCAAAAAAATACTTTATCACTCTTTTCAAAAAATGCGCATACATTAAAAGAATCAACAAATAGCTCAAGCATATAAATAACTAGATTGATGAACTTTATCAATTATTATCAACATAACAGTCATGCATACTATGCACTTGCGTAGTCTAGTAACAAAACAATAAATATTGTCATATATTTACCTTCTTAGTATAAAAAAAAGGTTTATCAAACCCACATCATGAGAAAACACATAACCTAACTTGATAAAATCCATATGCTACCTCCAAGACAACCATTTCATTTATTCAACTAGGCTAGATGACCATCTTTTAAACTTGGGTTCCTTATGTAAAGCCATGGTGAACAAAATGAGGTGTTGTATACACCCATACCAGCCATGAAATATTGAAATAATATAACTCAAACGTAAATAATAAAAACCATATTTTATGCTTTAGAGGTCTATGGTTTCACTCAAGATATATTAAAACTTATAAAAATAATTTTTCCTCTAGCTTAATCTTGCCCTTACCTTGGCAAGCTTATCAAAAAATTGTTGTTCTCAATGTAGTATCATTAATATTTACCTAATTAACAACCACCTATTTGGCTAGACAATCAATCAATCCATGCATAAATATGTATTTTAGGCTCTAGTTACCAAAAATACTCAATATATAACAACAAAAGAGTTTTTAGCACTCTTCAACCATAAATTATTAGCTAAAACTCAAACAAAACAAATACATATACATGAATTTTTAAGTTAGCCATGAACTTGTGACTAGAGTTTTTAGTAGTAAAATATTTTTTAGTAGAACCTTCCTCATTATGAGGGATTATTATCACCTAGATCAGCAAATTCAATAGTAGTTACCCAAACCAAACCAACATATTTTTGTAGCATCCTTAGATTCATGGTGTTGACTTCCCACAACATTTAAGTTATAAATATGTTTATATATAGGTGCATACTCATAATTATATATAATTCTATAGAATAATTCATAGTACAACATTCTTATAGGTATGTGGCATTGACACCACTTAAATTATGTCTCATACATACTTATTTCATTCATTCCAAAATGAAAATCAACAACAAAAACCATATTACTATGGTCCTATTGGCCATTATGACCCACATACCAAGCTTTTTCCTATTTTAAATAGACGAATAGGGTCCCAATTGCTGAATGGATCAGGGGGCTTAGTAGTAGGCTCAAAATTATAAGTGAAGGGATCCAAGTAGGTTTTCATGGTATTGAGTAGTTGCATAAACAAGTATAGGAGAAGCTTAAGTTACACCTCTTCAACTTTTGGCCAAGTATATCATTCAAATTTCCTTTAGAGAATGTGGTCGACACATAAAGGTCTAAAATAAATAACCCATAAAATTTGTGATCTAGACATGTGTGTAAATGGCAATTTTAGGCTCATGAAATAGTCATTTGGATTTGAAAATCCAAATATGTTTGCACTAATGTCAAAATAATCTTGAGTAAGATTCCATTTGTGCTTAAATTTGACATTCTATGGGATGTTAATCATGTTCTATAGGACATCAAATGACAGTCGATGGGATGTCAAATTTAAAGATAGAGAAAGATAAATCCTATTGACCTTACATTTGATGGTTGCATGACCATCAATGATGGTCATGATAACATTAATTGACAAGAATGAGGATGTCAATTTTAGTATTATGAATTGACCATTAGATTTTAAATGCTGGGTCCTAATAGATCAATGGTTGGCATTTGATCAAGCATCTAGATCTAGCAGTGAGTGAAGGTCAAAGGAGTTAGTAAATCTCAAGAGTAATGACACGATGGATAAGTAGCATAAGAGCTTGAGTCTAGTCATAGGATCAATGGATCACATTCATTCACCTTAAGTATATCTTATGGCATGAGTAAGAGTTAAAAAGTTAAGGATCCAAGCCAACTCTCAATGACCAATCAAAAGAAGGTGAGCCCCAATAACTCAGATGAAAGTCAAAAGGTTAATTTTTTGCCATGGAAAATATACATGAATAGATCTGAGATAGAGCATGATCTAGATTGGGCTAGGGGTGGATATTTTAGGATCGAATGACACCATTGAGGACCTATAGAGGTAGACACATAGACTTTAATTATTTCATCACCAAAACTAGTTGCATGAAAGTGACCCTTCTCCCTACTTGGGCATGCATCAACAAACTAATCATGAGCAATTTTGCATTAAGATAAAATGAAAATGACTTGATCTTATCATTGTAGCCACTATGAAGTATCATAGAGGAGATATCATAATGATGCAATAGACTAGAATGACCTAGATAAATCAAGAAGGTTTTGAGTGAGCTTGATTCATAGAGGCAGTTGTAACAACTTTTCAAATGTATTTGAATTCATTTGATCCATTTTTTTTGTGCCAAAGTTCCCTCTCTTTTTTTATCAATATAGCCTTCGAGCTATTACTTTTCATCCCTTAGGCTGGTATAAATAGACTCTACTAGAATTATAATTGACACCTCTTGGAGTAGTGAATAGATTATTTTTACAATCATTTCGCTAATCTGTATTTAGTGTTTTATGTTTGTTTAATACGAAACTATGAATGTTTTAGATTATGGTAAAAGCAAGTTTTGAAGGGACCCCAAAACCCTTTAACATAATAAAAAAAGATAAAACATTAATAGCCACCAGGACAAGCAGTCCTAAAACCTATTGAAGAGTAGCATCAAAATCAGCTTTTATAGGGACATCATCAATATCCAATTTATGAGTGCTATTCTGCCCCCTAATTTTCCAAATAATAATCTTTGTATCTATTTTTAGTGGTAAAATCTAGAATAGTTGCCTGCCTACCATCAGCAATATTCTGCATACTTTCTAACTCTCTTGTTTTCTTAGTGGATCTTCTTCTAGTTTTGTCCGGGGAACCAACATCCAGTTTCACCTTAGGATGTTGTTCAACTCTTTTTTGCTGATCTATTTTGTTGCTTCTAGTTTCTACCCCCTTAGTATTGATATTTTTTTTGACCCTTTTTCTTTGGTTTAGTTTATGCTTTGAATTTTATCCATTATCTTTCACAACTTCTAGGGAAGGAGGCTCATCCATAGGAATGTCATTATCAGCCTGAGATAACACTTGGATCTCCCTGGACTGAGAAAAAAGAAGATCTCCCTCCTCTGATTTATTTCCATCTTTAGCCAAGAATTCACCTTCCTCTAGCACAATTTTGTCATCTAAATCTCTCCATCGATCTTCTATCCTTTGATAGAAAATGATTTGTTTTGATATATCTATCAGATCATCTATTCTTTGTTTAGATATTATGGTATCTGATTGCAAACCATATCCTTCTTTCTCATAGTTTACTTTCTCAAAAGAATGCTCTTTATCCGCCTTAGCATGTGGAGCGTTAGAATATTCAAAAGAAGGCTCTTTATCCACCTCAGCATGTATAGCTTTAGAATCTTCATTATTTTTCTGTTCTTGGCAGTGATCTTCTTTGGGTTTCCAGACTTTCTTTTGTTGGACCTTAGTTTTTTTCCCATCCAAAACACTACTAGGATAATTTTTTCTTTTGGAGGGAAAATTTTTAACTAGATGCCCCTATTTCTTACAAGCATAGCAAGAGTTGGGCAAATCTTCAAAAAAAAATTCTTGAGTTTTTTTTACCAAGCTTGGATATTAGTTCCACCTTTTCTGGGAGATGCTTTAGGTCTGCCACTTTAACATAAAGTCTGGCACTTTGAAGTTTGGTTCTAGAAGCTGTTTCATTATCCAATGCCACCAGTTCACCAAAAGAATTGGCAATACCTTTAAAAATGTCCTCATGCCAAAATTCTAAAGGGAAACTAGGAAGTCTAACCCAAATGGGAGTAGTTAAGAAAAAAGAATCTGAGAAATCCATGTTAGGCTCCCATTTTTTAATAGTGAGAGAGCATTTACTAGAAGACCACAGTCCTCCACAAAGAACCATATTCATATCTTCCTTACAGTTGAAGATGAACAAGAAGAAACCATTCAACATTGGTGCAATATCTATCTCTCCTCGAATAACCCATTTCCTTTTAACCATTTTTCTAAGAGATTCTAGATCTGGTCTTGCTCCTAAAAATTTGCCCACTAGGGTGAAATCCATAAAGGACACAAAAAAATAAGCTAAAGGATATGTAATAAAAACTTGAAACTCACCTTTCTCCCAGCAAGATTTAGCAGTCACCAGTGGGAATAGAGATTTTCCAGTAGGTTTCTTGCCAAATAGAGATGACCAAGTCCTTCATTCTGAGGACCCTCCCTTTAGCCCTTTTGAGGACTTTTCTTTGTTAAAATCAACATTATCTTTCTCCTTTTTGAGATCCTACCCCAACACATGAAAATCAGAAGGGGAATCCAATGGGGGGACATAAAAAGGATCAGATGCAGTTACATACTTTCTATTATCCACATCAGCCAATGAATCTGACCCATCCTTCTTCTCAACACCCCCTGCAGTTCCTCCAGGGTCTGTACCTCCTGCCAGATTCTCACCAACCAATTTCTTGGCTGCCTACGTACCAGCTAATTCAAATTTTGAAAGAGCACCTGCCTGCATACCAGCTAATTCAAATTCTGAAAGAGCACCCATTCTAGTGTGCCAGAATATGAAGAATGTTATAGAATAACCTTCTAGCCTATTTTAGATCATATGCATATGAGCATAGTAAACTAGATGAGTCTATGAATTTTATCTTCCTTTTGTATGTCCAAACTCAACCTAAGTACTATAAATATTATTTGCAGGATAGTGGACAATAAAATTAAGTGTCTTTAACCAGACTTTACTTTTATTGCTCCTTATTCTGAGTGCATCAAACAGATCTTTATACAAAATATTATTGCATAGTAGCATAGTAAACATTACATTATTTTATTTCATGGTTCATTAGTCTGTTAAAGAGTCCAAGATTAAGAGTGGATCTGATAAATTATTGGTGCATTACCACAACTTAGAACAGGTATTTTTTAATGAAAAACTCTGACCCCTTTTCACCACAACTAGTCTTAGATTTAGAAGCAAAGGTCTAAATTGTCAAATCTAAGGAGCTAGCCTCATAAAAAATCCTAGAGGTCTAGTCTAGATATAGGCAACCCATGGCCTTAGACCACTCCCATGTTAGTCTAGGTATGGGTTAGATGTGAATGAACCCAACCCTTTTTAGGGTGCTATTTAGATAGCTAATAGTTCTGGCACACCTGATGGGACTGCTTATTTGAATATCTAAGTATAGTAACAATTTCTAGAGTTTCATTTTTGGATTTACATAATTTTCATTCCCCCTAGAGTTATCACAAGATCCTCTACAAAAGGGAAGGAATAAAATATCTCTTAGCTACCTTTCTAGCCAACAAAGAAGAAGAAAACCTCTCAGTCAAAGCCTATGCCTCCCCCACCTGTTTTCCCCTAGTGTTGCCCAAAATCCACCTATTTAAGCCAATTTTGTTTAGTAAAACACTATTATAAACCCCATACCTCAGATGGCTATTCCTAGAAGGCACACCTTTGTGCCATTCAATGGTGACAGTCCTTTAAACCTTACTTAATTTGATGATATTCGCATATCATATTTAAAGGCTCTTACCTATTATACATGAGAGAATATAGTTACTCATATAGAACATATGGTAGATTTTACTAACCTATGTTTAGTACATCATGTAACCTAAGAAAATGTAGAAATGAGGTTTTTAGAAACCTCTTTCAAAGAGAAAGCACTTTAATGGTATAAAAGATTGGATCCTACATCAATAAATAGCTAGGATGACTTTGGAGAGGTCCTATGCAATAACTTTGAGGACAAGAGTGATCATATTTCACTTATGGAACAATTTACAATTGTCAAGATATTCCCTCATAATTTTATGGTGGATTTCAATGACAGATTCTAGAAGACCTGGGATAGAATTCTTGTAGTGGTCAAGCCTACTCCCAACTTTACTTTTTTGTACTTTTTGAAGGCTCTCAACTTAGATGTATATGTAATGATTCAATATATGGGAGGGAACACCCTACCTAGAGCTTTTAAAGTAAAAATTAAGGCTGAAAATTGCCCTATACAAGTAGGAAAGTTGGCTCCAAGGCCACCAATTCATCTCTTCCTAGAGATACATCCTCCTACCCCAGTTGTTGCTCCAGTTATAGAATCAACAACATTTTATTAAAAAAAAGGTGAGAAAACTAACAGACTGGGGAAGATAGAGAGTCTTATCAAATCCTAGAACAATAAGTTGGTTGAAATGGAGAGGCAACAAGCTCCACCATATAGGCCATACCAAAATAATAATTAGAATTTCTAGTACAACAATCCAACATATCAACCTAATCAACAAGGACAAGGGAAAAATCCTCAATCAAGGCAATACAATCATAATGCTCCAAGAATTTATAGAGTTATTATACCAACTCAGAACAACTATGCTCAATAAGGTTCATGGCAGTCAAAGGGATAGTCTAATGAAATGGTGATGGCCACTATTGGAGACATGTATCAATACCCTAGTTGGAAGCATAATCTTTAATTTTATAATCATGACATGATTCCTCCTCCACCATAAGCACCCTAAATGAGTCAAGAAAACATACCTACCATGTCACAATCAAAAGCTCAAAGCCAACAATAAAGGAGTATGGGGGGAGCACTAGCTGATACTATGTGCATGAATTTCTAAGAAGGGGAATATATATTTGAGCATATAACAACTAATATAGGACAAAATTCATAAAGGACATAAACCAGTTACATATCAAATTAGGGCTAAGAAGAGGATGTTGGAGGATAACTTGTAGTAATCTATAATTTTTGCATCATCTCCAAAGACTAGTCAACAACATACTTCTTTAGATGTAGCTTCTAAGGATCCTAAAAATATAGAAGTTCCCTAACCTCATGGATAGTAGCAAAAGTCCCCCTTTGTTCTTCATGTTACTTAGGTGCCAAGTGATGCTTCTTCTTATAAGGTGTATCCCAAAAGGACCAACCTTCCCTTTAATATTGTGGATCATTTGACGAAGGCTAATGCAACTATGGCCATGTATGAGGATTTTTCTATCCCAGGTAAAAAATATATGATCCATCAGGAGCTCTCAAAACTTTCTTAGGTGGAAAAGATGGCATATAAAGTGAACACTATTTTAATCAATAATAGTCAGCCTAGCCAAGCCCCTAACCGATCACCTGGACAATTTACCAATTAAATTCTAAGTCAACCTCAAACTGTTGCCCCTCCTTCTAAGGTTGTTAAGTCTCCCCCATTTTATCTTTCAATCATCATAGGGGATTGCTTAGTACACAATTTCATGATTTATTTAGGTGCTTCAACCTCATTGATGCCTAAATCCATAACATACAAGCTTGGGCTCAAATATGTGCCTAACAAAAAAGGTGTGATCTAATTAGATGGATCCCATACTAAGATATTATGAATCTTTAAAAATCTATATACTAATTTAGTTTTCTATCTAAATTTTGTCATTAATCAAGATGTAATGGTGGTAGACCTACCTCCATATTTTGCCTTATGCCTGTATAGGGATTTTACTATTAATATTGGGGGATATTTTTCTTTTGATTGGTCATACATGGTTTTTAGAACTAGGATGGAACCAAAGTCACCATGAGGTCTGATCCTATCACCAGGTTCCACCTAGAACCCTTCATGCCCAATCTTGAAAATACCCATTATGCCATATTTGAAGAGGTTGAAGATGTTAGTGAATAAGAACCCCATGATCACCTTGATGGCATATCAGATTTGTACTTAGATAAATGGATATTTGAGAGTCATGGATTTGATCAATTTAGAAACATTGAAGAGGTAGACTTAGGAGTTACTACATGCATGAAGAAGGTGTTGTAGTACCTTCCTTAACTAACATTACGCAAGAAGGGGATGGTATACGGGCTTTGGTATTTGATGGCTCAAGGTCAAAGAATGGAAGTGGAGTGGGAGCCATGTTGATTTCACCTTTAGGTCAAAATTATCATTCTATTTCAAGACTCTAATTTATTTGCACCTCAAATACAACTAAATATGAAACTCTTTTGCATGGTTTGGAAGAAGCAAGAAAGAGAGGTATCCAACTCCTCAAGGTCAAAGGTGACAGTGAACTTGTAGTACAATAGGTGAGAGGCCTAAGTGTAGTAAAAAATCACCATTTGAAAGCCTATAAACACCAAGTATGGGAATTCATGGAGGATTTCTTGGAATTTAATATCTAGTCCATATCGAGAGAAGTAAACTAGTATGTAAATAAGCTTGAGGCCATTGGTGCCCAATATGACAACAAAAGGAGTCAAAGGTATCCAAGGCCAAGATAAGGTCAAGGTTATATGTAGAACAATTGTACTTGATAATGAGGTGAGTTGGCAAGTCTTTAACAATGATGATCAAATCATATGTTTTTAATGCAAGAGGCAAAAAATTTCCATAGGAACCAGAACAAGTTCCAGAATCAATATGATGATCAAATAGTACAACTGGGTCTAATAATCTTCCCAAAGGGCTTGTGAAATTATAAAGAATATTCAATAAAAATTCCCAATTAATAAAATGGAAAGCATACATCTCAGCTAAGGAGGATCACTATGAAAAGATAAAGATATTTAAGGACAAGCTGTTGAATCTAGGAAAGGTCAATACAGTAGAGGAAAGAGTTGCATTTGTTTCTTTGTGCCAAGAATTTTCTAATGTATTTGATTGGGAGTAAAAATACTTGAAAGGGTTTGACCCCAAACTTGTACAACACACAATTGAATTAGAAAGCAATACCAAGCTAGTTAGGTAAAAACAAAGGCATGTCAACCCAAGAGTAGATGATCCCATGAGAAGAGAACTCTATAAACTGATTGAATCCAAGATAATATTTATAATCAAGCATTCCTATTATGTGGAAAACCTTGTACCAGTGAGGAAAAATAATGGAGAGATTCGGTCATGTGTTGACTTTAGGGACCTCAATAAGGTGTCCCTAAAGGATCATTACCCACTGCCCTCCATGGAACAAATCCTATAAAAGGTATCAAGTTCTCAAAGGTTCTCATTGCTTAATGGTTATTTTAGCTATAATCAGATCATGGTCAAAGAAGAAGATAGGCATAAGACTACCTTTACTATAAAATAGGGCACTTATGCATACTATAAAATGCCTTTTGGACTCTCCAATGCTGGATCCACCTTCCAATGAGTAATGGATGTTTCTTTCCATGGTATTTTGAATGATATGGTTTTTGTTTACCTTAATGATATAATAGTTTTATTGAAGAACCCTAATGATCATCTGACGTATTTGAGATTTATTTTTTTATAAATGCAAATAATTTGGAGTTTCTTTGAATTCAAAGAAATGCATTATCTTAGTGCATAAGAGAAGAATTCTTGGGCATGTGGTGTTCAAAATTCGTCTTTCCATTTATCTTGAGAGTATTGAAGAAATCCTTTCTTTATCACAACCTAAACACAAGAAAGGATTTTGAAGCTTCTTGGGTAAGATCAACTTCATCAAGAGGTTCATTCTAGGATTTGTAGAGATGGTCAATCCTCTCACTCATATGCTAAGAAAAGGAAAAGAGTTCACATAGATAAGAGAATGTAAGAGGATCTTTGAGGTCATCAAAGAGGTCATATCTCATGCCCACACTCTAATAAATCTAGAATTCAATTAGGAGTTCTATATGTATGCCTTTTCTACATTATATATAGTTTTAGCTATGCTCATGCAGTAGAATGATCAAGGTCTAGAGTAACCCATTACTTTCTTCAGCCAAGCTTTAGAGGCATATGAATAAAGATATAGATTTTTTGAAAAAAATGTGCTTGTTGTTGTAAGAAATTTTATGAAATTCAAGCATCTAGTTTCAAATAGTAAGATCATATTGATGGTGGCTCATCCAAGTGTAAAGGATTTTATCCTTAATAGAGACATGAATAAATATAGAGTTGGATGGGTCACCAAGTGTATGGAGTATGACATTGAGGTCAAGATCACAAAGTTAGTCCAAGGAAAAGGGTTATGTGAACATCTTGTTGAAGGTGTAAGAGAAGAGAGAAAGACAATCTTGGTAATCCAAGATACTCAATAGGAAGATGAAGATACTCTTCCATCAAGCTGGACAAAGGATATTGCTATATTCCTCCAAACAAGAGAGTGTCCAACAGGTTTCAATGCATCATAAAGAAGACACTTCATGTTGTAATTAGTGCCATACATTATGATTAATGAAGTGTTGTTCAAAAAATACATTAGAGGTATGCTCTTAAGATGTGTTAAAACTAACCAATTTAATAAGCTTCTATGACAATTTCATGAAATTCCTCAAGGAGGCCATTTTTTAGCCAGGACCACATCTATAAAAATCATCAGAGCTAGTTACTTTTGTCCCAATTTATTTAGAGATGCATATGCATGGGTAAAGAAGTATTCAAAATATTCCATGTTTATAGGGAAACAAAAACTAGCTATTATGCCACTCAAGCCTATTCAAGTTAAACAAAATTTCATGTAATGGGGTTTAGAATTCATTGGAATGATTAATCCTCCATCTAATGTCAACCATAAGTGGGTCTTGATATCCATAGACTACTTCACCATATGGGTGGAAGTAGTTATCTTGAAGGAAGTAAATGAGAACTTTGTACTTGAGTTCTATGAAAGCCTAGTCACCCATTTTGGGGCACCTTCCACCATCATATTAGATAATTATTTGGAATTTAGTATCACAAATTTATGTGAGTTGGCTCTTGAGAAGGGTATCTATATGATTTTTTCATCTAATTATTAGTTGCAGGGTAATTGACTAGTTGAGTCCACTAATAAGAATTTGATTCAAATCATTAAGAGAACAATAATCAGAGATCTTGGTACACAAAGTTGAATAATATCTTATGGGTTGATAGAGTCACCCCTAATAAGGCCATTGGTAAATCACCTTATCTTTGAGTCTATGGAATAAAATCAAGGCTACCAATTTCATTAGATCTTCTAGCTTTGGAGCTTGTACACCAACTAGAACTTCTAGAAAGTGATGCAATGGAGGTCAAAATGAATGAACTAAGAGAGTTAGAAGAAATAAGGGATGATTACATACATGTCATAAGGTCTAATCAATATTAGGTCAAGATGAACTTTGATAAAAGTGCTTCATTGAAGACATTCTAACTAGGTGACATAGTCTTCAAATGGGATGAAGACCATGCAAAACCAAGAAAACACTCCAAGTTTGATAGCCTTTGGAGTGAACCCTATGTCATCATAGGATGTAAAGAGAGAAATTCATTTGATCTTGATAGATTAAATGGAGAGATCCTTTCAATCCTTGTTAATGGGAGGTATCTCAAGTTCTGTTACTAGTCCCATATTTTGGACCCCTTATACATTAGTAGATAGGTCTGTTCTTTTCCTCTAAGTGATTTTGCACCTTATAATTTTTAGTTGTTCTATTTGTAGTTTAGGTTGTTCCTTTTTCTTCATTGTTTTTTTTTGACCTCCCCATTGCTCCAAAAAGTGTTTCCAAAAGTAAAGTAGAGTCTATTTGTAAGTAGATTTTCATTTGAGCAAGCATGATCAAGGTTTGGGTTACATGACCAATAAGCTGGTCAATTCAGTTGAGTCACCATAATTGTTGGCCATTTTAACCCACATACCAATATTTTATCTAGTTTAAATAGACAAATGCGGTCCCAATTGTTGAATGGATTAGGTGGCTTAGAAGTAGGCTCAACATTGAAAGTGAAGGGATCCAAGTAGGTTTTCATGGTATTGAGTAGTTACATAAACAGGTCTAAGAGAAGCCTAATTTACACCTCTTAAACTTTTGGCCAAGTATAGCATTCATATTTCATTTAGAGAAAGTGGATGAGACACAAATCTCAAAATAATTATATAGTAAAAGGTCTAAAAGAAATAGCCAATAAAATTGTGATCCAGACAGGTGTGCAAACATCAATTTTAGGCTCATGAAAAAACCATTTGGATTTGAAAATCCAAAGATGTTCACATTGAAATAAAAATAATCTAGAGAAAAAATACATCTATTTTTAAATTTGATGGTATGTGGGATGTCAATCATGTTTATCAAGACATCGAATGATGGTTGGTGGGGCATTAACTTTAAAGACATAGTAAGACAAATACTATTGAGCTTAAATTTGATGGTTGCATAACTATCAATTATGGTCATGAAAACATATATTTACAAGAGTGAGGAGGTCAATTTTAGGATCATGAACCAACCATTAGCTTTCAAATAGTGGTTCCTAGTAGATTAATGGTTTGTGTTTGATCAAGCATCTAGATGTAACAGTGAGCGAAGGTCAAAGGAATCAGTGAATCTGAAGAGAAAAGGCATGATGGAAAAGTAGCACAAGTGCATGATTTTGGGTAGAATATTTATGGATCATGTTCATTCACCTTAGGTATATTTGATGGTATGAGCAAGAGCCAATGAGTCAAGGATCTGAGCGAGTTTTCAATGACTAATCAGAAGAAGGTGAGCCCAAATAACTGAGATGGATGTTAAAAGGTAAATTTTTGACCAAGGTAAATAGACATGAATATATACAAGCTCAAGAATAATCCAAATTAGGCTAGGGGTTGATATTTTGGGATCAAAAAATGCCATTGAAGACTTGTAGAGGTAGACATGCAGACTTCAACTACTTCATTACCAAAGCTAGTTGTGTGACAGTGACCCTTCTTCCTATAGGGACATGCATTGACAAACCAATCATGATCAATTTTGTATCAAGGAAAAATGAAAATGACTTGATCCTTACATTTTAGTTGCCATAAAGTATCACAAAGGAGATATTGTAATGATGCAATGGACTGGAGTGACTTGGATCAATCAGGAAAGGTTTGAATGAGCTTGATTTGAGGAGGTAGTTGTAATAGATTTTCAAATTGATTTGAATTCATTTGATCCCTTTATTTAAGAACCAAATTTGTCTCTCTTCTACTATAAATATAGCCTTCAATCTATTATTTTTTATTCCTCAAGTTGGTATGACTAGGTTCTGCCATAATTGTATTTGACACCTCTTGGAGTAGTGATTAAAGTATTTTTATAGTCATTTTTCTAATCTGTATTTAGGGTTATATGTTTGTTTAATATGAAATTGTCAATTTTATCTTCCTTTTCTATTCCAAACTCAATCTAAGTGCTATAAATATTCTTTTGAGGTCATATAGTGTGTTTCAACATTGATCTCTTGAAGATATAGTGGATAATCAAACTTAAGTGTCTTTAACCAGACCTTACTTTCATTACTACCTATTCTAAGTGCATCAAATAGACCTCTATACAAAATACTATTTCATAGAATCAAAGTAAGCATTGCATTATTTTATTTTATGGTTCATTAGTGTGTTAAAGAGTCTAAGATTAAGAGTGGATCTGATAAATTATTAATGCATCACCACAGCTTAGAATAGGTTTTTTTTAATGCAAACTTCTTGCCCCTTTTCACCCCAACCAGACTTAGATTTAGAAGTAAAAGTATAAATTTTAAAATATGAGGAGCTTGCCTCACAAAAACTCCTAGAGGTATAGTCTAGATATAGGCAAACCATGGCCTTAGACCATTCCCATGTTAGTCTAGGTATGGGTCAGATGTGAATGAACTTGACCCTTATTTAGGGTGCTATCTAGATAGCTAATAGGTCCTCAAAACATGTGTTTTGTAGGCATAAATTCTTGGTAACATTCATCATAAAATGTCGACAAGAATATAGATCCATCAAACCATGGTTACTTATGTTTCACCATTTACCATTCATGGGTTAGTGCAACATCCTACACCAACCACCCTTAATATCAAAGAAGGCATACCCAACATTCACATGCAACCCCAAGGTTTTATGCATGCTGTCTACAATTTTGTGAGATCACATGATGGTTAAAAGTATTACAATCCTAACATTTCATTGCACTTACCTCATAGAATCATAACAAAATATAAAAATTAAAAATAGGACTTAACATTTTTCTTCCCAAATAGAAAATCTACGTACATTTCAGCCATATTATAATAATTTTTTTTTTAGGTACATACAATAATACCTTGCACATAACAATGTTTCACTTACTAGTCAACACATGCCAATAAATCATAACATTTAGACCATAACATTATTTTCAATAAATTCAACCATTACCTCATGAATAACATGCTTAACTTTACAAGCCAATACTTAATTATATTTCATCAAGTTCAGTCTTGTTGATTTTCATAAAATTCAAATTTATAGGACCAAAAATTTCTTTTATAAGGTTACATAAAGATATTTCACAAGATTGTGTTGCACAAAAACCTCAAAGAGGTATTTGAAGGAACACTCAATCCAAGAAGTGACCATTGTGCATGAATATCCCATGGCCATCCTGTGGCACTCATGGTGTATAACCTGAATGAATTAGGTGGCCACTTCATCCAAAAGGAAGAAGTGGTTTTTTAGCCTATGTGAGACTCTATTCCCTAGTCTGTACCCAGTCTAATCATCCTAGATATAGTGTTATCTTCACCCTAGACCTCCTACTTGCATCAAAACTCAATACTAGAGAAATGATGCAAGATCAAACTAAAAAACACATTCACTATACCATGGTAGATTTTCAATTGAAAGGGGGACTGATTTTGGAAGGAAAATTATGTCACAAGGTAGTCCATGATCACATCAAATCATCAAATCATATAAATAACACTACTTATATCAAGGAGTAATATGGAGGTTCACATTTAAATACATTCATACAAAACAATAAGTTACAAGTTTACTTGGTTAATGTAGTCAAATAAAAAGAAAAAATGTTTTACACAACATAAGACAATTTTCATACACTGAAGGCAAACACAACACCTATAACACACATGTGGGTCTAGAGGTTTGGTAAATTATGCCAAGGTATTTTTACATCACACCATGTAAACACATTTGTGAGTGAAGTACAAGGGTCCATGGTCTTCATGAGTTTATCTGATGTCCAAATGTCATCCAATATGACATAAAATATACAACATATAACATCATGCTCAGTTTTAGAGATCTCAAGTCCATCAACACCTTCCTTCAAGGAAGGGTGTGTTCCATTATAGCCCATAAATATATATCCATAAATCCTTAAAGTCACCATTAAATTTTTGCCTCATAGATTAAATGGCTCATGTTATCCACTAACAATAAAAGATCTCCAAACCTCTTTACTTTCCCAAGCAAATAAGCCATATTCACCCACTAGGCCCTCTAGGTCGAAGTTACATCCTTGGACCTCCTAGGAATATTATACCTCAATCAACATAAAATGGCCTATCCATGCAAGCCACCTATGATCACCAAACATGGTTTCATGATTCCATTAATAAGCTCTATCACTATCCTTCTAATTGACTCGTGTCAACAAGTCAAAGGCTGATTAGCAATGCTTTCTTTAATGCAATATAATCTTGGGGTAAGGATGAACTTATCCAAGGCTCTAGGTTAATATTACATCATCATCATGAAAATCATAGTTTCCATAACCATAATATAGATGTACTCACAAAAGACATCCTCACACACACACACACACACACACACACACACACACACACACACACACACACACACACACACACACACATACACACACACACACATATATATATATATATACACACACACACACACACATATATATATATATATATATATATGTATATGTATATGTATATATGTATATATGTATATATATATATATATATATATATATATATATCCATCCATGAGTGTCATGACATATTCATGGATGCCAAAATTAAATCCAAAATCAAATAATCATCACATAAAAATGAACATAACTAGGGGCATCATAGCCTTCTTATCAGATTAATACATATCCATGATCAAATAACCACATCATGGATCAAAATACATATATACACACTCAATAGATTCTAGCCTTTTGAGTGATAAAACCATAAGCTCCTTCGCTCAGCTCAAAGGGCCAAAATCACATAACAAAGCAAGCATAAACTTAGTTGAATACATATATTTTCAGCAGCTTAGTATTATGATGTATAATACTTATTCGCTACCAGGTTACAATGGTTGCAAGTCATCCAACCATATCAGAGTTTCCAACCCGAAACCCTATCTAAACTTAGCTTATAAGTCCATTACTTGGAAAAAAATAATGTTTCCAAGAATTAAACTCAATACTTAGTAATTTATTGGTTGATGTCATGCATTAGGTGCAGTAATGCATAAACCAAATAATAATTTACCATTTCTTGCATCACCTATCAATTATTATAGCTAGATAACTCATAATTCGACCATGATGAGTGATAATAAAATGAGAAAAATAAATAAGGAATAGACTTTGATGTTACTACTAAACCATAGAGGATCTAACAAATGCCATACAAGGCCATTTATTTCATATCTCTATCATGGCACCAATTAGTCAACCAGACTAACATATATACATAGTTGTGAATGAAATTATTGAATTAGTCAACCAAACTGACATATATACAAAGGAAATTGTTGCATACTCACAACTATTCAACATATGTTTGTGAAGGTTTACCATCACAGTTCCCCAAAAGAGAAACTTGATTGCAAAAACATTACTCAACCAATATAAACTCAAACACATGGAGACATTATTACTCCACTTACAACCATGCAACTTAAAAAGGTCATGCTAGTTCTTTAATTATGGTATTATTGAACTCTTTTAAACAAACTCAAATGGATATTCAATTTTGTGAACAAAAACTTATAGCAATCTTACCTAGGGGGCTAGAAATGGTTATCACCACCATTCATGACTTACATCTCCTCAAAGGCTCAAAACAATCTTCTAACAAGAGGAAACCACAAACTTGATTGATTTACCCAAGTAGACTAGCTCTTTGATACTAATCTATCCCTCTAAGTTAGAGCTAAACCTTTGGTATTCCTAGGGTCACAATGTTACAAGTGTCTATGTATGGGTTGCCCATATAACCCATCAAAAGATATTAGACATTATTTTACTTTATTCTAAGATCAAAGCCTTTACCACTTATCTCCCATTGACCTACACATACAAGCCAATGGTCGATAAGTGAGGCTTGCTCGAATGTAACCAAAAGTGGGAAGGGTTAACCCAACCAAGGCCAAGGTAGAGAGTGACATCCATTATGGGAAAAATAGACTCCCATCATCTTGGTGTCATACAAAAAACACCAACTCAAACACAATAGCTATCACACTCGGTAGGTGGATATACTCATATATACACACTTTCATGCATCAATTGTATCATAAAATTTTACACCCATATAATTAGGTGGTAATAACCTCTTGATCTCATTAACACTTGGTAAACCACAATCAACACCCTCACATGTAGTCCAGTCCATTTACCTAATCAATTTTATATTGGGTAATTCTCAAGGAAATATTCTCAGGATTGCTCAACACATGCTCCTATTTCCAAACATACCTTGAATGCATTCAAAAGATATTATAGTTCCAATGAGGACTTATTCATAATTTTTAGGCCACTAAGCCCCCTCAAATTCGCTCAACATGAGAACCATCTGATATAACCTTATCCTTTATTTGTAAATCACTGGATAATTAATTCAAGCATATTACCTCTTTTAAACCTCACTTTGAGTAGCCAATAGTAAGAAACAAATAGTAAATACAACTTAAATTAGTTTTAAAATGAATTAGCATTCATCTTTACTTCCATGAAGTGATAGAAAATAAACCTTATTCTAAAAATTACTCATAGCACAAGATTTGATACTAAATGAAATAACCCTCCCCCCAAATTTTTTTTTGGAATTGTTAACATAGTATACAATTAAACCCCATATAGAACCAATTACACCACTCTACCATGCATGACGCACCAACAAGGTATTGCACTAGATGAGTAGACAACCCATAACAGATTGGGTTAATGAGATACTTATGCCAAGACCATCGCTAGAGGATTCCATAGAGAAATGGGTTGCCTAATGAATGATACACCATTTGAGGGGTATTAGTGTGTGGTCCATAATAATATCCATCAGACCTTTAAAAGGTACTCAATTTCCCCATCATAACACCTAAGGATCCTCAACCCAACATAAGCATTTGATAATCCTATATAGTTATGATTTGGCAACTCACTAGGGAAGAATATTCACTAAAAACCATGGGTATCCTTAACAAGGATAATGACACATGTTAAGATTCATCATAATAGTGAGTTATCTCATTGGATATGATTAAATATATAATCTTGATAACAATGAGGTACCATAATAGGGGTAATAGGTCTTAAAAGGAGAACCAATAGTACTAATAAGTCAAGCTTTGGCTTGTGCCAATCTTACAATATTACCATGGCATAAGGTAACCACATACATTCAACCATCGTAAATTTTCATTATTAAACAAGCAAAAGTGCACATGCCGAAGAGATAAAATGTCCTTAACCATCTTATTATACAAACAAGGATTCATCCAAATCGGGTTCTTACCTAGTATGACATAAATACCCTTTGTTAAAATGCACCCACATTAATTTTATGATGTAGTTAGAACTATATTAATGGATTATCAACCATAGGATCCTCACATGATTAACACTTTTAATTCATATAATTAAGAATAATTAATTATTTATCCAAAATTGGTAATTACTTGATTGGATGGTAAATTCAACCATTAGGCTACTTGAAATTTCATAACTTCTAGATAGCTTCGATTTGTATTAAACAATAACCAACTGCCACATAACATATTACTTTCACAAGCTTAAACCATGCATAATAAGAGTGATTTGTCAATAATAACATGTTGGACTTGGAATATCCAACCCATAATTCATACTCACCACCATATTTCATGGTTGGATTCACACCCTTAAAATATAATAATAATCAATTCATTGTTTTGTTAGTTTGCCAATGCTTGACATGAACTCTATCAAAATGAAATGCGTTGTAATATAATTCCATATTAGCAAGGATAGTATTATAAAAATAATGGCATCCATTTATTTGGTTTCACAAGTTAATGTGGAAATATAAACTATTATAAATAACATCATAGAACAGGTTTCCATAGGACCATAATATAGTGTGTTTGCAATATGAATTTTCAGCACTTAATAGCATGATATGGCCTTAATAATATGTATGCATTAAAATATAAAATGAATCTATAAAGTTAACTGATTAATGAATAAGTGTTCATAATATTAAAGATGCCAAATTATATGTTTATATAACATGAATGCTTCATGTACCCTCTAGCTAACCAAAAGAAAAGTGAAAAGCATAATTCTTCTCACATACATAATTAAATAGCTAAGGCAAGTTGGATAACATTGACACATATGTGTAAATATTCTTGGCCATGGATAATATAGCCTTAAGTTACCAACCCATGTGGGTAACTCTCTTCAAAATAAGGGAATTACAACAACTTAAATTTAATCATCTTTAAGATCTAATTACTCAATGTACAATTGTAAAGTTACACGATAATCCTTAATTTAAGGATGTTGATTATATTTACAATTGAATACTATAAAATAAATTTGTTTGAAAAAACAGACCACATCACTGAGTGTAATATTACATGAATAGGGTTGAAACAATAACTCAAATAACCATCATGGGTTGGTAGTTTTAACATATGAATATAGTTACAAGTCAAAAGGCATAAACACAAGGAAACCGTTATGATATCATACAAATACAAATATGTAATCATGAATTCAATGTAATGTATGACAACTACAATAATGTAATGATATAATAAACTCAACCAACCACTTCACCACCCCAAAACCCTTCATGGGTTAACAATGGAGAATACAACATTTAAGCAAGAGATAAAGATAAATAGGATATCAAACTTCCCAAATAAAGAGACAACTTGCATAACAATCCCTGCATTGAAAGGGTGAAAAAAATGTGTCATCTTATAGTTGGAAATGTGATTTTTCCTTCCAAGTAAACATTCTGAAATTTAAATTCTATTTTAATAAGTCAAGTTCAACATAAGCAATGTAATCAGATGAACTTAATTCCACATGCAAAAATTTAGGCAACCATAATACTTACTTATCCAACTATATTTTTATTAAAAAAGAGAAAATTAGCAACGCGATATCATATAAACCCTCAAAATAAAAGGGACAATATACATATGACAAATAATTCCTATAGTTTAAAATTAACAATTGTAGATAATAAGCAGAGTATAAACTATAGCAGTTAAGCATTCTTTGACTCTTGTCTAATCATGACTAGTCTATTAGTTTCAATCCATTCATTTTCCCACAAATGAGTAAAAACATCAAATTATAAAATAAAATGGATACCTATATATGGAAGCTAAGTACTTCTTACAAATAATGCATTGCAAATCATATCAAGACTGATCAGTTCATGTTAACACCTCACAATGTAGGTTTCCAATGTAACAAAACCAATCTATTTTATCTCTTTTTATAAAATAAGATGTATGAATAAAAATTAATAAAAATCATTTAAAACATCACTCCCATCATACCATGTCATTTATTTTTCTTTATATAACTGTTAATCATAGATAACCAATCACTAACATCTACAAAAGACAACCAACCGAACAAAAATTCATCTTCACAACAAGACAATCAAATTTATTATTTTAGATATTGTTTTCAATAGATTGGATAGTAAATTCAAATGATGCCTAAGAAGTACATGTGTACATGGAAGCCTACTAAAAGCATCATTAGAAACAATGCATCAATCAAATCATGTAGGGTCGAACCAATAGGAAATCACAAAAACTTCCAAAAATAACACCACCAATCAGATCTATGGCACTCCTATGTAAAATGAAATCAAATGGAATAAGGTTCAAATTACCACTAAAATAAGTAGGGGTTGGTTTAATATTTGAAAGAGGTTTATAAAATAAAAATATTTTGATATATAAATATATAAAAACAAATATAACAATTGAATCCCTTCTGGTGCACAACTAAAACTAGTCATTAATGGTCCACCTGAGTAAGGGTTTATATGAAAGGATTGAAATACCTTGACCAACAAGGTTTTTAAGCATACACAACCATATCCAAAAACATGCAAAAATAAAATATCCATCATAACATAAATGGGAAATAAATTGATTTTAATGTCAATCTAACCATGTTACGAGTGTAGTTTTCAAAAATCACACAACTTAAGTCATCCTCCATAATTTCACAATAAAAAGATTTTATCCAAATACCAGAATGTAACTAATCCTGCCCCCCAACTCAGTCTAGGTGAGCAAATTCATAAGAAGAGATTCATTCCTTAATAAAATAGCAATGAAATGATTTCACACACATACAAATTATCCAGATCATTATGGTTGATTGGCCCTAGTATAGGCTCATGTGGAAATCATAAAATACCCTCACATGAGAATATACCCTATATGGTTTTCATAAACTTACAATATTATCATAAAATTTTAAATGATAGAATTTAAACTTGGGGAGGATAAATCACATACCTAAAATATATAATTGTAGGTTCTTAATTCTTTCAAGAGTGGCACCACACCAGTAGCAACAACACCCTTACACACCCCTATGCCCAAATTTGCCCTTTTTCAAATCTTATGCTATTATTTCCCTTCTAGGAAGCTATTGTTCATTTCTAGTAGGTTAGTGGCTAAAAATTTAGGCTTGAAAACTCCTCAATATTCTCTTCATATTCCCCTCATAGGGTGACAGCTGAGATACAGGTTTGAAACTCCTTTGATTCTCCATTATTCCATCATTAACCTTCCTCTTAGCACAATTCCTCCATGGCAATGGTTGAAACACAACCCCACCCTATTGCCACACTCTCTTAGTAGGATCAATGACTCAAAAGAAAAGAAAATTAAAATGATAACCAAGACAAATAACCTTAGCGCCATTCTCTCATGCTAAAATTTATTTTCTAATCAAGTCTATGACTAGGGAAAAGGAATATAAAGTTATGTTTGTCATTTAATTCTACATTAAAGAGGAAACATAGTTTCCTACATGCATTTACTATTCTTTCCCAGCTAGCAGATATGGAGTATACTATTCCAATCGTGACTAAGGGAGAACACTATGCTTGTTTTTTTAAATTGTTTTCACACAAAGGAATTCAAAAAACACTCATCCCCAACAAAAATACATTTAATAAATAAACCTCTTAAGATAAAATCCATGCATTAAAAGTTAATATGATCTTTAAAAAATCTAATGTCATGACTGCTATGCTAGCACAAGATCTTAAATAATTAAATTTCCTTTAATAGGTTTATGCTAAGATGGCATAGATATAAGCTTATAAGCTTTTTTAATTTAGCAGTAATCATGTGATTAACTTCCTTGGTTAAACATTTAACTACTAATCTCAAAGCATATACTTATGAATATATGCATACCTTATACAAACCTATTTAGTATTTAAAGATTGAAGAAAAGGCTCCTTTTGAACATACATACAACTATATACAAATAAACATGTATATATGTAAAAACACATATAGGCCCATTATCCATGTGTGTGTGTGTGTATTCATATATATACATATATAGATCGTTAGGTTTGAATTAGAAGTGATTGGGTCTAATTATGATTCCAAACTAAAGAACATGACATTGGACCTCGACTATACACTAGTGTCGACTGGTAGGGTAATGACATACATTTAATAGAGTGTCATCTTATATCTCTCCCCCATCATATAGAGATTGATATGAGTCAACCTCTACCCAAAGGATATGATTTGAATGTTTATTATGATTATAACCATGGACTATGACTTTTTATGAACAAATGTTTTACCTAGAAGCATAAGATCCAATACCTTTTTAATGACCAAAATATTGCATTTGATGATCCTCCAAAGGAATCAGGTTCACAACCTAGTCCTCACCAAAAACAAAATATTTAACAATCCTTTGCAAGACCTTTCTAAGAGGGAACTATAAGTACAATTGGCATATAATTCACACCCTCCTCCTTCACACTATAGGAACTCATTAAATGTAATTATTGGTACTTATACATGTCATACACATCTTATGGTTTATATATCCTATTTTATTTTTGATGACATTGATATTAAGGATGATTAATATGATATTCATTCTTTATTCATTAGATCATACCTTGATAAACACCCTATATCTAATGTTATGATTTATAATAGTGAAAGAGAGAATGTTTTTAACATGACATTACTTACACACTTGGGTTATACTCATCTTGATTTGCATCTTTCTGTTGGATCAATTAGAGCATTTTATGGTGCCTCCTATAAGGTTCTTATAAATATTTACCTACCTTTATAGGTTGGTCTCGAACATGTGGTTACCACCTTATTACTTATACCTTCCACAGGCATCTTTGATATGTTATTGGGAAGACCTTGGATCCACACACTTTGAGTATTACATTTTAAAATGCATGGGTTTTTTAAATATATTCATGCTAATTGGGTAATAATAGTTTCAAGAATCATATATGAGCATCCTCCTAAAAAATATAAACTTATAAGACATACATTGGATTCCATGGAATCCCTATATTTTATTATGCACCGTATTGATACATCTGGAACACCTAAACATGTTTCTACTATTTTTATTCCAAAGAAACCATAGAGCACACATATATGGGTCCCATTATGTCCTACTAGTCATATTTTACCTTCACAAACACAAAGTCCTATTATACATACACATAACATCAAAAATACTATACTGATAGTTATTGCACCTATGCATTCTCCTTGGTAGTACCACTAATTTATTGCAATATATTTTACATGAGGAGATACATATGACCATCCTTTGGATGAGATAATAGGATGATTTTAGTCTCTTCAAATATTCCAAAAATATAAAAAAATAGAAACATTTAAAAATATAAAAACACTTTTGGCACCTACATATTTGATTGGATCCTTGTCATCTATGTGTTGGTTCTAATTTGATGGATGGAATATCAGTTAATTCTACATACACATGTGCCTCACTTTTATTTGAGGGTGATAAATGCATAGATATATACATGATATATTCCTAGGTCAGATGTTGGGTCTTCCATCTACTTATGGTATATGGACATTAGCGGCATCTACCTCTATGATCACAATACTTCTAGGTTATATCATTTAATGGTCACTCCACATTATCTTGTTTTGAGCTTAGATATGTATTTACACATGCCTTTATCCATTATTACATCTTTCACAGGGTACTTGATATGTTATGCACTTGACATTTTTTACTAACACATTTGATCTATGAGCTATTATGATATGTTTATATTGGTGCTTACAATTTCCTTTATGCACTTCCTTAAGTGTCTTTCCTCTCTATTTCTTGGTTTATTCGAGCATTTGAATATACTCCTTTATTTTATGACCCCATGCCCATGTGTTTTTTCTTTGACATTTGAACATGCCATTATTTTTCATATGGACATTTGATATATCATCCTTGATTTTATGGACATTAAACTAATTCATGTTCTTTTGATTGTGTGATATTTGAACATGCCCCTTGTTTATGGTCTCCTAAGACGATTGTATGTTGACTTGATTTTGAGTACTCTTTCATGTGTGATTGATTTTCTTGTTGAGTTTTTACTCTTACTATTTAGACATTACCATGAACCTTATCATACATCTTAGGTTTTCATGTGATCACATTGTTCTATGCACTTCAATGGTATATATACCTATACATGTCCTTTTATATGTTACATGGTTTCATTCATAAATTATATAGTTGTCTTATCCTTTTGATCTGAGGTAAATACTAGTTTCTATTCTTCCATCACCTCAGGGGGGATATCAGTGGGGGAATGTTATAGAGACATGTTCTTCACATTTGGAATAGTTTTAGATTTAATGGGTGCATATTTTAGAAGCATGTAATTTGCACTTATTTAGTGTTTGGTACATATATTATTGTTCATATTCAATGGGAGCATGCCATATAGGCATGGTTTACACATATTCATATTTTTTAGATTCAGTGGGGGCATGCTTTGGAAGCATGCTCTTCACACTTTGTTTAGTATTCAACATCTCCATATTATAGTGGGGGTTTGTTTTGGAAACATGTTCTCCACATTGGTACTTATTTTATTTTTAATATTTATCCATATATATTGGGGGGATGATTTAGAATCATGTTCTCCACATTTATATAGTTTTTGAATTGGCCAAAGCACACATTTATATGATTTAGATTCATAGTTGTGGTAGAACTCTATACATTGGTGTCATTTTTATACATAGTTACATAGTTTAATCATGATACATATCTAAGGTACATATGCTATATGAAATGTGTGAATAATATTTCAAAATAAAAATTAGTTTAATATTTCAAAACTCTTCTATGCACTGTCACCATATCATGGACTTTATGCACTGATACCTAGGACAGATTTTTACACACTATATTGAGCTAATCTACTACAGTAATTATTTCAATTCTAGTATGGTTGATGTGATTAAATAACTAAATACTACCAAGTTTTCAGGTTGTAATTTATTGTATAATCTAGTCTCACCAAGTTATAAGTACCATTAGGTTCAATATTTGAGCTAATCTTAGCCACTAGGTGTAAACTCACTTTTTTCCCAAGGCTAGGGGCATGCAACTTCCAATTTATTTTTCTCTCTATCTCCTTAGATATTTGTAATTTATATATATATATATATATATATATATATATATATATATATATATATTTCTTAATCTCATTTTCAATCCTTTAAATGATTTATCTTTTCAAATCAACTTTACAATAGGTAAGGTGGTTACATCAATACATAGATGAACTCCTAAACCTTGCTCTTTCAATTTAAATATTTTAAATTATTTCAATTATAGATTATATGCATTTATTATATACTATAACATGCTCTTGGTTTTAGTTTAGTCACTAGCAAAGCACTCAAGTTGGGCTCATGCAAAGATAATGTGTGTTATACACACCCAGGTACACATTTTTTTTTTTAAACTAGTAATTTTATTAATATAATAAAGGGGGGGGGTTATGTGGAAACTATTTTATGGATTATATAACCTCAATATTTAACACTTGGTAAAATCAAACCTTAGTTGTTCTTTTCAATTCTAGAACCTTTTCCACTTTCAGAAGTCTTGCATCTTCTCTACCTTTTGCCCTTTGGCCTATCTCTTTGTCTGAATAGTCTTATGTTGATGACCCAAACCTTTTATATTTATAAGAATGTTTAAAACCTACTTATCTTCCACCTCTACACATTCTCAGTTTGTACCTACTTTATTGTTCTTTGGGATTATCATCTAGTACAAACACCTACATCAACATAGATGTCCTGATCTGACACTTGTGTCCAATTAGCTAAAGTAATATAATTTAGAAATGGAACATATCATAATGGCCGACATAAGTTATTTAATGTAAGTTTTTTTTTTCAAAGGGATTTATATAAATATAGATCAACCCTCATTCATTCTTCACCTAGTAAAACCTAACACAAAACAAGGCAACTTATCAAAAACTTTCAAACAAGCACTTGATAAAGCAAAAACATTCCTATTTTCTATTATTTTCGTATCAGTCATAAGAATAACACATACACATATCTGAAGTACTTAAAGAGTAGTCCAATAACTAGATTTTTCAAGTTAAAAGCTATGTCACTATTGTACTTACTTTCCACATACTACATGATTAACACATAAGGGAGAATTACATCAGTCTAAGGCCCTCTTCAGAGTACTATCTTTGTAGGCATTAATCATTGACAAAGGGTCTATGGTGTTATCATGACACTATGTTCCCACTAACCTATTTTTCCTTAATGTCACTATGAATATGAAGAACTAAGGTTTTAAAATTTCATAAGGAGTGATAGTTCATGGCCTAGATATGAATGCACTAGAGTGAAGATGAAGGCAAACCCAAAAGAATCTAGGTGGTTTCATATTTTTCCAATAGGTATTCCGTATATGACAACTATGTCAAGTTCAAACACTAACATTGACATAACTATCCTATACTGATGCAAGTGTCTATGAAACTAGAGGTATGCAAATTAGAATTTAGTGAATGTTCTATAATCATCTTCTAGTCTACTTTCTCCCTATTCTAGATCTAAAACAATATTAGCATGAAAACCAACTAAGTACTATGTTTATTTATCATTTCCTTGTTTAACATAGTTTTAAATACTATTTTTAGTAAAACTCAACATAATAAAATAATTATATGTTATATCTAAGTTTCACAAATAATTATCTTTTTATAGAGATAGTTATCACCCTTGTACATAAGGTTATCTCTATCCCCTTTAATGCTAGATAACCTCAATCTAGATCATTTGAGGGTTAAATAAGTTCTCATCCATGATGATTTTCCAAAGGTTGTTTCCTAACTTGGAGGGTAGTTTTCTTCAGCTTTTAAGAGCTTATCTTATTAGAAACTTCCCCTCTCACAGTCCACATTAGTGATGTGTTAGTTTTCTTCCTTAATATGCTAATCACTCTTATCCTGCTCAATTGTTATATGTTACCTTATGTCTTAGTGGTAGTAAACCATATCATAGATTTATAATGCCACTGCAATTTATTATAAAATGGTTTTTTTATATTTTTATGTGCTTCAGTAGAGCTCATTAGACAATGTAAGATCAATACAAACCTAGGAGAGGCTGAAATAAGATCTCAAAGATTCAAGTGAAGAAACGTCTGAGAGAGGTCCAAAGGATACATAAAAAAAAAACATGTGATTCTCCTTCAAAGGTGTAATGGTGGTGGAAGATGTAGATTGCATATTTCAAATTATAATCCTTTTTAATGGGTATTCCAAGGCATCAAAAGGCATCATAACACTATATTTTTACTAAGGAAGCCTTTAGAGTGTAAATATTATGCATAGAAAAATAAAATGTGTCAAACATAGTAGGTATTCCTCCAAAAAATTGCACTTTAAAATGTAATTTTTTAAATTCAATTTAACTCAATTCCTTATTAGTTACTCGATATAATACATTATGGAAGACAAACATCATCAGAAAAATGTAAGCAAGATGACAAATGAGTCATGATTTGCAATTTACAAAACATTTTATTATAATTCAATTTAACTCGGTTCCCAAAAATACATCCTTCAATTGATAATATCCAATTGTTAAAATGGGTTATTCTTTCAACCATATAATTTATTCTTAAGTTCTAAAGCAATACGAAAAGGGAAGATCATGTTTTATGGAAAATTAGGTAGAATCAAATTTAAATAGTAAATAAATTAAATTTATAGGGGAAAAAATGATTTAATAACAAATAAAAGGAGGGTTTAAGAATAATATTTAAAATTTTCATCAATTTATAGAAAATCATTAGAAATAAATAGCATAGGGTAAATTTAGACAGCAAGGTAAAAAAAACCCATAAACATTAAGTGAATTGAGAATGTTATATAGGATCCCATAATGATTCAAATGTTTTTGGACGAGCATGGTAATTTTTAGAAATGTAGAGTCATTTATGATGAATTGAAGACACACAAAAAATAATTTACTTTTCATGTTCATCAGATTTAATATTTTGAAAACATCACTTTATTTTCTATTCTTTCTCGACT